>JAJEJO010004822.1:301962-356911 GCA_020662805.1 Glaucomys volans
CTGGGTTCGATCCTTCGATCCTCAGAACCATAAATAAATAAATAAATGAATGAATGAATGAATGAATGAATGAATGTGTGTCCATCCATAACTAAAATCAAATCTTTAAAAAAAAAATCCATTCAGTGCTGAGGACAGTGTCACTTGCTTGTTATCCCAGCAGTTCAGGAGATTGAGGCTGGAGGATCACAAGTTGAAAGCCAACTTCAGCAACTTAATGAGGCCCTAAGCAACTTAGCAAGACCCTGTCTCTAAAAATATATATATAAAAAGAGTTAGAGATGTGGCTCAATGGTTAAGCACCCCTGGGTTCAATCCCCAATATCTAAATAAATAAACCCATCCAGCAAGTCCTTGTAATTTAGTATTATGGTAAATAAAAATTTGACACTAACATCACATTGATTAGTGAGTACTGCAAGGAAGTATCAACGTGAAAAATAAAACCAATTCTTTAGATGTATATATTCCCAAGATAGTAAAGGCTGAAGTTTTAGAAGCAAGCAGTCAAGACTCATCTAATTTGTCCCTTAGGATGTCAAAATGTGGTTCCAGGGATCATAATCAGATCTTTACCCCTATGCTGGGTTCTTTCTTCCATGTGAATGAAATCCAAGTGTTCCATAACATGAACCCTTTCTGGGGTCAAAAGCTTGAGTAATTATGGCAACTATATTTGCTAGTAATACAGTTGTTTCTCCCCATCTCTAATGTCTTGGTCTTCTTCATCTTAACAAAGGGATCTCCATCCTATTCTCCCAGTTAGAGCTTTCCCCGTTCCACACTGCATACTGGTGTGTCCAGGGAATATTCTGAAGTAGTAGCCTGCAAAATAGCTTGCCTGTAATTAAAAAAAAAAAAAAAAAAAACCTGCTAAAGTTCTCTACTGCTTGTTGCATAAAGATCTCAATTTGTCCAACCTTTAAGATCCTCTGTGATCTGGCCCCATTTCAAATTCCCACCTCTGCCTCCTAAGACCCACTAACCTGCGCTCTTTCTTCCTTGACGTTCTGTAGATCATCTTTCTTCTCACCCAGACTCACCAGGCACGTGGTACACGTTGCTTATACAGACAGAAGGCAGGCACACCTGGAAGGCTTCTCCACTCTGCCTATCCACATCTTACTGATGTGCTGAAAACATGCCCAGCTTCTCAGTCCAACCTGTCTTCATAAAACTCCCCCACAAGTGCTACAGCCCATCTGGAAAACTCTCCTTTCTTAGTGCCAAGATGTTAATATTGCACTGCAACTGAACAATTCATCATGTATGGACAGCACCTTGTACTGCATGTGTGCTAAGGTGGGGAGGAGAGTGCCAAAGGCTAAAATTTTCTGTTTCAGTACAAAGTTAAGCTCAACAGTTCCATTACACTTCTTTAGTGATTAACAGTATTCTTAGGTACCCAGTTTAGAAAAATAAACACCTGTTGCTCAGAAAAGTTACCACTAAGTCCTACCAAAAGAAGGGAAAGGAAAACAAGTATGTACACAACTTTCAAAAAAGGGGTGCTGCATTACACAGGAAGACCGCTTATGGATAACTATCAGGAGACCTCTGTGTTCTAGGGGCAGATCACACAAGTCACTGCATCTTGCTGCACCTTACACCTCTGTGTCATCATCATGTAACAGCAATTACCAGAATAAGCAGCTGGGAAAGGTAGAGTTTTATTCTATATCTAGCATTACAATAAAGCCTCACTGCTTCCGAACAGTCTTTTACAAAACACTCTCTGAGAGAAGAGCAATTTATGTCCATGGGCCATGAGTTCCAGTGAGTCTGGAAAAATGCACATTCCACACTTGCACTCAAACTTACCCCCTTTATCCCCCATTTCAGTTGCCAACATCCATACTCGCTGCTGATTGCCAGCTCCTGCTCCTTGCAGCAGCCCAGCATGCTCTCTGCTGGTGCCAAAATACCCTTCCACCAAACCCCGCTAACTTCTGGAACTGTCCTAGAGGGGTAAGGCAAGTCCCGTATTTTGCTTCCTCTGTGCATGTACTTGTTACTCCTTTAAAAACACATATAATACAGCACATTTTTAAAGGGACTTTGGGGAGGGAGGTAATATTCCTATTTTATACCCTATGGGATATAAAATACTGATAGCTTTTAAAAACGGGATTCTCCTTACCCCTACAGGCCCTCTCCCGGCTTCAGAAAGATGCTGTGGTGGCTGTGATGCCACCGGCAGAGAGCATGCTGGGGGGTCACACAAAGCAGGAGTTGGAGATCTGCAACAGGCCTGGGAGTTGTGGACCTAAAAAAGAAAAGAGTTTTAAGTTA
The DNA here is from genome assembly GCA_020662805.1 of Glaucomys volans. Lineage (NCBI taxonomy): Eukaryota > Metazoa > Chordata > Mammalia > Rodentia > Sciuridae > Glaucomys > Glaucomys volans. Next base: position 304,255 of record JAJEJO010004822.1, read on the forward strand.
ACATGCCCAATGCCCCCTCATACCCTGGTTATTAGGGGCACTCAGCACACAAGCAGGTATCTGCAAAAATCCTTTAGCAGATGGCCTCTGAAATCTCCGAGACCTTATTCTGCCACTAGAGTTAAGCAGTCTTCATTAATCAAAGTTTCCTTATTTCCGTGTGAACAAACATATGACCCTTCTGACTGCAGATTTTAACTGGGTCCTGTCCTAAAAAGTATGGTGTGTGCCCCTCAAAATAACCAAGTTAAGATGTGAAACAGTGCCAAAGCACAGTAACAATGGCATGCTTTGCTTATAATAAGAACAAAATATTCAATGTTGTTATGTAAACACAACAGTAAAAATAAACCACAGGTGGATCAACAAGCTTTCAGAAGAATTTCTAATGCAAGATGCGAGGAGCCCATGTATTTAATAAAGACAAAGTCAAGGCGTTAGGGCAGCCAAAGAGAGATCCTGCCACTTTCTTGAAGTACTAGTTTAATTTTGTAAAGATGAAGGCAAGGTAAATAGATAAAGGCTTAAAAACAAAGGGAAAAAAAGAGGACATTCAAATGAGATTTAATTTTCTCAAAATGCCCACAGGGTGAGGCTAATGAACAGGCACAAAGCACAAAGCTCAAGGTAGTCATTTCTTCGGGGGCAAAGCCAGTTTAAGCATGTACCACATCTATCTATCTCTCTCTCTCTCTCTCTCTCTCTCTCTCTCCTCCCTTCCTTTTTTTTTTCTTTAACATTGAAAACATTTAAAACTTGCCAAAAAAAAAAAAAAAGATTAGAAAGCACTTCTGAAAGCCAGTAGTCCTTCTAAATATCAGAAAAGATGCCACAGATAATAGTTTGAATATGTTCCCTTTCAAATATTCTAGAAAACACATAATATTTTTTAAAAACCAACCAATCCAATTTCATGTGGTTTTCCATAAACTTCAGAAATCTGTAAGCCCAATTCCCAACACATACAAGAACCTCTGTTCTTAAAGATGGTTAAGTAACAGAAAAGTCAACTTTTTAAAATATTAAATTATCATCAAGGCTCCCTGTTACATGTGATCCTTTTTGACAAACAATCACTCTCTAAATACTTCTGTAAAATAAGATTTTCATAAAATCCATTAACCACTATTTTTATATCTTTTAACACACCCAAGACAAATCAAGAAAATAAGCTATTAGAATGTCTTTATCATGATCAAGCTCTTTTCCTTCCTTTCTCTAAAGATCACCATCTACAGTGTATCTTCAGCTCCTCATGACTTCTCTGTTCCCCAGAGACTCCACAACAATATCGATGACTGTCTTGTGTCAGCAGAAATAACTTCCTCCAACATAACCTCCCTTCTTCCCCTGCTACAATGCAAATTCAAGTAAAAAATTCAACTGTGCATTCAAATGTACAACATATTTAATATTTTTTACCACAAGCATCAAAACAAGGATGAATTCCTCTTTAATGCCCTGTACTAGGAATTCAATGATCGAGAATTTAAATTCAAAGCAAACATTCAAATGGAGAGTTTTAAAATTTTAACACAGTGAAGCATTTCTAAACATTTTGGCATTATTTTAAATATGCAAAAAGTTCAAGTAATGATTAAAATATTTTAGGCCTTAAAAACAGCCTTTTCAAAGCAAATAAATCATTGCTCTTATGAATCAGAAAACACTGACAAATATCTCACTTCCCTAATTTTCTCTCAAGCACTTCTGGGTGTTCTCTGAAATTATGTGAGTTGATTACTAATACAAACACCCATATATACACACAAAGTACAAATTCCCAGTTCTAAGGAGTCAAGTTTGAACAAGACTTCACCAATATTTTCTTGCACAGTAGATGTCTGCAAATACTAGACTGTCCCAACTTTAAGTACCTCAAAAAATAAAAATTAGAATATCTCCAGTTTTCTGCATGAAGTTTCACATACTTGTAATAAGTAAATAACATTTTTAGATAAATATTTTATGGAAACACATATAGTTAAGCAAAATTTAAAAATGATTTCTTGGAACCCTAAAATCTAATTCAATTAGGAGAAAATGAATTACCCAAATTCTTAGTGTTCATGTACCATTAAAACTTTAGTTTCCAGGGACCCATCCTGCTCAGCAGCCAAGAGTAAAAACAATTGCTGAGAAAAAGAGAAAAAGGAGCCAATAAAATGGTCTAAGATTATTTACTCCCAAAGCCTCGCTTTATTTTTTTATTTTTTTTCGGGTACTGGGGATTGAACCCAGGGGCACTCCACCACTGAGCCACATCCCAGCCCTATTTTGTATTTTATTAGAGACAGGGTCTCACTGAGTCGCTTAGGGCCTCACTAAGTTGCTGAGGCTGGCTTTGAACTCGCGATCCTCCTGACTCAGCCTCCCAAGTGCCGGGGATTACAGACGTGCGCCACCGCACCGGGCCCAAAGCCTCACTTTAACTTCCACTTAAGTGAACATCTCTGTCCATTTCTAAAATGACATCTATGTCATGCAAAAAGGATGTGTTAGTCAAAAACTCTGTCAGCATTGCTCCATAATTGAGAGGGTATGAGGTACAGATATACAACAACCTCCTCTGACTATATGTCCATCCAACTCAGAGTTAAAGAATTTCATTTCACCTCATGCCTCTTAAAAGTGTAAAGAAAATTATAAACTTCATATTTACAAGTACAAAGGATGTTTAATCCTTGCACTTAACAGCATGGAGTAAGCCTAGGATCCCCTTGTTCTTTGAACTTTTTTTTTTTACAAGTTTACTAATATAAACAAGGATGGCCTTTATTTCAAACAAGGAAAAAACAAAGGTATGGCATCTAAAACTCTGGCACCAATTCAGTAAGAGGTACTATTTCTTACCTTAGAAAGCACTGTACACTGTGCCCTATAAATAAATACAATTAATATGTGACAAGCTAAAAAAACAAATGAGGGCTGGGGATGTAGCTGAGTTGGCAGAGGGCTCGCCTCGCATGTACAAGGCTCTGGGTTCAGTCCCTGCACCACAAGAAAAAAAGGTAAAACTTGAAATCACAGTGCGAGGAGAGGACAGCACACGGATGCCTCCCTTCTGACAGAAGAGAGCAGCTGAGCTGAAGGAGAGGACCAACTTCTTTCAAAGAAGTACCCTACGGTCCTATTTATTACATTTTTAAATGACACTTAGGTCCGCACTCTACAAACTAGACAAAGCAGTAACAAACTTGAACATTTTTGCTTCATCATCCAACACAACACACACCACAAAGCTGTACCTGAATGGTACCAAACTTTTTTATAAGGCACAAACAAAGAGGGCACAGGGAAGGGACTACAGAAAGAAACACTGAACTCTGCAGACCCGCCCGAGGGATGTCAGAAACACACCTAAACCACCACTGTCACTCAGAAGCTGGTCCTTACACCCTGAGGCACTTCACATAGCAGGTGGCCTTATCTGGGATGTTCACATATAAACTAAGCCTCACTTAACTTTTGCTAAAAGCCAGTCACATTGAAAATTTTAAACAGAATACAGTGACACCAAAAAAATGCTATGACATTCATTTAAACTCCCTGAGGAAAATAAGAAAGTATTTTTTTTAATTGGAAGAATATTTTTAAAGGAGTAGTTTCATTGTTTAAATACATTAAATACTACTGCAGGCTAACTAAAGGTAAGTGAGCAGATTTCTTGAACTTTTCTTTTCTCCCCCAAACTCTTTCAGTCAACCAATATTTACTGAACATCTACGTTTTACCAGAAACTCTTTTTGGCCAGGCAAGATGTTTAATAGACACAGCATTAATTTGTAGTTAATGCATGAATTTTATCAAATAATTACAACTGAAGTTTTTCAAAAACTTATCCAGGGAATATTTTTCCACTGAAATATAACTTCAGTCAATGTTTAGTATTACTATGAATGTTATTGTCAAGTTGAAGCGCTAAGCACAGGATATTCACCAGTGAACAGAATAGACATGGTGTCTGTTCTTAGGAAATGTAAATCTAGAATGCCAACTAAACATCAACATTATGATTACTGTCATTCTTCAGAGTAGGCCCTGTGCTACACAGGATTTGACCTTTAGATCTAAAGACAGCCTACCTGGTGAAGTAGGTCTTCATACCCCAACTTCACAGATAAATAAAGCAAAGTCAAGTGGGTAAAGTGTCTTGCCTAAGATCATGAAAGACAGCAACTCATGGAACAGTGCACAGGAACCAGACAACCCAATGTCAAAGCCCATTAGTCCCAGAGTTACATATCCCAAACTCTGAAATAGACATGTTCATTAATATGAGCATTAATATGCGGATCTCCTCCCCAGCCACTAAAAAAAGGCTCCAATACAAGATTTACCTATTATTAAAATGAATGCCCATTTCATGAATATGCATAAACCATACAGTCTGTGCTCCACCGTCACAATAACAAAACTGGAAATAAACAATTGTAATATGTAATGCATATGTCTGGTAAGTCATTATATATACATGTGAATGTGCACTCAAAGAGTACATGTTAATGAAGCCTCTACATAACATCTCCTACGTTTCTTTTCATTTAAAAAAAGGAAAAACAGCTTCTTGATGCTTTTCCCCTGGCTGTTTTGTTTTGTTTTGCGGTGCATGTGAATTGAACCCAGGGGGCTAGTGCTTGGGAGGCAAGCACTCTACCAACTGAGCTATATCCCCAGCCCTTCTTGTTGCTTTTAATCCACTTCTGAGCAGCTAAATTTGGTGAAGGGAGGGCAATTTTCCATAAGCAAAACCTAAGCTGAAGATAATTTCTCTGCAGCCTCTCTTCTCTGTACCATCAGGGAACATATGAATAAGAACTGACAGGTGACAATGAAGACCAGAGATCATGGAGAAATTTCACGTTCCCCACTCCATCTGCTCATATTTTGCAAAGAAACATAGACAGGGATGGTATTAAACCATGGATAACCTGGCCTCCACATTCATGGCAGAAATGGAGACACTTCTCCTCCAAGGTTACTAGTAGTATGTATTCTAAACTATTCCACACTCACAACCAGCAATGAAAATGTATGAGATACAGAGTGCAACAGCACACTCCTCCACACAGCATTGCTAACGATGTACTCAGCCAACACTCCACTAGAAACACCATAACATCCTCAATGACGTTTCCTCAATTCTAAGGACTGTCTAAACCAAATTCAATCCTAGGGATGATTTTTCCAGTTTTAATAAAATGAATCAATTGTTATCTTAAATGGTATTCAAATGATTACATATTTTTCCTACAAACTCATTTGGCCTAAGTAACAGCCGAAAAACCCCCAAGTGCATAACTCTAGGAAACCAAAATCATACTTCCTTTTAGTGTAAGTGATGGCAACTCAAGAATCCACATAAGATCCCATGCAGAATATTAAAGAAAGAGCTTCAATTACTGATCTATGAATAAAGAATTAGGTAGGAACTACTCCAAGGATCTCCTTGGTATTACACTGAGTCAAAACTACTAATCTTGGTGATCTTTGTTACCATTCTGAGACTCCATGATTATTCCTAGATAGCAAATTATCTTTATTATACTTAAGACTTGAATTTTTATAAAAATGGAACTGTATCATTTTTAGTAAAAGCAAAAAAGAAATAAATATTCCTTTTAGAACAAAAAGTGAATAACTTTTCCTCCACCAATTCTGTTGAGTATTTTCTTAAAAAAAAAAAAAAAATCCTGACATCAATAATGTCACAAACTAACTGTCTAATTATCATTTTAACCACTGAGAGAAGGAACAGTATTTTACACTTCTTCACTCCCCTTTATGGTTGTTCATCAAAACATACAAAGCAGGTTTTCAATAAATGTCAGTCAGAGGCATCGATGATGGCCCAAAACGCTCTTAATTGTACTTTGGGATATAATACTCCTTAATGACGCTGCCTCATTCATGAACAAAACCCTCCAAGCAACCTAGGTCGCTCGGTAACCTAGAAAACATTGCAGTTAATGGAGATCCACTCAATCTAGCCCAAGTAAGGAGTCCTTTACTGAGAGGGAGCAACAGGATGATCCAAGAACCCAATGGAAGGAAGCGTCACCCTCCTTGGGTAATTCAGCCTACACTCCTGCTAACTGCCTCAGTTTTCCATATCTAAATTCTTTTAAAAAAGAAACAGTTTGGTTAATCTTTTCAAGTCAGGTCACAAAATAACAGATTGCCACTCAAGATTATTATTGTTTTAAAGAACGAAAGATTTTGCCAACTGTTTTATTATTTATGAGATAGGTGCAGAAACCTACTTTCTTGTTGATCCTTCTTTCTTCCTGCTCCAATTAAGCACATACTGCCTTCTGCTCTTTTGAGCCTCTGCCTTTGACGACTTGTTCCATAGATAACTTTGGTTGATGTATTCAAACAAAACCAGATCTCCTGGTTTGGAAATAAGCCAAATCAAATGAGTAATTCCTAAGAGTAAGAAAACTTCCTAATAGAACACATAATTCACTTCCCTTAAAAATGTTACCTTTAAAAACCTCAGCACAGTTAGAAACTTAATTGCTCTGCACTACCATAGCCTCCACCCTCTCTTGGGGCTGCTAGCAGCCCCAAGCCTGTATTCTGATGCTTAAACATTAATAAGGCAGAAGCCATGGGCCCCACCCAACCAACAAAAGGCCCATATATCCTATCATCCAAACTGAGACACTGTGGACAGTGAAAGGGGAAACTGTTTAAATAGTCTGGCTGGACCAGTAAGTCACAAGCTAGGATAGAAAAGGAGCTGTGTTCTGTTTAACAGACCCGGACTCTAAGGGAATATAAAAGCAGAGCTTAGAAGACAACACAGGTTCCCACATAAAATCCTTACCTCACAAGTAACTAGTATGTGAGATGTTACCCAGAGTTCAATAACTCGGCATTACCCTACTGTCATGACTGGTAGAGTCATCCCCACTTTAACTCATTAGCTTTTGTTCTCTTAAACATTGCAATTTTATCTTAGAATAATCTTACCATTGTAATACATACCATAAAGAATAATCATCAAATTCTTTATACAATCCCCTTTTACTCGATAAACGCACAATGGTAAAATGATTAATTCTGGTATAAATGATTAATTTCTGGTATAAACAAAGAAACACATTTCGCATCTCTCAGTTACAACCCACAAACCAAACTTTTGCTTTATAATAGCTAAAGAGATAAAATATGTAATTACAACATTTCAAAGCTATTGGATTTTCCTTTCATTTTTCATTGCTTCACTCCCCATGTGATTTGCTATGGGCAAAACCGACTCCAATCCTTTAAAATCTTTCAGAGAAACAAACCATATTTCCTTCTGTTCATCTTTTCCCCTTATTGCTTGGGTGAAGTGAAGGGGGAAAAAATCTTGATTATTCTCATTTTTATCTTTTCATAAGAAGTATGCAGAACCAAGGAAAGAAGAAAGTGAAGATAACTACACTTTTTCCAGAAGCAAATATTTCACCATCTCCATTATTCTCACAAAGCAATTACAAGTATGTACTAAACAGAATCTCAAACAAAAACATAAAAAATAGCAGTGTGTGCATCAGAAAAAGGTATCTAACATATTACACCATACTTCCCCCTTGTTTTTGCAGACAGCTTTGCATGTGTTGTATTAGACCAACAGTGACAACAAAAGCTTCAGCTTTTATTGCTGTTAATACCCCAAGCAATTACTGTATCTCAGCAGGAGCTGCTGCCCAGAACAGCAACTCTCACACTGTAATCAGCATTTTGTAAGGGGCACTGCTCAAACATGAAGGCACCTGCTAACGTGCAAAAAATTGTACAAAGGAGCTCAGAATCTTAATAGGTAAGAGAAAAAAAATCTTTGCAATTTTATTTCACAGCTATGTACTTTCCACAGTTCACAGGCATTTATTTAGTTTAGTAAAAATCACACACACAGATAATAAGCAAGGAGAGAACGAGCAGCCACTACACCACAATAAAACTCTTCAGGAAACAAGGCCACCTCCAAAAATTTCAGGTGTCAGTGCAGTTTCTGTGAAAAAAAAAACTCTGTAAGGAAAGATACAATAAAGAGCAAAGATCTCTGAAAATGGTAAAAATTCATTTTGGCCTGAAACTGAATATAAAGCATTGAATTTCCAAGATTAAACTGCAAAGCTGCTTTGCAAGACAGCCAGGGAAGTGGTAAGCAGCCTGCAAAGAATCAATAAATCTTAGAAGTAAATGGCAAATTTCTCTACAAAATCAGTAAGCATATGTTATTTGTGTAACTTTTTAACAAGGAAAAATAATACATACTTGTTTAACTAGCTGAGTAAGAATATACTAACTAGATGTTTGGGTCACTGAAAATGATAAAAAGAAACAATGGAGATGAGGAGTTAAAGAACTTTTCAGACTACAATACTTTTCTTTAGACTGAAATATCACATGAAATGTGTGTCAGAATACAAATATTGTTGAATTTCAAAAGACCTGGGAAACAGGACATTCACAGATACTAAATGATATACATTCTCTACAAACCTAAAGAATCAGGATGTCTCTCTACCTAACAGTACAGTGGTTCACAACCCTGAAGCAAAAGGATCCCATTCTAAGATCAAAACATTTCAAAAGATTCCCAAATGATACTACTTCCATAGTATTTTCATATATCAGGCCTTTGAAGAAAATACATAACGCACAGTGATTTTTAACTGCATATTGCTCATAAAAGTAAATTTTGAAAAATCAGAACAGCATATTAATATTCTTAAAAAAATGTATAGACACATGTGCAGTGCATTTACATACATAAGACTGAGGATGCTTAATTTTCAGACATGTGCAAAAATCTTTCGACATCCAGAGATCCAAAGTGTGGGAACCACCAACCTAAATCCAAGAGACTTCATGATAGGGAAGAGAAGCACGGCTGACATTCTCAGTAGGAACTCCCCTGAGAAAGTACAAGAGTTGCACCCCACCTGAAGCAGACTCCCTTCTCACAACCTCCACCTCAGGGAGACCCCCAAACCAGCATCCAGGTACAACTCCATACCCACCCAAATGTCACAGAAATAAACAGTTTTTCACAAGAAACTAGTCTCTGGTTCATTTGTATTCTTTTTCCTACTTGTTAATTCCTAAATTTACCTCAGACTCTTAATAATGGCAAAAGCAAACTACTCCAGAAACTCAAGAGAATCTCTGAAATTGTCAAAACAGCTACTAAAGAATAAACACTCAGACACATTGTTTACAATAGTGATCACACCAGTATGACAAAACTGAAAAAATGAAACCAGCAACTGCCTTGTTGAGTGCTTCCCATCAGGGGTGAGGGCACAGTTGAGAGAGTGGTGGGGCTGGCCACAGAAGGCCCAGAGCAGAAGGAGCCACAGTAAAGCATGCTTACCAGTTTGAAGTCTTGAATGCTACAGATGAAATACGGTGTGTTTGGCCTCCGACTCTCGATATACACACAGTCTTTAAAAGAAAAAGAAATTTTAAAACAATGGCATTTACCTTTAGGGGAACAAGACAGGGCCCATAAAAGCCACTGCATAAATAAATGACAAAGCACATACCTTTTATAGTAAAAATCTCTTTTCAAAGGCAATATTAAATTATAAGTACCTTTAAGCTAAAGGAAAATTGCCCTTTGGTTCTTTTTGACCACCTTCTTGATAATTTAAAGAAATTGATGTAATCTCAATGATTTTTTTCAGGGAAAGAGGGATCTCATAGACTATCCATAAACAGATAAAGAAATTTAGATAAAAGGAATTACTTGCTCAAGATTACACATCAAGTCACAATTGCAAATAACTTAGACAGACATTCTCACATTCACAAAAAAAACCACTTTGCCAAGTGCTACTTTATTTTCAATAAAAATTTTGAGGAAATAAAAATTGCAAAGAAAACTACTCAAAAATGTTATTACAATGACCTTTTCATCTAAACTACAAAAAAGAAAATTAATCTAATCTCTTGTGCATAACTATTAAATACTAACCTAAACATAATTTATTTTCTAATTGTAATGAAAACTATGGCAGCCAATCTGAGATGGAATAAAGTAAACCAAATCCCATTTTCTTCGCAGAAAAAAGAGCACTTTTCTAAATTGCATTTGATATGGCAATGGTTGGGTACTTACTTGCTCTCAACAGCTAGAGTAGATAAGGTTGTTTTTTAAAATGGTTTAAGACGTAAAAAAAATTTAAAAAAAGCAATAATTTTAAGGAAAGCAGTATCTACCAAAAGTTACCCTCCACATTACAACTGACAATCATCATAAAGCTTAGGACAAGAAAATATACAGATTATTTACTGAGAAGGAAAGGTATGTGAGTCAATCAGACCTACTAGGGAGGCTGCTCACAATGCCATAATGAAAATGTCATTTGTTTTATCCTTTCTCTCAGAATTAGTTGGTCTTAAGAGTTCTTGACCACACAAGCAAATTCCTCTACTGCCTCTTCACACATGTTAAGAGCCAAAAAAGAGAAAGGAGCAGCCATCAGGAATCACTCCTTTTCCAGTGGAGAGTTCAGTTCACCAGGAACTCTAGCAAACCCATAAAGATTTAGATCATGAAGAAAATCCTCACTGTAGAGCACATCTTTCCAAGAAACATCCCGCAGGACTTCAGGATCTTTGTACCCAAAGGTCATTCAAAAGAAGAAGCAAAGAAGAATCTGAATGTCAACTATTGTAGGCAACCAGAATTTCCCAACTGATTTCTCTTCTTGGATGTGACTCAACAGATTCAATCCCTGAGTCCATGCACAACAGTTCAGAAATGAGTTACTGACAACTTTCTATCTTAATCTGCATCCCAGATGCTAAGGAAAAAAATCAAACAAACAAAAACTCCACTTCCCATGAGGGCAAACTTTGTCTTCACACCCCTAATATGGTATTCAAGTAAAACCAGAATTCCCCAGATAAAAACTGTAGATCCAACTTACAAGACATCAGGATGACCCAAGCTCTTTGTATCTGTACCCTGGCCCCTCTTGGACCCACTCCCAGCATTTCAAATCTCTAGGTATCAGTAATACTCATCTTATTCAACCTGAACACAAACCACAGTCCTCTTCTTCCAATCACTTCCTATGGAAAGCTGTATTTTTCAATTTCATGACAGAAGGTCATCTTAGCCTAGCTACTATTCACTGGTTTCAAAATGAATAGGTCACTTCCAAATTAATGACTTTCACCTCTTAAGGTTCAAGTGACAAAAATAATTTGCTGCTTCCAATGACTTGGTCCCATGCCAATACAACCCCTCTTCCCCTGGGCTGCACTGCATTCTCCAAAAGAAACATCAACTCCTATGTCCCATCTGTGCCAAACTGTCTTTCATCCTTCATTCCACCAGTTTCTGGTCATCCCAATCTTATGATTAATTATAAGTGAGCATAAATTCTCATGGTTCTTATGCAAAGAAATATATAACATTAGCAATTCCCTGGGTTTTTTTTTTCAGTTATTTGTCCACTGTAATGTGGACAAGTGAAGGGCATATAACTCTGATCTCAATCTTACAGGATCTGAGAACTCCTGTCTACATTCTCTATACCCATCAAGAAGCCATTTCTGGCATTAGTGTGAGTAAAGACAGGACTGAATTAAGGAATAGATACTTAAACAGTGAGGACTATGTACATCTTTGTCACTATTTTACACAGAGAAAAGCTTTACATGTTTTTTTCAAATTAAGAATCATTGGGGGGGCGGGGGGCGGGGTTGTGGCTCAGTGGTAGAGCGCTTGTCCAGCATGTGTGAGGCACTGGATTCAGTTCTGAGCACCACATAAAAATGAACAAATAAAATAAAAAGTATTGTGCCCCTCTACAACTAAAAAAAAAAAAAAAAATTCATTTTTTTTTCTCTTATTTTCCCTTATTGTGAGATGTAAAGCAGCCATTAGCTGATACTGTAAAAAAAAACTTTCCAAAGAAGCTATATTCTTTAATTTCTTACTGCAAAGTGACATTCAGGGAAATGACTGCCTGTAAACATACCAGGGGATAATTCTGTTAACAGAAGGGAGAAAGGAACCTGATGGCCTGTCAAGGGCAGTCCCTGTCATCTGCTTGCTAAACGGAGTCTTACATGATGGCCTGAGGATGCTGCCAAGAAGAACAAGGCAGAGGAAGAGCAGATCCTCAAACCTGGCACATGGAATGATCACAATGACTTATGTATATCTTATTCCTAGATTTTAAAAAAAAAAAACCTCTCTTTTTGTTTAAAAATTACCATAGCAACCTAAACTGATCCAAAATGATTGCATGAGATCTCAATATACAATCTGCAAAAACAGTGGCTATTTCAAATAATCTCTATCAGTACTTTGAAACACATTCCAAAAAGTCAGATAAGCTCACTACAAAATTAAATGACAAAATTTAGAGTTTATTTGACATAAATAGTACTAAACCACATATAAAATCAGGGGTGGTATGAACTAAAATTTTTGAAGCCATGTCAATGTACTGTAGGAGGTTGGGGAGAAGGAACTGCATTGTTTTGACCTGATTTCTCTCATTCATTTTTTTTATTTAATTTTTGATTCATTAAACACAAATGAAGTACAGCTATTGTTTCTCTGGTTGTACATAAAGTAGAGTCACACCATCTGTGCATTCATACATGTACACAGGGCAATGATGTCTGTCACACATTCTGTTATTATTACCCACCCCCTCACCCTGACCTGAACCCTCACCTCCCATCCCTCTACGCTATCTATCCTTCCTCCATTCTTGCCACCCTTCCACCCCACATTGTGCATCATCATTCACTTATCAGAGAGACCATTCAGCCTTTGGATTTTTGGGATTGGCTAATCTCACTTAACCTAACAGTCTCCAACATCATCCATTTACCTGCAAATGCCATAATTTTATTCTTCTTTGTGGCTGAGTAATATTCTGTTGTATATATATATATATACCACAGTTTCTTTATCCATTCATCTATTGAAGGGCATCTAGGTTGGTTCCACAATCTAGCTACTGTGAACTGGGCAGCTATGAACATTGATGTGGCTGCATCACTGTCGTAATCTGATTTTAAGTCCTTTGGGTATAGGCCAAGGAGTGGGATAGCTGGGTCAAATGGTGGATCCATTCCAAGTTTTCTAAGGAATCTCCACACTGCTTTCCAGAGTGGCTGCACCAACTGGCAATCCCACCAGCAATGTATGAGTGTACCCTTTTTCCCATATCCTCGCCAACACCTGTTGTTGCCTGCATTCTTTTTTTTTTTTTTTTTTGGAACCAGGGATTGAACTCAGGGACACTCGGCCACTGAGCCACATCCCCAGCCCTATTTTGTATTTTATTTAGAGACAGGGTCTCACTGAGTTGCTTAGGGCCTCGCTAAGTTGCTGAGGTTGGCTTTGAACTCGCGATCCTCCTGACTCAGCCTCCCAAGTCGCTTGGATTACAGGCGTGCGCCACCATGCCCGGCTGTTGCCTGCATTCTTAATAAAAGACAAGGTAATTTTGATTTGCATTTCTCTTATAACTAGGGATGTTGAACATTGTTTCATGAATCTGTTGATTAATTGTAGATCTTCCTCTGTAAAGTATCCATTTCTTTGGCCCATTTATTGATTGGGTTATTAGTGTTCTTGGTGTAACTTAATAGAAGAGAAAATAGGTCCAAATCTTCATCATGTTGGCCTAGGACCAGATTTCCTTAACATGACTCCCAAAGCGCAAGAAATAAAAGCAGGAATCAATGATTGGGATAGAGTCAAACTAAAAAGCTTTTTCTCAGCAAAGGAAACAATCAGCAATGTGCAGAGAGAGCCTTCAGAGTGGGAGAAAATCTTTGCCACACACACTTCAGATAGAGCACTAATCTCCAGAACCTACAAAGTACTCAAAAATCTTTACAACAAGAACACTAATAACCCAATCATTCATTTTTTAAATGAAAAGACAAAATTAATGGAGAGTCATATTTTTCTTTACAACCTTCCTACAAAAATTAGGGTGATCACTGTGTGGTGGCACTCATCTATTCCAGTGATTTGGTGGTTTAGGCTGGAGGGTCTCAAGTTCAAAGTCAGCCTCAGCAATTTAGTGAGATCCTGTCTAAAAATTAAAAATAAAAAGGACTGGGGATGTGGCTCAGTGGTATAGTGTCCCTGGATTCAATCCCTAGTTCAATACTGCAAGGGAGGCGTGGGGGAGTAATCCAATTAAAGAAGACTATTTTTCTTTATTTCTTCTTCTCCTTTTGTTTTTCTAATTTGGTACTGGGGATTGAACTCAGGAACTCTTTTACCACTGAGCTATATCCCCAGCCCTTTTAAATTTTTATTTTGACACAGGGTCTTACTAAATTGCTTAGGGCCATACTACATTGCCAAGCCTGGTCTTGAACTTAAACAATCCTCCTGCCTCAGCCTCCCAAGACACTGAGAATTATAGGAGCATACCACGCCCAGTTTAAAAGAGAACACTTCCTAAGAAACAATTTGGAATCAAAGTCTCACCCAAAATATATAGTCTTTTCTTAATGTTTTTCTTAATGTTATTCTTAACAAGGTAATTAAATTAAGAACAAATAGTGATAAGAAGTATTTCCCATTTGTCTCATTAATCTCATTTATATTTTACATAAATGTTTGGAGTTAGCACAAAAATAACCACAAATGGTTTATTTGTTAAGGGAAAGACAGCCTATGTTGACAACAATGTTAAAATCTCAGTTGGAATGTGCACCCCGTCATCTCCTAAAGCCAAAATGATTTGGTGGTAGTCTCATGCAATTTATGACTGCATGGATTATCTAAAGCTGGTTATAAAATTGGTATTAGTCAGTTGAACCAATGACCTTCAACCTGACATTCTGAAAGAAGTGAGCAAGCTGATGCAACCCATTAAATGCATGATGTACATTTTCAAAATTACCCACATGAAAATATGTATTTACCAGATTGAGCAGTGGGAAAATATACATTTTTTTAATCTTAAAAAAAAATGATTGAGATTGGCTAGAAAAAAATAAATGAGCCTATTTCTATCAACATCAATAGTCCAAACAACATACTGTAACTAATTTTTCTTTTTACTGAGGATACCTAGAAATGAAACCACAGGTCTATGTGGAGATCTATTTTCTTAACACCACCTTTGTACAGAAATGAATCACATGATTAAGTCACCTCAAATCCTTATGAACAGGGACAATAAAATCCATGATTTGGGCAATGACACTGAACACAGGTGTTTCTGGCCATTTCTCACAACTGCAAAATAGTTTTTTGTCCAAGAATCTATTATGCCATCTGCAAACAATAACTCACTCACTAAGCTGGGGCAGGAAGTCAGCCAAAACTTGAAGGCAAATTCTCAAGGCAAGTCTACTTTTTCAAACCCAAGCAAATCAGCAGGTTTATTTATGTAAATAGAGCAAGAGCACATTCCTCTCGAGGGTAAAACTCACAGCCTGGATCATCAAGCAATTGGTCATCATGAAACAGAGAACCTGCCAGCCTCCTTCCCAACAGCCTCCTCCCCAGGCAGAGTGGACATTTACTTTACCCCCACAGCAAGCAGGGCTGTGGCGCCAGCATTAAAGCTGTGGTCATAATATACAGGCAATGCTCAGCTACTGCTCTGTCCCATCAAGAAATTTCCTCTCCATCAGTGTATGGAGAATCACCATACTAATTTTCTAATACTGTCTTGTTCCTTTTGCAAAGCATGACAGTGCGGCTTGAACAGAACTTCCAGTAGAAAACCTCTGCTTATAAAAAGCACGTATCAACAAAGCCTTTCTCCCAGAAATTCCCCAGAGACATGGTGGGTGGCCCTGCAGAATGAACAGGGGAATTTTAACCTCAGCACTGCTCTGCTCTTCTTTCAATTTCTCTTACGCATAATTCCTCCATCTTTGGTGCTCATTCAACTAGGTAACAGTAGGTTGGTCTTATTTTGCACAATGAAAGTCCACATATATCTCTCTAGATAATACAGTTTTCAAAACAGAAACAGGGTAGCTATGCATTTTTGCACATTTGCACGATGGAAACAACAATGAAATTCTGATACCCAAATCCCACTCCAGAGGCACTGCCATACAGCACGGCCTCTGACCACAGTCTCCTGGCTCCACTCTCCCTTTCAGCAAAACAGCCCAACCCAGCACTACTCTTCTCCTCTACAACCAACAGCATAATATATTCTTCACAGTAAACACAAAAATCATATGAGGAATGAATGAATGAAGATGTGAAGACAGAAGCTAATTGGGATCCCAAAATGCTACTATATTCACAGCAACGTGGACAAAAAGAATTTTGTTTTCTAATATTTACTTAAGCAATAACTCGACTAGAGGGAGATTCACTTCTAGTTTTCTGCTAGATAGTAGAAGCTAAGTGTCTGGTGACAGTGGACAGCTCAAAAGGAAAAGGAAACAAGCATGAGAAGAACAGGACCTCAGCAAGGAACACCTTCCCAGTTACTGGCAGGTATCTTGTTTTGAGTCTTTCCAACTGTCACCAAAACTGGCTGGATCATCTTGATGATGATAAACTCACTGGGAAAAAAACCTCAGGTAACATAAGTCACTAGCCCCTTCCTCTCTCAACATCATGAAATTCAGTCCCAAGCTCTGGAACACTGATTCTTAATTAGGGCTTCAAAGCTTACTTGGCCTTTCGTCTAAACACAGAACATCACGTGCTTCTAGGCAGCGTTTAGCTGTCTCTATCCTCACTGCTAACAGGGAAAATTCAATCACAAGAAGAAAAAGGCTGGAGAGAAATGGTGGGAAAACAGGTTGTAATAAATTAACTAAAAGGAATTTCATTCAAATTTCTACATTTCTCTTCTAGAAGCAGGGAAAACTTTCAATGCATCAAAAGCTTAAAAAACTGACCCTAGCTCATTATGTCCCTGGCTTTAAGAAGTAGATGTTGTGATATAACTGCTGCAGTATGACCCTTCCCAAGTCAATCATGTAACATGGGCTTAAGACTCTATAAAACAGGGCATGGCAAGATCACCCTGCCAGCAGCTGAAAACATAGTTATTCTGATGTACTCAATTATTAGTCATAATTTTACATCCACATTACCCAAGGTGGGGAGGGACATTTTAAGCACCATCATCTCTATAATTTGTTAAGAAAATGTTACTTTAAAAGCCCCTCTTACTGTAATCCCAGTTACTCTGGAGGCTGAGGCAGCAAAATTCCAAATGTAAGGAAAGCCTGGGAATAGTAAGACCCCCATCTCAAAAATAACCCAAAAAAACAAAAAACCATCCCCCTGTAATGCATATTTAAAGTCCTACCTACTAGGATCCCCAGCACCACAAAAATTTAAAAAAAAATAAAGCCCTACAATGAAAATAACCCAGTTTAACATCAAAACCCCAGCTGAGTGATATGGACCTCTCTTTTAACTTGTGTTTATATAGGGTTCATGCCAAACAAAAATACACTGCATACTGTCTAAGGGGGAAAATGTAAATTGGTGATGAGACTGGGATCTCATAGCTCAAAGGCAGAAAGCTTACCTGGCATAGGTGAAGGCCCTGAATTTGAGCACCAGCACAGGATAAAAAATAAAAATAAGCCAGGCTCAGTGGTGCATGCCTATAATCCCAAGAGCTAGGGAGGCTGAGGCAGGAGGATCACAAGTTCAAAGCCAGCCTCAACAACTTAGCAAGGCACTAAGCAATTCAGTGAGACCCTGTCTCTAAAGTTAAGAGGAAAAAAAAAAAAAAAGTGCTAGAGATGTGGCTCAGTGCCTAAGCACCCCTGGGTTCAATGCCCAGTACCAAAATAAATAAATATAAATTTTTAAAAAATATTTTAAAAGATGACAGCCACCTACCTATGAAAGTAAAGTGTTTATGGCATTAGATACTACACTTGCTCTTCTCTTTTGTGGCCCAACATACCTTCCTTAAAATGCAAGAAATGACTCTACCAAATCAATGACTCCTGTGCAAACGTAAATTCTTTTCTTTTAAACTCTGCTCTAAGATCCATATTAAGGAAAGGGTAATTACTAATGGAAATGTTAACACATTCTTAACTCAAAAATTAAAAGTGGAACACGGCTGACATAATGTACATTTAGGAACACAAGGCAGAACACTATGTCCACTGCTCACAGGAAAAAAAAACATCAGTGACAGGTAGGCTGGTGTGAAGAGTCTTCTCTCCCCACATGGCTGACAACAAACAAACTGCTCATTTGATCTGGTGTCACATCCCGCAGGGCAGATTTCAAGCAACACTGCTTGCTGTTTTAGAAAACAACACACTAGGAGCCTAGGCTTTGCAATAAATGCTTCAAATCAATTTGCAGTGCTCACTGGAAATACACAGGAGAATTCACAATGCCTAGGCTATAATTCTTACTTGGCAAATGATTTTATTATAAATTGGTATCACAGTGAATCCATTTTCTGTACAGATTTTCTGCTCCTGTTTAATGGACTGTCAGTATAATTTAGATTTCATCTATTTAAACTCATTCAAGCCTAGTCCTGATTGTACAGTAAATGGAACATAGTTCTATTCAACAAAATTAATGACAGTTAATTGTAGTCTCCAGTTCTCAATTTTGCAAAAGCAACTGTCCTATAGTTCAAGCATCAAAATTTCCCATACCAATTATTTTTCTGTGCTTTATAAGCATCCATATCATGGATGCCTTTCTTATAACGCTAATATTCAGTAAATATTCCCTTCCATTCAAACATTTACCTTCAACTTTCCACAAGAGTTAGAACAACTTAAACATAATCAAAGTGTGGATGAATAAAAGTTTCATTGTCAGACTGCCAGATAGATGCTCTAATACTATGGATTTTTAAAAGTTATCAAAATTGGAAGATTAAAATTTTCTGTCTTCTTTTGTACTTTCTATTGGATGTTTTCTTACACATTCCAAATCAGTCACAATGTCTACATGAAACAAAGTGAAATTTATTATGAAGTAGACTAAGTATACCAAATTTGGATTTGGACATATGAAGCACATGGCAAATATTAATACAGAGTGAACTGAATGAATTGCTTCTGAGACTGAGAGTCTACTTAAAAGAAATTTTCTGTATTTTATTTAGTAGGCAACACAATGCTATGAGTGACTTTTCTTCTTATGTTATTAGTCTTTCACCTCAGCATCCATCCAGCTTTGTAAGAGATGTTTCAAAGAGGAAAAAGGCATGAGAAGAAGCACCTTCAAAGAAACTTACCAAACCAACATTTAACAACCCTGAATTTGTTGCCCCAAAACTGTAACGAGGATTAAAGAATATTAGGTCGGAGTTCACACAAACACAAACACACACACAGGAAGAGGGAGGGTGTCACAAATACCTTACCCTGACCTTCTTCAGTTGGTTTTGCTTCTCTCCTTTGGGTCCAGCAGTCCTGCCCTGCCAGGCCCTTCCTCCTACCAGAGGCTACTCTCCCTCTGCCACATCATAGATAATCCTGGTCAAACTCCAGGACCCAAGTCAAGATTTCCATGGTCCTTCTTTTTTTTTTTTTTTTTGCAGTGCTGGGGATTGAACCCAGGACCTTGTGCTTAGGAGGCAAACACTCTACCAACTGAGCTATATCCCCAGCCTTACACGGCCCTTTTGATCTTCCCAATGCCACCAGATTATAGTCTGTCCTGTACAGATGGCATTTTGCCTTCTAACTGCCTATTACTTACACATGACTTATTTGAACAAGTGTAATTTCTCCCCATAAAATTCAGGATCAAGAGTGAGGATCCAATCTGGGCACGGTGGCGCACGCCTGTAATCCCAGCACTTGGGAGGCTGAGACAGGAGACAGGAGGATCACGAGTTCAAAGCCAGCCTCGGCAACTTAGCGAGGCCCTAACCAACTCAGTGAGACCCTGTCTCTAAATAAAATACAAAATAGGGCTGGGGATGTGGTTCAGTGGTTGAGTACCCCTGAGTTCAATACCCAGTACAAAAAAAAAAAAAAAAAAAAAAGAGTGAGGATCCAATTTTTGTATCGTGCCCTACCACACTTTCAAAAAAAACCTTCCACAATGTAATCAAGAGAACACTGTGCACTTATTTTATTGGACAAAAAATGCTAATAACATAATTGACATTTTAAATATCACTGGCTTTCCCAAAGTCTATTAGTTTCAGTGGGTGTCAAGTTTAATCATTTGCTTTAATTAATATAAACTTCTAGGGGCAAATGAAACCTGTTTCCCAACTCTCAAATTCCATTCACACCTTTCTTCTTTCCTTTACACATCATCATTGCTTTGCTTTGGGGTTTTGTTATTGTAGTTATTAATGTTTGTTTGTGTTTTTTAAAACTGAAATAAAAGACTAAAGGTGATTTTTGGTTTTTTGAGTATTAGAGATCAAACTCAGAGTCTCGAACACGCTCTAATCAAGGGCTCTACCAATGATCTACATCCTCAGTCCCAAGACTAAAGGTATTTTAACAATAATTTAAAACACTTAGTCACTCTCACATGACTGAATAAATATTGAGACCTTGGATTTTCATTAAATATCTTCAGCCCACTATAAATTAAAGATGTCATATCATAGCTATTCAATAGATTTTTGGAAAAAATATAATTTCACCTACACAATGATTTCCAATTACTTATCTCCTTAGGAGTCTCAATGGAGCAATTCTGCTTTATAACATATACAAAATTCTCAGGGTAACAAGCATGGGGGATAACTACCTTGTCTGGTAATATATCACCCACCTGTTATTTTTACAATCAAAATTAGCATAGATTTGAGTGAAGTTGTAGTATTTAAAGTATCTAAATGCTTTCTGATTACTAAAAGGAGAGATTTCATTTACTGTTTGAGCCATGGGAAACTGCTGTTTTCCATATGAAACTGCATTCAACACACTTCAACAAGTGCAGCTGCTCTTGGTCAATATCACCCCTCACGAGAATTCTGCTTCAGCACGCTCCTTTTGTAATTTGTACACTGGAAAAAACATGTTTTGAACATCTGCTAAGACAAAATGAATCTGAACTTCAGGGGGGAAAAATAAGACTTCTCCATTTTAAAAAGTGGTAACAATCTGTTCATATCAAGATTAAAAATTTTAAAAATATAGTACAAGGAACAGAATCATAAACTTGTAAAACATTCAAACACAGTATTACTGGGGACCGCCAATGTGGCACTAAGGGCTGGCAATACAGAGATGAACAAATACACTGTCCTTCCTTGGACCAGTTCACAGTTAAGAACTAAATATGGAAACAAATCACTGTACATCTTCAATAATTTTAGTTGTATTTGTTTTTTAGTATCTGTAACAGAGACTGTTAAATAAGCCCAGGATTCACTCCCTGCTTCCCCTTCTTCCTTAACAACAGAACATCTGGTTACTTAGCTGGGCACATGGCTCCTTCAGAAGGAAGACATTTCTCAGCCTCCCTTACAGCTGTGGCTAAGTCTGCCCAGGACTACAAGCAGACCTGTACTACTTCAACTTCTGGAAACAGAATCTCAGGAAACCCTGCTCTTCCTATCCTTCTTGGAAACCTGGAAGCAAATGCATAGGGTGGAGGTAGAGCAAGATACTGATGGAGCCTGAGAAGAGGAGGAAGGAAGTCATCACATACGATGGAGTAACAAAAGCCTTTACTGCAGCTAAAGAACCAGGCCAAGAATTCACATTTCCTGATCCACAATTCAACATTTTTGGAAGCTACACTCAAATATTTTTACTTTTTTAAAAAAATACAGCAAAACAGGGCTGGGATTATAATTCAGTGGTAGAGTGCTTGCCTAGCATGTGTGAGGCACTGGGTTCAATTCTCAGCACCACATACCAATAAATAAAATAAAGGTCCATTGACAACTACAAAAAAAATTTTTTTTAAACAGGGCAAATTATTTAAACTACATTCATGCTTAACATCCAGAACATTAACTCTGAGAAAATACCACACAACCCCCCAGGTACTGGGGGCTGAGCATAGCAACACTGAGCTACATCCCCAGTCCTTTCAAATTTTAATTTAAGACAGGGGTCTCACCAAGTTGTCTAGGCTGACCTTGAACTTTCCATCCTCCTGATTACAAGTGTGTGTGGCTAAGCCCCACCTAGGTTTTTTAAAACAGGGACAGCTAAAAAGTCAGGTGTGGTGGCACATGTCTATCATCCAAGTGACTTGTGAGGCTGAGGGAGGAGGATACCAAGATCAAGGCAGGCCTCAGAAACTTAGTAAAACCCTATCTCAAAGTTAAAAATTAAAAGGACTGGAGATGTAGTTGAGCAGTAAAGGACTCCTGAGCTCAAGGCCTAGTACTCGCCCCTCCCCACCCCCAAGAAAAGCAGGGGGCGGGGGGGGGGGGGGGGGGGCAAGCTAGGAAAAAGTGACCCTAGAAAGCATTCTTAAAAAACATAGCACATGGTACACATCTGTAATCCCAATGACTTGGGAGGCTGTGGTAGGACAATTAAAGTTCAAGGCTGGCCTGGGCAATTTAACAAGATCCCACCTCAAAATAAAAAGTACTGGGGATGTGGCTCAGTGGTAAATTGCCCTGGGTTCAATCCCCAGTACAAAAAAACAAAGAACTTTCTGCATGGATTAAGAATCATCCCCTGGAGGCAGATGGAAGTGAGTACACAGCTGGCTCCCCAAACAGACTTCACAGGTCAGTCAAGCTCCAGTTGGATTCTACAGCAAGATTTTGCACACAGCCATAAGGAACGGCAAACTGGCTGGCAGAGGTGAATGGCACAGTTTAATTGGCACCACTTGTCTCCCTCTTTATTTTTCCACTTCTGTATGGATTTGATTTCAATACTTCAGAGGAAACTCATGGATACTCCTTCCAGGAAAATATAGGGACTCCTGATAACCACCTTTTCTGGACTGTTAAAACACTTCTAAGAGCTATTCAGGAGTTCACAGAAGGCTCACCTGAACCTAGGAATTCTAAGCCAGTATGGGTAACAGAACAGACCCTCTTTCTTAAAAAAGGAAAAAAAAAAAGTTTTAAATGCACAAAGACAATATATTGAAATACTTATCACAATGAGAAATACAAATTTGCAATATATGTACTTCTTAATCGGCTTATTAAATAACAAGATTTACAAGGGATTATTCCCTAATGACCTCCCTAACTTCAAAGAGGTGAAGAATATAAACATTATTTTGAGGTGTTTTTCCTCTATGTGATGTGATATACATGCAATTGATACTGGTGTCTCAGGTGCCACCAATATCATTGTGATTATTGCCTGCCTTCATAATTAAATGGAATGCTAAATGTCATTTGAAAATAAATCAATTAATGAAAAACAATTTTTCCCCCCACTTAAGTTCATAGTTCCCTACATTCTATTCATACTTTCTTCGATTGGTCACATATACTAGATTATGAACCCCTAAGCATTAACGGCATGCAAAGCAGCATACCATTTATGGCATGGCAATAAAGTCAGGACACACTGAGAAGGCATATTATAAAGCTGCAAATAGCATAACTCCACATATGTTCACTAAGAAAAGTGACTATATAACAGATGTCAACAGTGGCATTTGTTTATCTGAATTTTAACTTTTACTTTTGCTTGTCTGAATTGTTCAGTTTTCTTTCTTGAAAATTCATTATTTGTTCTCTAAAAAGGAAAATTACAGAAGGGAAAAGGAGAGGGCATATAAAAAGAAAAGCCTTATAACCAAATATTATAAATGAACCTCTAAGGCAAGAAATAGAAGAAAAAAAAAAAAGCAGTACATGAATTCAAGGAAGAGAACAGAAAAATGGAGAGCCTCTAATTATTATCAAGTTACAAAACAATACTGAAAGAGCAACTGAAAATCCATATGTCCATGTATCAGACATCTTAACACTTTCAGTCCTAACAGCTGGGAGAACAGAAGTCAAATATGTGACAAAACCGATGGTCTCTACAAATAACTAGCCTGGCACCAATCCTGACCTGAATATCAACAGCAGTTTTTTAAAAAGATTGTACTCCACATCACCAATATCTGTTTTTTTGGATAGTTGCTAAAGACTTCAAAATCATTCTAATTCACAGGCCTGAAAAGACCAGAATTTTTCTTCTTCAAAATGTCTTCCAGCTAGTACAAACAGGAAATCAGGTCTCCGTTGTCTGTCTCGAAAGGTGAGATATAAAACAGCTTTTAAAGAAAAAAAAAACATAATCTCAAGTCTAAGTGTGAGAGAATAATTCTCAAATGCAAACTTCAAAACCAAGAGCATTTTTACACTATGGAAGAGTTCATAATTAAACCATTATTTTTCAGCTACACTGTTATTGATGATATACAAATACAACACACCAAGTGAGACCTTTTTGTGACAATTCCCTTTCCTGTACCAAATAAGAAAAATTACAATTATACACAGCATTAACATTCCCACAACTAATTTGGCAATTGAACAATGCCTATGTTTCATAATACCAACCCAAAGGGAAGCAAGGTCAAGTAAAGTATGAAAACTATCATCTAGTAACTACGATTGCCTGCCTGAGAGTCAACAGCTATGCATAGCTTTTACAGAGGACAAATTAAAATGTTACTGTAAAAATCGAGAATGAAATGCAACATACTTAAATATTTAAAATCTGTATTATAAACTCACTCCATTTACCCTTAATAGTCAGAATCAATCCTCCCACTTTTTTTATTACTACCAATCTCTATTGATCAGCCTGAAGTGAGACACTAACACTCCATCTGTCAAGTATCAGCACCTGCCCAGTGCACAAAGAAAGCCCGAACAATGCCTGCAGACTTCAAAAGGACAGAAAACAACTACATCTTAGCCTTTTACAGCACGAACTCCACATTCTACACATTACAGTATCACACTGGACATTACTGAAAAAGGCATTCCCTTGGAAAGGCAGGTGAATGGGGAAACACCGATATAAGGATAAAAATTAATTTAGGGGTTAAATGAGTGAACAAATGTGGAATATCCTTTACATGTAACATGCACTATTGCTGTCTCATTAGCTTGCACACATTTTTAACAGTGAAATAATGAAAAAAGATGTACAGAGGCAGGATACTTAATGCATACATACTGATAAAGTTATTATATATAAATTTAATAGACTTGGTAAAGTGACTTTTAGAAGTCAAGTAGCTAATTTCCCTCCTTCCATCTACTTTCTGGCACTTAACATACCCCTTAAAAAATCTATACTAACACAAACATAGGTAAGCAAAGAAACAGAAACACATACATGTATTTACTTTGTGTAGTATTTAAGTTTTTTAATATCTCCAAAGCAAAGTTCATGCACATAAGCATCTGTGGTGCTGGGTTGAAATGCCTTTTTTAAGAGATATCACGCTTATCCACACATTCATTACAAATTAAACAAGTCTAATATACTGCTCCATTTTAAAATTCAGAGACAACATTTTTAATTCTGGAAAGTCTAATTTTCTCAGCTGGTAGAGCTGTCAGAATAAATGGAAGATAATATCTGGAAAGATGTCAAACACATGGGTCAATATCAAACACAAGCCAATCTCTGTCAAGAACAGAGTCAAATTCCTGCATTTCAATTTAAATTGTTATCCAATTCAAATACCACCATGCCACTTCAAACCAAAATTGTTTCCTTTTAAAAAGAACTTTTTTACAGAACTGATAGTGTATAACAGATGAAAGAACTTTTTTTAGTAATTTCCTCAGCTACTACAAAGCAAGGCATCAATGTATAATTATAATAAAGGGAACATTTAACAATTAATTGAGCCAGCAAAAGC
Source organism: Glaucomys volans (assembly GCA_020662805.1). Taxonomy (NCBI): domain Eukaryota; kingdom Metazoa; phylum Chordata; class Mammalia; order Rodentia; family Sciuridae; genus Glaucomys; species Glaucomys volans. The sequence goes on from JAJEJO010004822.1 coordinate 330,005, forward strand.
TTACCCTCTAGAGTTTAGGAGTTCAAACGCTTGCTCACTAAGCAAAAGGGCAGAGAATTTGAACATAACTGTAGGAAATCTCAGTCCAATTAGACTCTAGGTAAACATGAATCTCGTTCCACAGTGACTAGAACTCTATTCGACACAGTCCACTAGGCTGATTTTAGCATCCAGCTTGGAAATTCAAACAAAAGAACCGCCTGCTCCCTCTGTGGTCTCTTCCTGTGCTTGTGTATTAATCACACACCTCCAGGTTCCAAGCTGAACAGAGGTCTCCCAAAGGTCTTCAGATGGCTTTTACAACATAGAAGATGCACAGAAGAATCAGACTATTGTGAGCTAGAATCTTCTCTGAAGACACTCATGATCTGTCAAGGTTGCAATAGTTACAGTGTAAGTAATTCACTTTCTTTCATTTAGTTTTTGTTCAGATTCTATTCTATTCTATTCTTTCATAAAGAATACTGAAATGAACATACAGGATTTCCAAGAGGCATCCTTTGGAATGGCAACTGAATCCCGGGACATCTTCTCCAGCCAGCCTCTTATGAAGAATTTATACTAAACCAATCAGGGAAAATCTCAACTGCCTTAAATAGGCATCTTTTCGGGCTGGGGATATAGCTCAGTTGGTAGACAGCTTGCCTCGCAAGCACAAGGCCCTGGGTTCAATCCACAGCACGGCAAAAAAAAAAAAAAAAAAGAAAAAAGAAAGAAAAAAAGGCATCTTTTCTATGCCTGGTAGAGCTTGAGAAGAAACAGAGCAGGTTGTAACTTAATACCTATCAATTCAAACATATAAAAATTATTTTAAAACAATTTACTAGATAGGTCCAATTACATTTTTAATGCTGCAAAAATATTAGATGATGAAAGATTTTGTTGCTGTTTGGTGGTGCTGGGGATTGAACCCAAGGCCTGGCACATGCTAGGCAAGTGGTTCACCACTGACTATACACCCCAGTCAATCAATAAGAGAATTTTAAGGATTATAAGAAAGGTTGAAATGGAGACTGCAGCAGAAACCTTTACAAAGAGCAAAGGTGGGCAAACGAATGGCCTATAGGTCCACTCAGACTTGCTTCCTGTTCTTTTAAGGCCCATGGGGTTCTACATTTTTTCTTGGTTAGAAACAAAAACAACGCCGGGCGCAGTGGCACACGCCTGTAATCCCAGCACTTGGGAGGCTGAGGCAGGAGGATCGCAAGTTCAAAGCCAGCCTCAGCAACAACGAGGCCCTAAGCAACTCAGTGAGACCCTGTCTCTAAATAAAATACAAAACAGGGCTGGGGATGTGGCTCAGAGGTTAAGTGCCCCTGGATTCAATGGAAGGAAGGAGGGGAAAGAAGGAGGGGAGGGGAGGCAGGGAGAGGAAAAGAAGGAATAAATAAATCACGCTTGACACAATGGTACGGTCTGTAGTCCCAGCAAGTTGGGAGGCTAAAGCAGGAGGATCAATTCCAGTTAGGACAAAAGAAATAAGAAACAGAAAGGAGACATGGAGGAAGGAAACAAAATTACAGGATTTTAATGCAGAAGTTCCATGTGTATTTCCAGGCCTATCATTCCCTAAATCTCTTGATTTAAATATCTTAAGAGAATTTTTTAGGTTCACTCATTTAAAGGTCCAATTTATTAATAATAAGAGTTGGGTTTTTTTGTTTTGTTTTTTTTTTTTTTTTTTGGTGCTAGGAACTGAACCCAGGGGCACTCACCACTGAGCCACATCCCCAGCCCTATTTTGTATTTTATTTAGAGACAGGGTCTCACTGAGTTGCTTAGGGTCTCACTAACTTGTCGAGGCTGGCTTTGAACTCACAATCCTCCTGCCTCAGCCTCCCAAGCTGCTGGAATTACAGGCACATGCCACTGTGCCCAGCTAATAAGAGTTGTTTTAGGGAAGGTTTATATTAATAATAGACTTTTAAAAATTAAAAAAAATTATTAATAGGAAACAATAAACCAGGGGAAGTTTAGAACTTTAAAAAAGTGAAAATTAATTTTAAAAACAAATATATTGATAAATACAGAACTACCACATGACCTAGCAACCCCACTACTGGGTATACAGCCAAAGGCAATAAAATCAGTATGTTGAAGAGATATGCAGTCCCATATTTATTACGCCATCATTCATGAGAGCCAAGATAAGGTATCAACCTAAGTGTTCGTCACCAGATGAATGTGGTACATATAGTCAATAGAATACTATTCATCCATTAAAAAGAAAGAAATCCTGTCATTGCAACAACATAGATGAACCTGGAGAACATTTCTTAATGAACTAAATTGGGCACAGAAAGACAAATACTGCATGATGACCTTACTCATATGTGGAATCTAAAAAACTGATCTAATGAAAGTAGAAGAACAGAGTAGTAGTGACCAGAGGCAGAGGTGGTTGTGGGTAAGTGGTGGTTTGAGAGATGCTGGTCAAAGAACACAAAGTTCCATCAAGCACAGTGGTGCATGCCTGTAATCCAGCAACTCAAAAGGGCTGGGGATGTAACGGAGTGGCAAAGCACTCTTGAGTTCAACCTGCATATTGCAAATAAATAGGTTTATATAAAGCACTGGATAAAGGGCAGGCTACTGAAAACCTATGCAATTCTCTCTGAAATACGACAGCCATTTTTGTTTTGGGTTTTGTTTGTTTGTTTGTTTTTAATCATTAAATACACCTTCAGAAATAAGACCATCCAGGCCGGTACCCAAGAATGGTTGAAGGTTGGGCTGGGGATATAGCTCAGTTGGTAGAGTGCTTGCCTTGCAAGCACAAGGCCCTGGGTTCAATCCCCAGCACCGCAAAAAAAAAAAAAAAAAGAATGGTTGAAGGTTGCCTGAGGAATGATAAAACCAACAGATGCTGGCTTGAAGGCACCAAAACGATGCAGATAAAAGATGGGGTTTTGTGGAGGCAAACACAGTGGTTTGTAAGGTTGAGGTGCACCTCTCTAAGGAGGGAACTAAGGGGTAGGTGCTCATTTTTTATTTGATTTTAAATAGAAATGAAAAGGTTCTTGCCTGTGCCACAGTCAAATTTGCACTTTCTTCCTTTCCTGATGAAACACAATCCCACATTATGCCATGTTACGATACATCATAATTCTAACTCTCCATTCACACTCCTCTTGCCTAGGAAAGCTAGTCAAGACAAACTGCATGTCTTGACATCAGTCCTCAATTAGCCTATCACACACACATAGCAAACGAACTGTTTCTAAATATCTGTATGAGATAACAAATTCTCACCCTAGGCTCTAGTGAGTGCACACACATTCACTGAAGTGAATACAATGATCAAGTGTCCTTTTCTGGCTGTCCCCCATTCATTTGCCACACTGAACTGCTCCCCAATTTTGCTGGGGGGAACTACCTGAGCCCCATCATGTACAGGTTTAGAGGAAACAATAAATCCGCGTGACAGAGACATGGAATTCAAGCTGAACCAAATGAAATTACTCTTCTGAGACAGTGACTTAAGTTGACTGACAGCAAGGGCAAGGAAAGCTGAAGGGCTTTCCATGGGAGCATCCAGATAGAGTGATCAGTAGTTCCCACTAACCACATCCCCAGCATTTTTTATTTTGAGAAAGGATCTCACTAAGTTGCTGAGGGTTTCACTAAATTGCTGAGACTGGCCTTGTACTTGTGATCCTCCTGCCTCCCAGACTGATGGGATTACAGGAGGAGCCACCATGTCAGGTACTATCGCCTTATTTCTTTTAACATGGGTGCATTTGTTTTTATATTATCTTCCATATTTATGCAAATGTCCATTCACTCTTGGTTTCAACCAATTCTCACAGGTCTGTGCCATTTTACAAACCAGCCAAGTAACCCTGGCCTCTGAGCCTTTATTTCATCTATATATTAGGGAAACAATGCTTAGGTCTTACAGGAATATTTTAAGGACTACAAACAGTATGCACAAAGCAAGATCAGCAACAGAAAATATGTGGTACTTTAAAATTGGTGAGTTATCATCCATAGCTGATACTCCCTCATGTCTTTCTATATATACCCAATAAGCTCACAGTTCTCTTTGCAAACAAGCACAGCATTTTTAATTTTATTTATTTATTTATTTATAGTACTGGTGACTGAACCCAGGGAACACTCTACCACTGAGCTCCATCCCCAGCCCTTTTTACAATTCATTTTGAGACAGATCTTGCTGTTTCTGAGGATGGCCTTAAACTTGTAAACCTTCTGCCTCAGCTTCCTCAAGTCACTGGGATTATCAGTATGTGCCACCACACTTGGCACTTTAGTAGAAGATCCAAATCATTTCCAATCAACTAAATCAGGATTTGATTCCTCTGGTCCTCCTGTTGAACTGTAATGCATTATACAAGTCACATCAAAATCTCAGGCCAGGAAATCATGTCTCCCTTTTCCCTTAAGTTTTTGGCTAAGTACAGTGACACAATGCCAGTGATCTCAGTGACTCGGGAAGCTGAGGAGGGTGGAAAGTTCAAGACCAACCTCAGCAACTTAGTGAGACCCTGTCTCAAAATAAATAAAAAAGGCTGGGGTTGAGGGCAGGGGTTGTAGCTCAGTGGTGGATTGCTTGCTTAATCCTCAGCACCACATAAAAATAAGTGAATAAACTAAAAGCATTGTGTCCTTCTGCAACTAAAAATATTTTTTAAAAAGACTGGGGTTGAGCCGGGTGTGGTGGCACACACCTGTAATCCAAGCGACTTGGGAGGCTGAGTCAGGAGGATCGCGAGGTTCAAAGCCAGCCTCAGCAACTTAGCGAGGTCCTAAGCAACTCAGTGAGACCCTGTCTCTGATAAAATACAAAATAGGGCTGGGGATGTGACTCAGTGGCTGAGTGTCCCTGAGTTCAATCCCTGGTTCAAAAAAAAAAAAAAAAAAAAGAAAGAAAGAAAAAAAAAGACTGGGGTTGTAGCTCAGTGTTCAAGTGCCCCTGGATTCAGTACCAAACTGAATGAATGAATGAATGAATGAATGAACGAACAAACAAACAAACAAATAAATAAATAAATATATGTTTTTGGTTATTATTTTGCTTTGCTTTTTGATCTTCCTGAATTCTAGCTGTATAAGTGACAAGCATGCTAGGATACTCTCCTCTCAGCTCCCAAGGCTATGGATTCATTTTCTTTTTGTAAATAAACTTGAAAAAGATTGGGAAGCACTGGCCAAGATCAGTAATTCTCAAACCTTAGAGTGTATTTAAATATATTTATCAAATAAAAATTTCTGATTCAGCAGATTGGAATGCAGCCTGAGGTTCTGCATTTCTAACCCAGTCCCAAGGGGTGTCAATCTGTGGCCAATTAATTGTGGCCAATTACTTTAGCAGAGAGCAACTAAAGTACAGGTCACTAGACTTACTGATCCTGACTTACAAAATTAAAAAAAAGACAAGGTTAGTCTTAAATTTTCTATCACTTCTCTTTTTTAAATTAGCATAACTTCAGAATTGCAGTTTCTCTTTGTTCTTCTAACACTCAGAGATAAAAATAATCATTTTATATGCTAAAGCATTTTCTTTTACATATGCAGGATGTGACTTCTAATATACACTAAAAAGGAACCATTCCCTTGAGCTAGAAAGGAAGATAAAATTCAACAGAAATTAAAAACTAGCACTATAATGTTCTTAAACGCATTTTCTAAGGGAACACAACTAAGAGTTAATGCAGTCACTCAGCCCAGGTAACTCAAGCCTCAGTCCACCCAGCAACAAAGGTCTCCCTGCCTGTTATAGGCTGAATTCATGTATCAATGTCCTGATTCCGAGTACCTCAGAAAGCATCTCAGAATATGGGAAAATAGGGTAGTTGCACATTAGGTCATGATTATGCTACAGATGTAACAAGTTAAATGAAGCAGAGTGGACCCTAATCCAATGTTACTAGTGCCCTTATACAATGGAGAAATTTGAAAAGACAAAGAGATATGTTTACAAGGAGAATGGTAAGTGACGACTGGAATTATGCCACCACAAACTAGAAGCCAAGTGAGGGTCCCGAACAGCTTCTTCCCCAGCCCACTCAGAGGGAATATGACGCTGCCAGCCTCCAGGCTCCAGAACAGCAAGCTAACATATTCCTGTTGCCCACACCACTGTTTTGTTACGGCAGCCCTCACAAACTGGCACTGCCTCACTGTCCTTCCCCCCTCCCTAAAAGACCTACAGCTGACTGTGGAAATGTGTGGCAGCTCACAGGTTTGGTGTGTGGGACAGACTCCGGGCTTTCTCCTGCTGGCAATCTACAGGAGAGCGTCGCCAGGTTAACATCAAGTCTCTTACGTAGTAACAAATTCTGAACAGGAATCATACGCCTTCATTCAAGCTAAGCTAAGCCCAAAGTTTCCTCTGCCAAAATTCACATTTCAATCATCACAAAACTTTTACTGTGTTCCAAAATATGAATACCACAAAATAAGAAGGCCTCAAGAAGATATGCATGTCATATTTATCTAAAAACCTTCTAAATATTAGATTAAATGTTACTGATCAAATTTTAAAAAATAATAATATATCCTGGAATAGCAAAATGCCAAAGTTTTGTTTATTTGGAGGAAGATGTGTTTGAGTGATTTCCTTAAAACAGCTTTCAATGACTCAGAAAATGAAGACTAAAACTAAATGCGTGGACTGGGGTTGTGGCTCAGTGATAAAGCACTTTTCTCACATGTATGAGGCACTGGGTTCAATCCTCAGTATCACATAAAAATAAATAAATTAAATAAAGGTACTGTGTCCATCTACAACTAAAGATAAAAATAAAATAAATGCAGTCTCTAAATCACAAAATAGTACCTCAGTGGGGGGAAAAAGTCAGTAGCTAAATGTGAGGATACACCATTTGGTAAAGGCTGGACTCCTTTTTCCCTCTTAAAACAGGAACTTTAAAGACTCAAAGGGAAATTACCCATTCAGAAAAGTTTCATTTTTAACCTTTCTTTTCTTTTAAAAGCAAACTTTTCATTGAAGTACAACACACACAGAGAAAAGTGCAAAGCACGATAAATGTTCACAGAGTGAACAAATCCATGTGACAGCACCATGAAACAGCACCACAAAACAGCACCACCAAAGCCTGCCTCCTGACACCATGCTCAGACATCCAGGCCACGGGCCAGCCTCTCCTGACTTCAAACACCAAAGATCAGCTGTGCCTGTTCTTAAATGCTATGTAAAAGGAATCATACCCAATTATACTCTTTTGCAACCACTCATCAGTTTGATAAGCCTACTTCTAATAATTTAAAATATGTACATTCCATTTTAATTCAAACTAGACTCTCAGGTCTCATTTTGCCTAGGTTAGATTTTTTCCAGCTTAAATTCAACACGAATCAAAAGAAACTAACCCTTCAGTATTCAATGTATAAGCAACTCTAATTTCCAAGTCATTTTTCAGTTAAGTCCCAATTCCTAAAAACAGAAAAATTTGCAAATAAAAGGGGCAGATGTTCTATACCACATAATAGTTCCATAACCATAAACTTCAGTTGTTTCTTACACATAAAATTTATCAATTTGTTATTTCACACTTTGTTCATGAAAAAGTATAAAGAATACAGTTGATAAAGACTTGAAAAACTCAAATTTGGGGCTGGTTGCCATGGTGCCTATCTGTAATCTCAGCTACTCAGAAAGCTGAAGTAGAAGGATTACAAATTCCAGGTCAGTCTGAGCAACTTATTGAGACTCTGTCTCAAAATAAAAAAATGTACAAGGGCTGGGGTGGTAGGGTGGGAACAGTTTAGTGGTAGAGTGCCCTTGGGTTCAATCCCAGTACCACCCACCCTCCAAAAAACCACCTTGAATTTTGATTTTTTTTCCCCTTCCCTCTCTTGTATGTGCTGTAGATTTCTGTTATTCAAGGACTATATCCAAGGTAAAGAGCAGTCACAAATTACAAATTATTACAGAATACGAGCACGAGAAAACCATCTTGACACTTTTCAAAGAATATTGTTCCTTTGTTTTTTTGGTCTTTTTATTTTCTTCTTAGTCACTTATATTACAATTTACTTAGCTGGTTCTGCAAGAACTTGTTTCCTTTATCCAAACAACAGACAACACACATATACCAAAATTACGAAATGTTTCCCAATGAATTTAATCTTCTACCTGGATTAGGAATAAAAAAATTAAACTTCCCAGTATCTAACAGAAAACAGAAAGAAATTAATATGCCACCTACAGCAAACTAAAAATCGATACCCCATGTTCCAGAAGCCCATAAGGGAAATCTGGTTGCATACAGCCCTGTAACAAATCAATCCGTTACTATGATAGTCTTCTCAACAGTGGAGTTATGGATGAAAGACAACAAAAAAGTAAGATCACAGGGGTGGTCTACAATATAATCACACAGGTTCTGGGCTTTTTGTTGGTGGTGTATTTTTTAACAAGTCTGTTAAATCATTCACTGGGAAACAAATGATTCAAGATAGGATTTCAGGGCTAACATCGGTAATTTTTTTAGATGTTGATAGACCTTTATTTTATTCATTTATTTTTATGTGGTGCTGAGAATCAAACCCAGTGCCTCACACATGCTTGGCAACGCTTTACCACTGAGTCGCAACCCCAGCCCCAGCAATAGTAAGTTTTTAAAAAATATTTTTAGAAACTTTATTCCACAAGTATTATGCAATACACATTATGTGTAAACTTCTGTCACAAATGCCTGAAATTCTATGATAAGCAAAAATAGAGTTGCTGCCATTTTGGAGGAAGGAGATGATATTAACTCTAAAATAATGGAAATAAGTTGAAAATGATTACTGCTATAAATGCTAGAAGGAAAGCTACAGACTGCTACAGCAGTATCTATTAAGGAAATTCTACTAACCTAGGAAAAGAAAGACAATGCCACTCAAGTAAAAGAGCTGAAGAAAGGATGAGAATTTTAAAAAGTAAGTGGAGGTCCCCTAACCAGAGGCAGCAGCAAGTGCAACGGCACTGAGGTAACGTAAGCAACAAAGTCCATTATGCTGAGCTCCTAAGGACAAAATGAAGGTGACTCCAGAGATGAGGAGAGTACTGGTTGTGACAATGTGTAAATTTAAACTCTAGTGACCACTTCCACATAATGCTCAATTTCTCAATAAAATCTCAAGTTTCTCAGATCAAATATTCTGAACATAGACCTGTCCCAAATCATAGTTCCATAACAGTCTGTTTTTATCCTCAAAGTATCACTGCTGGGTTTTTTTGTTTTGTTTTGGTCACCTGTGTGGGTGCAGGTGGGTACTGAAAATAAACCCAGGGGTGCTTTACTTCTAAGCTATATCCCCAGTCCTATTATTTTAAGGCAGGGTCTCCCTAAATTGTTGGGGGGCTGGTCTCAAATTTGGAATCTTCCTTCCTGGGCCTCCCGAGTCACCAAGATTATAGGCATGCACCACCAGGCACTCAGTTTGGGCTTATTCTTCTTCCTCCTCCCTAATCTGTGGTTTATATTTTAAGGAAATAAACAAGCATTAAAGACCTACCATCAGAAACCCAGTAATCTAGAAGGCCTAACTGGAAGAAACAACTAAGCACACAGAATCTCTGTATGGGAGTGAGTACAGTTCTTCATCACTAACAAAGGGTATTATTTTAGTAGTTTACGCCAAAAAAGAAAAATAGCAGGAGAAAAACAAAGGAAAGAGAAAATCAACTTTCATCGAGGAATTGAATCACAGTATCCTCTTTTGAATCTTCAGTTTAAGCAAGCCTAAAGAATAGGCAATATTTAGCAACCTCCACTAGAAGTTATTTGGAGAAGGTAGCAAAGTTATTTAGCTTCAAATCATCCCCCCAAAGAAACCACTAAATAAGTCAAAGACAATCTCCTTACCAAAGAATGAAATATTCACTATACCTGCACTGTTCCCACCCAAACACAAGGACACCTCACACGAAGTGGTTATGCTTTAGGGGCCACAGGAAACTTCAAGCCATTCTGAGCCTTCATAACATACTTAGCTTCCAGAAAAGAGTATACTTTTTCATGTTTCTTGAAGGTTTTCAGATTTACTAAAACAATGTCTCCTTCATAAATATAGTCAGTCCTGCTATCTGTTGGTATGCATCCACGGTTTCAACCAACTGGGTGGAAAATATCTAAGGAAAAAAATTATGCCTATACTGCAAAGGAGAGACTTTTTTCCTTTCCATTATTCCCTAAACAACAAAGTAGAGCGGCTATTTACATAGCATTTACAATGTATTGTGTAAGTAACCTAGAGATGACAAAGCATTCAGGACCATATGTGTAGGTTATATGCACATACACCACTTTATCCAGGGCCTGAGCATCTACAGACTTTGGTACCCAAAGGGGATTGGAACCAGTCCCTCATGTATATCAAGAGATGACTGACTGTACATATACTTCCCAAAGCATTTTATTAAAAACCATTTGATATAACTAAAAGGAACCAATAAAATGGGATTTTTAAAAATTTTTTTAAAAAAGAACTATTTGACAAACGAGCCCTTAGCGATGTACTTCCATATATTCTTGGAAAGATGAAAAAAGGAAGACTTCCTGTCATTGTGTAACAAGTGCAAGAAGAATATACAACATTTCCCAAACCCCTTTTCTTAAAACTAGTTTTTCTTAGGGAGACATTCCACAGAAACAGGGTGCCATGCTCCTATAAATGGGGAAAACAGCAGGTGATTTTCATATTAAAGAGGTTTCCTTAACTGCAGAGCTTCGCAGAGTCACTAATTATGTAACTCATGAGGGACAGTTTGGGCAGCATTTTCTGCACATATCTGACTACTAACATTTGGTGAATGGTCTCCACTGCACAAAAGTAACGTCCCACCTCATACAGGGTGAGAAGGCTGGCATTGACACTCAATGCATCAACTGGTATTTGAACAAGGATCCCACATTAAACTATTATACACCAAGATAAAGGGGGCTGGGTGCCGTGGCACCCTCCTGTGATCCCAGCAACTCAGGAGGCTGAGGCAGGAGGACTGAAGTCCAAGGCTAGCCTCCGCAACTTAGTGAGGTCCAAAGCAACTTAGCAAACCCTGTCTCAAAATAAAAATGGGTGAAATGGAGCTCAGGGGCAATAGCTTCCCTGGGTTAAATCCCCAGTGAGAGAGAGGTTGAGAAGAGAGAGAGAAAGAGAAAGAGAAAGAGAAAGAGAAAGAGAAAGAGAGAGAGAAAGAGAGAGAGAGGGGGAGGGGGAGGAGGGAGGGAGGAAGGGGGGACAGACAAGATTTCCTTATTTTTATTATAATGTAATAATTATCTAATATTCTGTTCCTTTTTCAGGATTTAGAAGTACATAGGCCCTCAGTGAGCAATGTTAGAAACATTCTTACTGTCCAATATCTGATAGGACAGTAAGTATATAGATAAATACTGATAGTACTGTAGCCTACACAAGATTAAATCTCCATAGCAGAGCTCCAACTTCTCTAAACCTTCACCTTTGTTTCTGTTGTCGGTTTCATTGTGTTTGTTTGCAGTGTTGGGGATCCAAACCAGGGTCTCATATATGCTAGGCAGAAAATTCTATACCACATACATATCTCTTCTCTGTTAATCTTCAACGAAGAAATGGTAGTTGTGAATACGTGTTTGTCTGTGTAAAGTCTTTTTTTTTTTTTTTTTTTTTTTTTTGGTACCAGGGATTGAACCCAGGGGCACTCCACCACTGAGCCACATCCCCAGCCCTATTCTGTATTTTAGTTAGAGACAGGGTCTCACTGAGTTGCTTAGGGCCTTGCAAAGTTGTTGAGGTTGGCTTTGAACTCGCGATCCTCCTGCCTCAGCATCTCAAGCTGCTGGGATTACAGGCGTGAGCCACCGCGCCCAGCTGTGTAAATTCTAATGCTGATTATCTTTTGGAAATCAAAACTAATTCCAATAGTACCCAAAATAAAGTCTGGAACTTTCTGTGAAGTTCAGAACAGCTACAGTACTCATTAAAATGACTCTGCCAGATTAATAACATAACACAGTTAAATCCTTCAATCCCTTTCTTGGAAACACATTAGACTGAGTGACCTATTAATTAAATCTATGCAACTGTTGTCACTACTCAGCAGTGTTAAGTAATTCAAACACAATGACCTTCACTCGTTTTATGGCTTCTATATGAAAAATGTCTTTGCTGGTGTGCAACAGATTCTGACACACTTGCTTTCCAGCATCTCATTTAAAAGCTGGGTCTGCCATAAGCTTCAAAACACTGAAGGGTCAAAGCTTATTTTCTGGAAAACTGCACAGGTTAGTTACCTACATTTATTATCACTGATTAGTGAGCCTGAAGCTCAATACTTTGGAAAAGGAGAGCAAGGAGAACAATAAATCTTGGTTAGAAGGCCATTAAAAATAACTTTCTAGGGCTCAGTGGCAGAGCGCTTGCCAGTGTGAGGTCCTGAGTTCAATCCTCAGCACCACTTAAATTAATTAATTAACTAATTAATTAATTTTAACAAAGGTATTGTGTCCATCTGTAACTAAAAAAAAAATTTCCTTAGAAATAAAGTAACTTTCCAGTGTCTGGTCAATACTGTTCCCACATAAAACTTTCTGATTTCAAGCATCTTAAGGTTTACTCAAATTTGCTGTGTATATTCTCCATTCCGCAGGGTCATCACAGACTAATTTGTGGTTGAAGATGAAAAGCAAGGATGGATCCGAAAGACAAAAAATACTAAGCAGAGGATTAAATGAGAGAGGAAACAGCATGAGAAAAACAAGGAAGAAGGTTAAGTCAATAAAGACACAAGCAAGAAAGTGGCTCCCGTGTTCACTAACTTAGTTTTCCTAGCCCAAACTAGTGTCTGCTCGCCTGGGTTGGAGGCTTCCTCAACATGTACACAGGGCATACTCTCTCTCCACACTGCAGCCAACCTCTCCCACAGCACCCTGGCGACCCAAGGGCTTCTTACCTCCTGGCCTGTAGACCACGTCGTCCTCAGTGATGTACGATGTTATCTCGCCGGTATCTGTCCTTTCATACCGAGACTTCTTTTTCGGTGGTTTCTTCTTGTTCTTCTTTGTGGACTCCTCTGTGGTGGCACTGTTGTTGTCATTGTCCTCATCTTCACTGTGATCACTCTCAGCATAATTTTTGGCTCCTCCTTCCAAGGTACAGCTCCTGCGTGGCCTTGAATTCTCACTCTCTCTTGCTTTGTCTCTTTTCTCTCTCTCTCGGTCCCGATCTCGGTCCCGGTCCTTGTCTTTGTCTTTGTCTTTGTCTTTGTCTGCTGTCATGATTCGCCACGTGCCTTCTTCTGTCCTCTCACGGCTAGGCCTCCGTGAAAGGTAGACAGTAAGCCTGGGCTTCAGTCTTCTGAATTTCTCACTCAATTCCAGGGAAAATCCAACCACTCCAACAACCCCGACGTTTCAAAAATGCTACCAGAGGAGGGGAAAAGAAAGAGAAATTGGCTTTATTTTAATGTTTCCTTCTTAAAATAATGTTTTCCTAAACAGGTCTCTTAGTCATGCTTTAGATCTAACTCTTCCCACAGGCCTCCATTAAGAACCAGAACAAGTGACATGCAGTTTCAACATACAGCTTTTGGGCTCAACTAGCAAGTGATCAGGGGATTTCTACCACTAAAAGTGAAAACTAACTGGACACCTACGAGTGAACTATATTTCTGTACACCAACTGCTTTCTCTTTTTTAAGGAAAAAGTAATGTATACCCCAGTGGACAACATATAAAAGGAATAATTTCCAAAGGAACTTCATAACCCACAATATAAACTGAAAGAGTGAAAGAACATGCAATAAAAATTATTTCCACCTGAAAAAATAATAATTTGGACAGCTGTGGGGAAAGTTTCAAGATGTCACACAGTGCACTATCTTCTCAAGACTCAGCCTACTACTCCAAATTTCCAGAGCTCCTTACAAGAATAAACACAATATTTGGCTCAAATGCAAGTGACAGCTTCAAAACAAGGGTCTTTCAACTACCTTTAATTACATCTTACACATTTTCTCAGTATACCATCCTAGTTATGTTCCAGAAAATTGGTTTCTCTAAAGTCAAAATTAACTGCTTCTAAAAACAACCTTCCAGCTTTAGGGACTATTAGGTGGTTTTCACAGTCTTCCAAATTTCCACCATTAATTGCTTCCCAAATAAATTTCTCCAGAAATAAACTCAACCAGAAAAGTCTTAAGTTTTTAAGGGCCTGCAATGAGAACAGTGAATCCCAAGTCCCAACTCAATATAATTCTTATAAAAATTTTATTGTAGGTACAAAAATTTTTTTGTTTACAAGTCAGTCTGAAACTCCTAATACCCAATAATTTATCTTGTACAATTTTTCATCATCTTCCCTGATAGCCCAAGTCATTTTTTTAACAATCTTTATTAATACTAAGTGCCAGGTGTTCAGAACTAAAAATACCATAAGTAAAAAGCTTATGATCCTTGCCCTAAATGCTCAAATCCAAGGAAAGGAGACAAGTGATCAATCTGAGAACTACCTGTTTCTCAGGTCACTAGGACCAAAAAGGAAACAACACATACAAACAAAAGATTGATCCTGTTTACTTGAACAGCAACAGAAATCCATTTGCAATTACATGCTTCAGATGCAGAGAAATTGTCTTTGGTCATGCCAAAACCATAAAAATTATCACAGACACTTTCCAAAATTCATGGATCAAACCTGACACCAGAAAAGACCTACCCATAAGCAAGTCAAACATCCTTAGAAATTCAGAATAGAACAATGCTAACCAGCACCCTGGATGGCACTGAGGAAGGGACAGTCACACTGACCAACTATATAAGCAGGTCAAAAGGCCAGAAGCAAGCAGTACAAACTAGATTACTTCTTTCACATCAGAGACTATTCTCAGACGGGTCTTCAGTTTTCTAGGCATATTCCAAGTGCCCAGATGAAGCATCTGCTATAAACAGGCAGGCCACTGGTGTTAGCAATTTAAAATACAAAAAGAAACGTATTATTTTTTCCATCAGGCTTAAGTTTAGAGCACGAACAAGTCAATCACACAAGAAAGAAAACTATGAGATGGGGTCGTCCATATTACTCTTTGGCTATCAAAGTCCACTGGGAACCCCAAAAGGAAGAGAACTACTGTACAAAAGCCCCTCTTGGTTGCAGTTCAGAACAAAAACCCTTGTCATAGGTTTAAGAAAAAGATCATTCTCCCTAGGATTAACAAGACAACTGTTCCAGAAAATTGTATTTTAAAATGTTATTTTAGCACTCAGAGAAGAAAAAATAATAAATCCAATTGTACATTAAACACTATTCACTATAAAAAGTTTTCATTGATTTCCATTCCAGGATAGAATTTCTATTCTATACCAGGAAAATGGAGTTATTTTTGCCAAAAGTGAGGAAGTTAAAAAATTCAAATTTGGAAGAACATGGTTTTCACATTCATCTAAATTTCCACAATTAATGGAGAAGACATCCACAAAATGAAATCCAGCATATGGGTGTGTGTATGCTCACATGCAAAATACACAAATATATGATCATTATTGTTCTTGGTTATCTGAAAGTTGGCTATATTTATATAATAAGACATATATTATTTTATTTAATATATATTCATTTTCTTATGTTTTGGGAAGGTATACTGGAGATTGACCCCAGGGGTGCTTAAGCACTGAGGTACACCTCTAGTTCTTTATTTTCAGACAGGATCTCGCAAAATTGCTGAGGATGGCCTTGAACTTGCAGTTGACCCTCCTGAGTCACTGGAATTATAGGCGTGCACCACCATACCCAGTTATATTATTTTATTAATGTATAAATTTACAATATGTAATAAAGAAACATTTATATAGTCAACTTTCAAATAATTAAGAAGATGGGTAATACAAAGCCAAAGCCAATTGAATTACCGCTTACACTTAGCTCTAAAATATAGCTTGATGGAAATACATTTTTTTTTCCTCAGTAGCTAACATACTAAACAAAAATTTTCTGACCCTCAGTATACTGATATTGATATGTATATACATATTGATATGTGACCCACACATATCAATAATGAAATCTTTGAAAATAAGAGACCCAGAGAGGAACCAAATGGTACTGAGGACACCTGTGGCTTCTACTTCATAGTAATGATCTACAGGGTGGACAGTACAACAGCCATCGTTACCGCAACCTGAGATTTATGAAGCAGATCCCTAATGTGATTCTCTAAAGTGACTTGGACAGAAATTGTCATCTCCACTTTACAAACTACAAAACAGCTTATCTGCACGAGGCCACAGAGCCAATGGGCAGGGCAGGATTCTACAGCAGCTCTTACAGTGTGAATCCTATCCAACCTGAGTAGGATGGGCTTCTCTCTGGGCTACTGGGGTCCAACTCTTCACAGGCACCCTCTTTCCTACATGTTAACAAAGACATGTTTAGGAAACACATTCACTCTGCCCTCTCCCCCTTTCCCCTCCAAAAATTATGTTTTTCTTCAGTAAGAAAAGCCAAAAATATTGAAAATGTATTCATCTCCCAGTGAAGCAGGAAACACAATATGACATGCTTTAATAAAAGGAAGACAATCTGTAATCTAGAACACAACTCAGATTCATGAGGGTCACGTATTCATTGAACAAATGTCTAGTAAATGCCTACTATGTGCTACTTACTGCTATAGGTGCTAGGAAACAGCAGATAAACGGACAAATCCCTCTGCCCTCACAGAGTTTATATTCCTGGGAGTGCAGAGGGGGCATAAACAAAAGGGGATGCACACACCTGCATCCAAGGGTTAGTTTCCATTTGGTTTGTAAAAACAAGGGACTCAGTGAGATAGATCACCCAAGAAATTAGTGAAACTAAAATTTCTGATAAAAAATTTTAGCACTCACAAAACATTAATTACTCATGTTTGGGTAAGATGATACATAAAACAGATTTATAAATTATACGTTTCCAAAAGCAGTACTTCAGGATTCACTGAAGTAAAGACATTCCTTTTACTAGTTTTCTGATTACCAAACTGTACTGTCATTTAATCTTTTTTCCCCCCCCAGGTACCAGGGATTGAACTCAGGGGCACTCAACCACTGAGCCACATCCCAGCCTTATTTTGTATTGTATTTAGAGGCAAGGTCTCACTGAGTTGCTTAGGGCCTTGCTGTTGCTGAGGCTGGCTTTGAATTCGAGATTCTCCTGCCTCAGCCTCCCAAGTCATCCCAAGTCACTGGATTACAGGCATGCACCACTGCACCTGGCTGTCATTTAATCTTTTATTTTTTTAAAGTTTTTTTTTTAGTTGTTGATAGACCATTATTTTACTCATTTATATGCAGTGCTGGGAATCGAATCCAGTGCCTCACACATGCTGGGCAAGTGCTCTACCAGTGGGCCATGACCCCAGTCCCATGTCATTTAATCTTAATTGATAAAATTTAGCCAGCTGACTTAATTTAGTTTTTAGCGTAACCAGGATCAAGCCCTTCAACAGTCAATGATATAGAACTACTCTTCCTTACTTTGGGTTAGTCTGACGTCTACAATCATCTTTTTACCTCTTCAAAATGAAGCAAGAAGCATCTCACAGTTCTTCTCAAAATCAATTCAGACAAAGTACCAAAAATGTTAGGCATGCTCAATTCATGCAAGACAGAAAGGTTGCCAAAACATCTCTATCTGCAAGAAACGTACCTTTGCCATTATATGATTAAGAAATGAATCATGCAGAATTAACGATGAATGAAGTAAAAATTCAAAAATAACTTTTCAATCATGTTTAAAATTCAGTTATCCAAAAGTGTGACACTCCCTCCCCTCTGAAGTTTTTGGTCGCTGAGTTCTAATCACCTCAGTTCACCAAGCCAGCTTCTCTGAAGGACACTTGGCTTCTGTGCCAAATTCAGCGAGTGAAATCTGACTAATTATTCTCGTTCCCCACAGGAAGAAACTTTCGGATTTTCCAAATGCCTAACCACACACCAGCATCAGGCTGAGCTCTGCAGCCCACCCAACATATCCTGACCATCTTCAGTAGCTGCCCAGTGCTCCATCTCCACACGCCTATTTCAAGCTGTCATCCTCTTTCCAGATTCATACAACTGCCTTTTAACGAGTTCCTGTGATTACACAACTTTCTTGGGGCCTTCCTCCCAATCTGTCCTCCAGTGCAGCCAGCCAACAAACGCCCCACCACTTTTGTTTTTTAATTTTGGAAGAGGCAAGGACAACAGCTTTATTGAGCTATAATTCATATACCAAACAATCAACCATTTAAGGTGTACAGCCTAAAGGCCACCATTCCTTTTCAAAGATTACAGGTCAAGTCCTAGCCATTGTGTCACCTCTCTAGTTTCACCTTTCCCCTTACTGCTGTCACCTTTATCCCTCCTATAGGCTAACACCTCCAGATACTCCTTGGGTCCCTAGAACCCACCCTCCCTTTAGCCTAACTTCTGTTCACCAGCAGTCTCAGAACTTCTGCCATCCAGATGCAGGAAGTCTTCCAGGTCCTCCAAAGCTCAGCCTCTCATTTAGCCCCCATCCTGCCCATACTACATTCCCTTCGGATCCCACTACTGCTACCCACTGTCACTTCTCCACCCACTGCAAATCCATAAAGACAAGGACATCTATCACATCATGTTCTACAAAACAACTCCCACAGAAGAAATCTCTCCCCGCCTCAAACTCACTGTTGAGTCCTTGTCCTCATTTTCATGATCATTCAGCATGGGCAAGGGGGTTGACCACACCTCTTCTGGAATGTCTTCCTGGCACAGTCCTCTCCTGGGTCTGACTGCTCCTCTGCCTCCGTACTGGGACAGCCAATCTAGGAGTCTGTCAGGTAGAGTGGAGCCCTCTTTTCTCATCCTCTACTCCTTCTTGATCAATCTCATGTGCATCCATCAGCCCACAGATACCACCAACACACAGGTTATCCAAAAATGTACCTGGTCTGCCAAAGTTCTTGCACTCCAGATGCATGTGAAAAACTGAGAATTTTTTAAATTTAAATATTTAAATTTAAAATTTAAAATTTTTTAAATTTAAATATTTAAATTTAAATTTTTTAAATATCACACCTGTGTTCCCCAGGCCAGTTTCCTCAGGGCCTGTCAACTTCCCAATTTCTGGGGAATCTACAAATATTCACTCACAATCCTAAAGTCACTGAAGTTCACCTGAATTTTGCTTTAAAGTGCACAACATAGGGGACTATATCTATTAATCAGAAAATAGAGAAGACATCAACCTAAGGAACCTAAGAACTGCCACATCACCATAAACCATCAATGATCACCAGACTAATGTTATCCCCACATACCTTCCAACGCCTGCCCTTTACAAAGTTTCCTTTAAAAACTGAGTAAGGCACAGTGGCACACACCTATAATCCCAGCCCTTCAGGAGGCTGGGGCAGAAGGATCACAAATTCAAGGCCACCTGGGTCAATTAAGATCCTGTCTCAAAATAAAGTAGGGCTGGGGATGTGGCTCAGTGGTAAAGTGCCCCTGGGTTCAATCTCCAGCACCCCCCCACACAAGAGCCTGAGTCCCCCAAAAGCACTTCTCACCCTTGAGAAAGCCCACATTCTCCCATGATCGTGTACTCCTTGCTTTTCTAATAAATCTGTTTAGGTCTCTGGCATGTCTTAAAATTCCTTTCTGTTGGGTTTGTCAAGGACCCCAATGTCATGAGTTAAGGTCCCCCTCTCCAGGACCACTTCAGACTCCCTCCAATGATAGTCTCTTCAAATCCAGTTCTTTCGACCCCACAATTCAGGGTACTTTCAAAAAGCTAATGGCATTATGTCAATCCCCATCTTCAATATGTTGGTGACTTCCCTTTAGATAAAAACCCAAATCCTTCCAATGCTCTGCAGGGCCTTTATCTTGTCCTGGCTTCATCCCACACTCCTCTCCTGCATTATTTGCTAAGCCTGCCCCAAGATGCTTCCTCAGGTCTCTGAACACTACACCCCTCCCAGAGTCCTCTGTGCATACTCTGCCTGCTGTACACCCTGCTCGGCTTCTCTCCTGTCCTAAGTATCTCTTCTCTTCCTTCATGTCATGGCTCAATAGCAACTTACTCAAGATAGCCATTCTTGTCCAATTTAGGAAGTTAGATTCCCTTCATAGCACATTCCCCATCTGTACATTTTACATTTATTTCTGTGACTTGATTAACTTTCATCTCCATCTCAAGCTAGAAATTCACTAGGGATGAGCCCTTAGCTATCTTGCCCTCTCCTGTATTCCACATCCTACCAGCAGACAAAGACAAGGAATTAGTTACTGTCCCTTCCTTTTCTCCCTCTCACCCATGAGCTGAATCAATAAAAAGGGAATTATAATGAGACTTTCATTTGGGAAAGAAAATATTTCAGGAATTACTAAAGTGGTATTTGACTGGCTCATAAACCATGACTAAGACGAGGAGAAGCAAAGAGAAGGAGAAAGCCATTTGGTGGAAGGAACTTTAGCACTCAATTAGACAAGCTGTCCTGAAGAATGGATAATGGAAGCATCCAAAATCATAAAGCTGCTAGCACTCACTGGGCACTAATTCACACTACACACTTTACACGTAGGCTCACTCCATCTCCACCATAACAAGGGTGACAATATAACCTATCATCTAAAGTGGAACACACCTGAGAGTGAAAAACAATCAGAAATTGCACAGGAAAAACATGCAAACCAGACCATTTTATTTTCCTAACTATAACACTATTCAGTAGGTACTGCTTTTATGTACGTTACCAATGCAGAAGTAAAGAACAGAGAGACCAAGCAGTTTGACCAAAATAACACAGCTAATTGTGTTAGACTTAGTTTACAAACCCAAACTGCTGACTCCAGAACCCAAGGCCTCATGCATGCTAGGCAAGTGTTCTACCACTGAGCTACATCTCCAAACACCAGAGTCCATCCTCTTAAGGACAAGGCTACCCTGATTTACAACAGGAGTCCTTAAAAGCCAAGTTACTCAATACAAGGCTAAGCAAACATGATGCAGCAGTTTACCGGGTTCAATCCCCAGAATCAGGGTGGGGGAGAGGGCGTGAAGTCATTTGCAAACAATTTTGTCTTCAAATCCACTATTTCTGAGGTCTAAGCAAGGAGCCAAGCATCTCCATTACTTCTGCCTTTGCCATTTTCTGCACTGACTGTGTTTCAAAACTAGCAGCTCGCTCTGCGATTCTTGCCTCCCAGAGGCAGCTGCAGCCAGTACACCAAAGAAAGCCAAGGAGGCATTCTACATCTGGGGAACTTGCTTTCAAAAGGAAATCAATTTTCTTTTCCTGTTCTCTTTTGTATCAACATGCCAGGGAAACAAAATGTAATGACTTTTGCTCTGGAAAAGGAAATGTCACTCAACGCTTGTATTCACTGCTTGAGAAATAAGGCCTTCTTTCAACAGGAAGCTGCTCTGCAGAACACCTCAAAACATGCCTAGGACTACTGAGGAAGGTGCAAGGTGACACTGAACTGTGGAGTCAGCAGACCTGTAGACCCACACAGAAATAAAATGTTGTCATCTGAAACTGATGTGGTACTAGGAGTAGTCTGTCCATGCTTAAAGTCCTTCCACTTGACCAAATCCAACCACAGAAGCAAATGACTATAAGAACCTCCGTGCAGTTCTCTACACTTATGGTTAGTGAATATTCAAACACAATCAATCCTGCTTATGTGCTCATTCTCAGAACACAAGCTTCATGGAAGGAGCCTGAAGAGCTGTGATGAGACACAAGTCAAATTCAGAACGCAGCCTTTGTGGTAGCAGAGTGGGAGGCACAGTGAACACTCTCACCGGAAGCAGCTTAGAGCTGAAGGGGCACTTGCTGGTCTCCAGAGGCCTTGGGAGAAACTGAGAACTAAGACTGGTGGACCCTGACAACTCTGACAGCTCACCTCTTTCCATAAGACATAATAACAACATGGAAACACTGGAAAGAGGGAAAAGTACCCAGTACAGCAAAACTCTAGGTTCCAATTAACAATCCAATTAAATCAAATAAACAGTGGCCAGGGATGTAACTCAGGGGTAGGGTGCTTGCCTAGCACGTGTGAGGCACTTGGTTCGATCCTCAACCTTTATTTATAAAAATAAATAAAGGTCCACTGATAACTACAACATATATATAAAATTAAATGAACAATATATTATTGTTATTATTTGAAGAATCCCCAAAGATAAGGTTGCCCCAGGTTTCCAGTAAAAATTTAAAATCCTGTCTTTCAAGAAAATACACACACATTCATATAATAAATATAGGAAAGTAATTGCTTATTACTTTCCTATATTGTTTTGAGGGGATGGGGTCCTGAGGATTGAATCGAGGGATGCTTTACCACTTATCTATAAACTAGGCCCCCTACCCCCACCTCAGACAGGTTGACTTGTTGTTACCCAGGCTGGCCCTGAACTTACCATTTTCTACACCACCCTGACCAGTTGCTGGGATTACAGGTATGTGCCACCTCACACAGCTCCTTCCTATACTTTTAAATGTGAACCTTCTAACAATAACATGCAGATTCCTTTTAATAGTTATGGTCTTAATAGTTTCTACTATGGGTATTTCAAAGGGTTAAACATCTGTGTTGCTTTTTTCAAAATCATGCCTAATATGGAATCCATGAAACTAACACTATTACAAAAACTATAATGTGCCATGTTCTTTGTTCTCTGAAATAAACTGGATTAATTCAAGCATGGCCTGAAACAGTAATTACACAGATGTTTGAAGCTGAATTAAGAAAACAGAAGCAAATATAACAAGAATCTTGGTGTTGACTGGGAAGTCCTGAAGATTATAAAGAGCAATGTTACTTTTTGGTGATCTGCCCTGCTCACAAGGCAGAGAAGGTTTCTAAAGAGAAACCTGTGTCCACGATACCAAGAGCAAGGGATACCAAATGCATGTAAACCCAAGTGTCTAGCATGAAAAGGGGAAAGGATTCCCAAACTCTCTCTCCCAGAGCAAGGCAGTAAACAGAAAACCAAGAGCAGAAGAGATAAATATAAACACAAGCAGATGGATAAATACAATGTGGCAAATTCACATAACAGAATATTGTTCAATGACAAGAAAGGAAGTACTGATACATATCATGACATGGATTAACCTGAAAAACATTATGCTGGTTTAAAAACCAGTCACAAGCTGGGCATGGTGGCACACACCTGTAATCCCAGTGGCTCAGGAGGCTGAGGCAAGAGGATCACGAGTTCAAAGCCACTCTTAGCAAGGACAAGACACTAAGCAACTCAGTGAGACCCTGTCTCTAAATAAAATACAAAAAAGGGCTGGGGATGTGTCTCAGAGGCTGAGTGCCCCCAAGTTCAATCCCCAGTTCCCAAAAAAAAAAAAGAAAAAAAATAGTCACAAAAGCCCACATACTGTGTGATTCCATTTATATTAATTGTTCAGAGAACGAAAACCCATAGGAACAAAAAGCAGATTAGTGGTTGTCTAGAATTTGGGGGAAGGGGTAAATGGGATTTTCTGCTATGGTTATGGGATTTCTCTTGGGGATGATAAAATAGCTTATGATGATGGCTGTCAGTATCTGTGAACACAGTAAAAGTCATTAAATAGTACATTTCAAAGAGGTAGATTATATGTGAATTATATCTCAATGAAGCTCTTTTTTAAAACACATACACATAAGCAAACAGCAACATTACAAACCAGTAAGAAAAAGTTCACGCTTTGCTACAGCAAAACACAGACAGATGAAGCTGACTATAAAATTCATAAGGATGACCTCTACCTCTGTGATTGAGAAAAACTATTTCAGGTGGGGGGCAGCAGAGACTGGGGATTGAACCCAGAAGCATTCCACCATTGAGCTACATCCCAGACCTTTATATATTTTCTTATTTTGGGACAAGGTCGCGTGAAGCTGCCAAGGCTGGCTTTGAACTTGCAATCCTCCTGCCTCAGCATCACAAACGGCTGGGATTATAGACGTGCACCATGAAAAGCCACCTTTTTAAAGCTGTAAACATATGGTTAATTAAACACAAAGTTTTACTGCATATGATGCCAAGAAGGAAAGAGA
The DNA here is from genome assembly GCA_020662805.1 of Glaucomys volans. Classification (NCBI taxonomy): domain Eukaryota; kingdom Metazoa; phylum Chordata; class Mammalia; order Rodentia; family Sciuridae; genus Glaucomys; species Glaucomys volans. The sequence goes on from JAJEJO010004822.1 coordinate 354,028, forward strand.
ACTATTTTTGGACTACATTAATCTTTAACATGCAGGAATTCTTGGTCGGGCTTACTACCTCTGTATACCATGTTTAAAAGTAGATAAGGTAGACAGGGTTTCTTTCAGTTTTCAGAGTTCTAGGATTCAAAGCAATCTGCAACCAGGGCACATAAACTCTCAACATTTGATGAAAGGAAATGACAGGATAAATTTTATACTTAATATAATTACACTTCACATATATGAAAAAAATCAAAAGCATTCAAAATGTACTCATAATCCATGGGTACAAATTATACCAAGGGAAAAATGGAATTATCAAACTCACCAGAGCAGTCCTTCCTAAACACTTAGAATCTCTAATTCTTAGATGAAAAAGAAAAGAGGGTCTGACCGAAAGCAGAAGCCTTAGCCAAAACGCAATTTGCCATTTTCTATGAATCATTCTAACTGGGTGTGATTCTAAGTTGACCCAATTTATTAACCTTGCCAGTTTTGTTAACCTGATGTCATTCAAGGAGAAAAGCAGAGAAGCCACTGGAACTATTCAATTCCAGATGCCAGTAATTAGTTAATGAGGCAGAGAATAGAGAGGTGAGGGCAGGCCCAGGGCCTGAATGGAGGACAACACCTAGAGGTTGTAGCTGTGACACTCATCATCAAATAAACATAAACCTGCAAAGCAGATTTTCTGTCAATTCCACCACTATTTCAGCATTCCATATCAAACACATACACTAGGTGCTGAGCGCTGCCCAAGAAGCTTTAGATACATGCATGATCAGAGCACAAGCCCAACCTCAGAGCCCGTAGTGTAGGGGAAGAAAACAGACAATAGACAGGTAAATGTATACAAAATATAACCATGGGTGGTAGTGCTATGGAGGAAATTAAGCTAAGTGCATTGCATGAAGGCTCATTAATGTATTTAAGATAGTCACTGACAAGGGGTCACTTGACCTAAAGAAAGTAACGGTTCAAGTTATGTGATAATGGGGGAAAGGCATTCTGGGCAGAAAGAAAAGTGCAAAGGCCTGAGGCAGAAGCGAGCTGGACATACCCAGGCTGTGGCAAGGTGCCAAGCTGGCTTAATCAGTGAGATGAAGAAGGTGGCTGGAGATGGAGAGGCAGATGGGTGACATCTACTCAACAGAAAAGTTGCAGTAGTTTGGCCTACAAGGAGCCATTCGAGTTACATCTTAAAAGGCACCCCCTCCTGGCAGCCCTGATCCTAGAGGGTTAGGAAACAGTTACTTCAGGTGAGGCAGTAGGAGGAAGGTGGTCAGCAGCGGTCATATTGTTTATACATTTGAGGGAGTAGGGCCATAGGAACCCATGGGCAGACTGAATGTGGTAGAAGACAAGAGAGAGTCAAGGAAGAATCAGTCTGACCAACTGGAAAAGCAGAGTTGCCAATGAGTGATCTAAGCAAGAGAAGGAAAACTCAGGATTTTGTGCAATATGTTAGGTTTGCGATGCCTAGTAGGGATACAAGCATGGGTCCAGAGCTCCAGGCTGGATATAAACCCAGAAGTCATCAGCATACAAGCAGCACCAATAACCATGAAGCCAGACAGTACTGAAACACACTACCAGGGAAGGAGCAGTTCTGGAGGAAACACATGCTTGAAAACAAGTAAGATGCTGTGGGCAGGACAGTGTGCAAACTGCAGATAAAGTTGCACTGACAGGATGATGGGAAGACTTCTGAGAGAGCCTGAGATGGAAACTATGCACTGTCTGCGTCTGGTTCACAGAAAGGCCCTCTATGTATTTAAAGACTGCGGGTGGACAAATTCCATACTAATGCTGCTATCAAATGCTGCATTTAATGAAATCCAGGCAGCTCCAGTCCTGGGTGGTTTCTACTGGAAGAAGACACATAGGATGGGAACACCTCCCCCTGCTGTTTCCCAGGGAAATACACAAGCTGTCCAAAGGAAAGCTTCCGTCAAGCTAAAAGAATTGAGGAAAAAACAACGATCCTCACATGTTGCAAATTAATGGAACAGAGCTACTGGATTTTAAAAACCACTTTCTTAACTAACACTTTTGAGGACCTAAACTGAAAATGTTAAGGTCCACAATGAAAAAAAAAAAAAAATGCAATGACCAAAGTATATGAACTTACAACAAAATTTCAATGTGAGGGAAAAAAATGAGATTTAATAGTGATATTTACTTTGGGCCACAATTCAAATCCAAAAGAACCAATTAATCAGCTGGATGTGGTGGCCACGCCTATAATCCCAACTGCTTAGGAGGCTGAGACAGGAGGATCCCAAGTTCAAAGTCAGCCTCAGCAACTTAGTGAGGCCCTAAGCAACTTAGTGAAACTCTGTATCAAAATAAAAAATAAAAAGGGCTGGTGATGTGGCTCAGTGGTTGAACGCCCCTGGGTTCAATCCCTGTACCACAGTGGCAGGAGCGGGGAGATATTGTTCTATCATATGCCACTTACTCCCGAAGGAGTAAATTTTCCCAATAAGAGCACATACAGAGGAAGAAACTAAGAAGGGAAGCCAAGGACAGCAAAGACCCACAGAGCATCCACTAAAGGTCCTCCTGTGAGATCAAAAGGAACCTTTCTGGATATTTAGCCTCAGCTATGCCTGGCTTCTGATCCCACGATGTTTTAACTCCATTGTAATGTCACAAAAACAACTCAATAAGATACAATAAACACAATAACTCAAAAATAAAATAAAATTAAAAATATGCCAGCACCCCTGTATCAAGTGGTCACCCACAAAAAAAAATTCTTTAATACTTCTGGTTCAGGGGGAAATACCAATTTTATCTGCAAACAAAAAATACAAAACTTGAAACACATAATGAGTGATAATCAGAATGAAGAGAGTAGAACAGAAGCAGGGCCAGGTGTCTCTGAAGAAGGGTCCAA
>JAJEJO010004823.1:0-53957 GCA_020662805.1 Glaucomys volans
GAAAATATGTTTCCTAGAATTCTTTTTCCTGTTTGGTTCCTGATCAGAGTCAGCCAGTGAAGGGAGCTCTTTAAATACCTGGAAGACAAAATTAAAGTGGAGGTCTTTATTCTCAAACGGGTGCTCCAGTCAGCCAGGGTGGTAGGTGGGTGCCGTTGCACCTGTTGGGCCTCAGAGCAGTCCCTAGTCCTCCTGCCCCACACCCAGCTCATCGCGCTGACTTCTTACCTCTCAGCGGCAGTAACCTGGGTTCTATCAGCAGATGCACTGCAGAGATTCTGCAGAGAAGCACTTTACACAGAAGCAGTGATTCCATAAAGACCATGATTGATGAGGAGAAGTAGTGCTCCCCACAGACGATGGCTTCCACAAAGGAGAAAGTTCCCACACAGACCCTGGTTTTTCATAAAAGGGGATGGATTCCACAGCTCTCTCCAAATGATCCTTCTTTCTGTCTCAATTTGGAGGTCAGATGAACATGACTACTTGGAATTTTTCTCCTTTAAAATTGTAGTAGAATGAAAATGACAACCCAAAGAGATCCATGCCCAATTCATGGAACCTATGCATATCAATTTATAAGGAAAAGGGGTCATTGCAGATTCAATTCAGTTGAGGATCTTGACGAGGAGAAATTATCCTGGATGATCCAGGCTGGCCTTTTGTCTAACCATATTTTTTTTTTGTACTGGGGATTGAACTCAGGGGCACTAGGCCACTGAGCCACATGCCCAGCCCTATTTTGTACTTTATTTAGAGACAGGGTCTCACTGAGTTGCTTAGGTCCTTGCTAAGTTGCTGAGGCTGGCTTTGAACTGATGATCCTCCTGCCTTAGCCTCCCAAGTGCTGGGATTACAGGTGTGCGCCACCACGCCCAGCACCATATGTATTCTTAAAAGAGAGGCAGAGGGAGATTTATCATGCACAGAAGAGGATGCAATGTGGATATCAGTGCTACACAAACCCTGACCAAGATATTCTTCCCATCCTTCAAACAGTCAAAAGTATCTTTTCATATAACATGTTTCCTGGTATCTTTGGGCAGCTACAAAATGAGCTTATGTTAGAAGTGACCACTCAATGTAGCTGAATTGATTAAAGGTCAATAGGCCCTATGATTCTTTTTTTTTAAAATTTTAGTTCATTGTACACAAATGGAGTAAAACTATCATTTTTCTGGTTGTACCAAAGTAGAATCATACAATTTGCCTATTCATACATATACATAGGGTAAAGATGTTTGCCTTTTTCTATTATCTTTCCTTCCCCACCCCCTCCCCACTCCTCATTTTCCTCTATACAATCCATCCTTTCTCCACTCTTCCTGTACCTCCCCCCACCCTGCTCTGTGTCATCAACCACTTATAAGAGGAATCATTTGGCCTTTGGTTTTTTGGGATTGGCTTATTTCACTTAACAAGATCTTCTCCAATTCCATCCATTTACCTGCAAATGTCATAATTTTATTATTTATGGCTGAATAATATTCCATTGTGTATATATACCACAATTTCTATACCCATTCATCTATTGAAGGGCATCTAGGTTGGTTCCACAGTCTACCTGTAGTGAATTGGGCTGCTATAAACATTGATGTGGCTGCATCACTGTAGTATGCTGATTTTAAGTCCTTTGGGTATAGGCCAAGGAGTGGGATAGCTGGGTCAAATGGTGGATCCATTCCAAATTTTCTGAGGAATCTCCACACCGTTCTCCAGAGTGGCTGCACTAATTTGCAACCCCACCAGCAATGTATGAGTGTACATTTTCCCCCATATCCTCACCAACACCTGTTGTTGCTTATATTCTTGATAATAGACATTCTAATTGGGGTGAGATGAAATCTTAGGGTAGTTTTGATTTGCATTTCTCTTATTACTAGAGATGTTGAACACTTTTTCATATATCTGTTGATTGCTTGTAGATCCTCTTCTGAAGTGTCTGCTCATTTCCTTAGCCCATTTATTGATTGAGTTATTTGTATTCTTGGTGTAAAGTTTTTTGAGTTCTTTATATATTCTGGAGATTATTGCTCTATCTGACGTGTGTGTGGCAAGAATTTTCTCCCACTCTGAAGGCTCTCTCTTCACATTGCTGATTGTTTCCTTTGCTGAGAAAAAGCTTTTTAGTTTGAATCTATCCCAATTATTGATTCCTGCTTTTATTTCTTATGCTTTGGGAGTCATGTTAAGGAAATCTGGTCCTAGGCCAACATGATGGAGATTTGGACCTACTTTTTCTTCTTTTAGGTGCAGAGTCTGGTCTAATTTCTAGGCCCTTGATCCATTTTGAGTTGAGTTTTGTGCAAGATGAGAGATAGGGGTTTAGTTTCAATTTGCTGCATATGAATTTCCAGTTTTCGCAGCACCATTTGAAAAGTGGTTTAGGATCATAAGTTGTTTATTCAGAATAAACAGAAACTATCTGCTTGGCCAGTGAAAATGGCTTCCCATAGGTACCAGTATGGTTCAACTCCAAAGTGGTCTTTTTAGATTATTGAAAACAGTTTATTTAGAGACAGGCTCTCACTGAGTTGCTTAGTGCCTCAGTTTTGCTGAGATTGACTTTGAACTCTGGATCATCCTGCCTCAGCCTCCCAAGCCACTGGGATTACATGCGTGTGCTACTGAACAATAGGGCTGGGGATGTGGCTCAATGGTCAGGTGCCCCTGAGTCAATCCCCAGTACCAAAAGAAAAAAAGAAAGAAAGAAAAGAATGCTCAGTTGACAAATTAATAGAGTATTCCAATTTCCCCAGCTTATTCTATAGTTCTAATTATTATTTATTTGATTCAAATTTATTCAGTCGAAATGGTGGTACCAAAAATAAGTGAATGAATGAAGAAAAAAAGGTAGAAAGTAAAAATGAAAAAATATTAAACCACTTATTCAGTCTCTGATTCCTGAATCTCAAAAATGAACATAAATTCTTTTTATTTTAATACAGCCTAAAAGATTAGGGGCATTTTGATATCTGTGAATATATGCATGTTTTTATATGCATACATTCACATACGTGAAATAAGAGTTTTAATGCGTTTTTATTTTACCTTTGGCTATAATTCTAAAAATGTTTAGAAAATAAAGAGTGGAACTTTACAGATTTATGTAAAAATGAGAAACTATATTAAATTCACCAAAGGAAGCAAAAATGAAAGAGTTCAGCATAGTTAAAAGAAAGAGGAAGTGAATGTTGGAAGTGAAACCAGTAGTACTCTTGCTGTTTTGGAGATGATATTCTTTATCCCCAAGTGAAGAAAATTCTACACTTTCAAACATAAAGTTCTTGCTACTAGTTATATGGAAATTCCTTTTCAAGTTCTACTTGAACTTCAGCTATGGTATTCTTCACAGATCTACCTTATATACAAAATCCTAGTGTGATACTGCTGTGCCCCCAGAAAACACCACATTCATTAAGATTTAAAGGGTAGGATATTTTTTTGCCTCCACAAAGCTATTCTCTAGAAGAAATGGGAGCCAAACCAATTAGACAAAGACCAATTCTATTTCCACGTTATAACAGTGCCTTCATCTTAGGACATGCCTCCAGCAAGTACTGCTATATATATTCTTAAAACCTTTCAAACTTTGTGTCTAACATTCTCCTTATGTATTACCATATACTCTAGTAAACACAATTTTTCCTACTTTCTTTTCTTCAAGGTAAACTGCCATTTAAATAATTGGACCAATTAAATTATGCCTGAGATCTGATAGCAGAGAACAGATAGAGGTTTATAGAAGTGGTTCACTAATTAAAAACAATACACCTGTTTCCGAGTGTGTGTGTGTGTGTGTGTGTGTGTGTGTGTGTGTGTATAGAGAGAGAGTGTTTAAGTCAATATATACAGAGCTAATATATACAGAGTTAATTAAGGAAAGCTCACCGCCTGTATTTAGGAAAACATAAGTAGACTGAAAAATTGAATCAAGACCAAAAAAGTAGAAGGGATTTCCAATATTTAGTTCATCCATAAAGAACAGCTTTTCTTAGAAAAAGGTTCTCTAAAAACAAAGAAAGCTGGTAAACTAAAAATGATGGCCTTTTTATTTGGTAATTCCAAAAGTTATTGATTCCCTACAATTTCCAGTGGCAGTTGATAAAGAACCAAACAGACAAAAAGGCCTGGACCCTGTCCTTCTCCACCTCATGTCTGGCTTCCATATCACAGAAGGCACAGAAAGCATTAAAATAATCCATGGGCAACAGTGCCCATCTCAGGTAGATACCTAGAATTAAAGTCCACCTACCATCTTCACTGTTGCTCCCTGCTCTTTCTTCCCTGGTGTGCACAACTTAAAGAATGAAATTATGGAATTTGCTGGTAAGTGGATGGAGCTGGAGAATATCATGCTAGGTGAAATAAGCCAATCCTAAAAAAGCAAAAGCCAAATGTTTTCTCTGATATGGGGATGCTAACTCACAATGTGCGGAGCTGGGGGAAGAATGGAGTTAATTTAGATTAGGTAAAGGGGAGTGAAGGGAGGGAAGGATAGTAGAATGAATCACACATTATTACCCCGTGTACATATAACTGTAGGATCAGTGGTATTCATGTATAGTCAGAAGAATGAGAAATTATATTCCATTATTATGATGTATCAAAGTGCACTCTACTTCATGTATAACTAGTTAAAATAAATTTAAAAATTTTTAAAGTTTATTAACTCCCCTTCTTGTCTGTTTTTTTTTCCCATAATACTTACTCCAAGTAAAATAGTATCAGTGATATGTCCACACCTTTCTCTATGCACATACAAATATATACAAACACAAATGCACATGCTTTTATGCAGTCTGGAATATACCATCAGCCCTAGATTTAGATAACAGTCAGTCTCTTACCCTGTCAATCACATGGCATTCTTGCCAATGGAACTTCTTTACCTGCTTTCTTGATGTGTAACAGAGGTTTGACTATTTTACTGATGTAATTGGCACTGAGCTGACCTCAGTATCATGATTTTTTAAATCTTAGCTGCATATTGTCATCATATGGGAATCTAATTTTTTAAACAATTCAGTCATATTCAGATCAATTAAGTCAGAGTCCTAACATATGAAACAATCTCAGACATCGGAATTTATTCACAGCTCCCCAATACAATTTCAAAGTGCAGCCAAAAGGAGAATTATTTCCAAAAATTGATATAGATCAAACTACCTATCACCTGTCCATCCTGACCATTTCAATCAGTTTCCTAAGGAAGGCATTGCTGTCCAAGTTTACAGCAAAGAAATGGCTAAGAATTGTCATTACTTCTGTCCCAAGTTTTACTTGCCCTGACCTAAATTGGACTGCACAACTGATTCAGGGAAAAGTCCATTATACAAAAGTCTACCACTAAAGTTGGGAGTGTCATGAAATCAAAGACAGAGGCTGACAGACCCAGGACTGCATAAAGTATGATTTATTATGGACTTATGGACAGATGCATCTTAGGCTGCAGCAAGACAGGAGAATCCCTGAACCCCAAGGCGGAAGGAAGGAATTTATGGTAAGGTAGACAAAGATAGATCTTAACCAATTAGAATATACTCAGGATTGCTCATAAACTATTAACATGGTGAACATCAACAGTCTCAGGGCTGGGTGTGTTGCTCAGTGGTTGGAGTGTTTGCCGAGCATGTTTGAGGTACTGGGTTCAATTCTCAGCCATAAATAAATAAACAAATAAATAAATGTCCATTGACAACTAAAAAAAAAATTAAAAAAAGAAAAGAAAAGAAAAGGAAAGAAAAGAAAAAAAGAAACAGTCTGGGCAATAGTGGCCAGCAGGAAAATTTGACTTCCTATCTCAAAGACTGTTTGGCACTTCAGGGATTGTAATGCAAGGGTCACATGGCAACCAAGATGGTTGGAGTCATGTTCACTACATCCCTACAAAAGCCCAAACTATTTTTTGCTAATGTTACAAAAAGAATTTGTCCTTTTGGAGGTTGCTTCCAGCATATTTGTCTCTGAGTCTGTTTGCTCAGGAAGTTGGTATTGAGGTCATTTATCCAAACATTGCCAAATACCTACACTAAGTTACTAAAAATCAGTACAGAGTTTTTGAAACTTGACATTTCCAGTTTTGCCCTCCAGTTACTTTGATTATGTATATCTTAGCCATGGCCCCAAAATCTGTGCTTAAATCTGAAGTGAAGCCAGGTTTGGAAACCACCCTACTACTTGTTGATAGAGAAAAAGTTATCTAAAATAAATACAAAACGTGGTTGTTTTAGTCAGCTTTTCCACTGCTGTGACTAAAAGCCCAACCAAAACAACCTTAGAGGAGGAGAGTTTTATTTAGGGGCTCGTTGTTTCAGTGGCTCAGTCTATAGACAGTCAGCTTACTCCTGGAGGCTCCAGGTGAGGCAGGACATCATGGAGGAAGAGTGTGGCAGAGGGAAGCAGCTCACGAGATGATCGGGATGGAGAGAGAGAGGCCCCACTCACCAGATACAAATATACACCCCATAGCCATGCCCCCAATGAGCCACTTCCTTCCCACCCTGCCTCCAGTTACCACTCAGCTAATCCCATTAGGGATTACTTCACTGATTAGGTTCAGATTCTTAAAACTCAATCATTTTTCCTCCAAACTTTCTTGCATACGTGAGAAAACGTGTGCTTTTCGGGGACACCTCACATCTAAACCATAAAATGGTCTTTCCCCAGGAACGTTGAAAGTATGGTAAGATAGACAAAGATAGGTATATATAATGTGTGTGTATAATTATCTATCTATCTATCTTTCTATCTATCTATCTATCTATCTATCTATCTATCTATCTATCATCTATCTATCTATCTCATCAATTCAAATTTACTAGGAAAGGATTTAAGATAAATAGAAGGCTTTATTTAAAAACAGTTTGCAAAGTGGGGAGTTGTAACTTTCAGTACAAAATGAAAATGTACCCCAAGGAACAGAAGGGTTGGCTTATATAAAAAAAAAGTGCAGGTCCAGGTTCCCACTCTGGTCCTCTGTGCAAACAAAGGATGTCAATCTGCAGTCTGCTCAGTCCTGATTGATTGCAGGTCAGAGTTCATTGGTCAAGCCAGGTGGCAAAATGGGACTTTCTGGGAGCTATTTATGTTGGCAGCTAGAACATCAGTAGGCTTGAGAAAGGGCCACAGAATTTTAATTTATGGTTCTTCCAGGAAGAGTCCATCTGTGACCTCCAACTCAGCAATTGGCTACCAGATTCTAATTTGAATTTAGTCCTACGTAGCCACTTGGGGCCTTTCTTGGAGATTCAGCTTTTCTTAAAGTTCATTCTATCCACATATCTATCTAAGTACAGAATGTCTTCCAGAAATTTTGATTGGATAGGTTAAGAAAGAGAGCGAGAAAAGAAAATTGAAATTCCTGAGATCAAACCCTGTCTCATATGCCAAGTTAGGAGAAAGCAACCAGGATGAAGTGTTCTGAAACACAAAAGAACTTTGGATTTCCTCGCCCACCGCAGAGGCCGCTGGGAACAACACCAAGTTGTGATGATAGCAGGACAGCAGGGAGGGGGCTAGGAACAACAGTAGCTGATCCAAACCCAGAGCCACCTGGGGTCGAGGTCAGACACAGAACTCTCTTCTCATAGAAGTCAGAGCACACAGGAGATAAGAATGAAAGAATACACATACCAGGGGCAGACACACTGTAACCTCTTTACAGGGAAAACAATAACAAGGACTGTTAAGTACAAACAGTACATCATTCTTTGGTTAGGGGAAAAAAAAAAAAAAAAAAAAAAACAGAAAAAATTATCTTCCCCTTGGGAACAGAGAAAACCAAATGTGTGGGAGTTTGGTGCAGAGTGTTGATTTTTAATAAATAATTTTATCTATGTGAGAGTAGAAGTGACAGTAAACAACCAAAGAGAAATGAAAGACTAAAATTTATCTTTTAATCCATGTATATGTAGTTTGTGCTTCAGTCCTAGAAGAGAACCGGCAAACTCTGTTCACCTAAATTATGATTTAAAAAAATGATCCACATTTTAAAAAGTGTGCCTAAATATATTTTGTTTATAAATCTCACTAAATATTTACGCTGGACATGATTCCTTAGTTTTAGAGTTTCTTTTGGTATATGTAGAAAAATTAATTAGCTCACAGTTTTAAATCTTTCAACAGTAATAAACTACTAGATGGTATGTATAAAGTTGTTTCAAAGAATTATTAAAGTATTCCACAATGCACCTGGCTTTGAACTTGAATCATATCCATTTTCCATAAATTCTAGACCACTGTCCTAGCAAATTTAATATCACAGGGTAATTTAGTTTTCAGACTACACATAACAGTTCAATTGTATGAGGGAAAAAGATGGAATCATTATCTTTTGACAATATCCTGCAATCAGCAATTTTGTTTTGGAAAAGGTCTTAAATTCATTTGCTTTTAGCTTCTAGTGCGCCAGTACTGACAAACTGTTTTAAGAAAGTTGTAAAAAGTAATGACTGATATGTTAATGTCTTCAAACAATTTACTAGAATGTTTCTGAAGGAACTAAAACATAAGTTTTAAAAGACTAAAGTTTTCTAAGACTACTACCCTGATTACCAAAATAATAGCCTCAATGTTATTAATTTGAATAAAAAATAAAGTTGTTAAAATGAAGTTCTCATGCTACATCACTAGATTATAAATTATCTACATTTTAAAGATTAATAAGAAGGTATTTTCATAGGAAAATGGAGGAAGAGTGGTCATGCACGTGAAGGCTGGCATGGCACACAGTGGTACCGACAAACATTCCTTAAAAAACTAAAGTGTTTCCAAACCAGCTGGCGCATTGCTGCTGCCCCACCTACCAGGACCCTTACCTTGGGATCCCCCACACCTCCTGTGATCCAGCACCCTTCACAACAGGGGTTTCCTGGAACTTGCTCCAGTTCTGGTTATTCGTATTTAAATATCACCAGAGTGCGTATGTAAATATGTCATAATAAATCAAGAAACGAGTCTTTTATTAAACAATGAGAAAAAAATTCAGTGAGATGATTCTGAGATAGAATAATAAAATCATAGAACAAGTATTCTCCTGGGTCCAAAGGATAATACCGAACATCAGATCAGAAGGCATCAGACAATGAAGTGGAGAATGTCCTGTGAAGCAAGTTCATTTGCCTGAGAGTTTAGATACAGTAACTTTTTAATCTGTTTTTGATTCTACCACTGTATCTTCTTTCTTCATCACATGAGCTTGCAATTGCAAGTCCCTTATTTCTTGGTGAATTTGGAAGAAGCATATTAATCTAAATCTTCAATCTTGACTAGTTCAGCTGTCTTCTCACATATCCAAGAAATTTCAGCACTACAACGGGAAACATAAATATTTCCTCTTTGAAAATAAGCACATCCTTTGGATCCATTGATCTGGGCAAGTTCTTTATTACTAAATCTGAAAATTAATTGATTTAAAATTAGCAATAAATATTTGGAATTTGATCATCATTCAGTATTCCTAGTTACCTTTGCAATCAGCAACATGGACATTCTGAGACTTCTGCCTTCTTAAAGTATCAAAATCCTTAACCTGGCACATCCAAATTCTTTATTTCTAGTTAATTGTGATTCTAGGTAGAATTCTTTAAGAACACTTAAGTTCTGTGCTGAGAACTTGTATTTCCCTCTCTAGTATGGGATTCCATTAATGGAATTCACTTGGTTCAGATTAAATTAGAAATGCTAGAATAATTATACTTTGGAACTGTAAGAAGAAAGGTAGAAAAAAACTCATATTCTCTACAAAACTTCATGACATTCTACTATGCAAAAACCTAATTTTACTTGTGTTTACTCCTATGTGGAAGGTAACAAGAGAACCCGACTGAAGTTAAGAGAAGAAATGAATTGAAATATAGATGTGGTTCTGATAATAGTTCTCAATTCCTCTGTTAGAAAATTGATGATAACTCCTAAATAATGTCATTTTAAAATTAAGCTTGACCAACTTAATTCTCTATGTGATCAGTATTGCTTTTTTTCCAAATGACTATATTACAACTGCCATATTCTTTTCTTGCTTCAAGGTAGGCTTATTAAATCTTAGTCTTAGCTAAACACTTGCTCAGCAGCTAAGGTCTCTGGAGCCTAGGAAATGGATATGTAATCCTGAAGATCAGTCTCAATCACCTGAGTGTAATGGGTGGGGAAGCTGCATGAACTCTGGGGGGTCAGTGTCTGCAGGCTCTGAACTCTGCTGTAGGTACCTCCCATAGAGGAGGGAACACGAATGGTTAAAATCCTGTTGGGGGAAGGGAAACATTGTAAATTCCAAAACAAGAGCTGAATTGCACTTACATGATGTCATGGCGTCACTCCTAGAAATTCTCAGTCTCATAGCACTAAGTGCCTCAGATTAATTTTAATCAGTGCGTGCCTGATGTTACTCCAGTTACCAAAAAGTCGCCGTCACTTTGTTTGCTAATGTATTATTCAGCATATGCTTTTTTCCATTATTGCTTATGTGAAGCCAGACTAATCACTTTAATATGACTAGTAATGGGTATTAGAGAGTGGAAAAATTGGTATTTGAGTAGAGATAGTCATGGCAAAACCTGGGGAAATGAATGAAATTAAAGTGTCTAAGGAAGAAAAGAATAGACATTTTTGTTCAAGGAGTTTGGTGGGTCAGAGCTGAAGCACAGCATCTTTGACAGAGAATGAATAGCATAATTCAGTTTAAGAAAACTTGACAACATGAATTAAAAGTAAAATAGGAGTGAGTTAGATGGATTAGGTACTTGTTGGGAGAGGACCTTGGAGAAAAACCTACACCCAGAATGATGCCACTGACCTTAGTTTCATCTAATACAAAAAAAACTATATATTACACTTAAAATATGAAAACTTTATGTCATCTAAATGTAGTTGTGGCATGGAATGTTCACCAAAATTTTTGGTTATGTATTCTTTAAAAGAATATTTTCAAAGCTAAGTGTTCCCTTACACAATTTTTAAAATGTTTTTCTGGAGAAATTTTCATCTGTACCATGCCCTGCAGATAGAACAAACACTTACAAATCCACCCCTGTTCCCCATCGGCTGCCTACCTGACCCCAGCCTGACCCAAAGCAGCACCTGGGCTTCCAGGTCCTGAGAGACAGAGTATCTTTCCAAGGTTTTCTTAGAGTAGGTACAGAAGATGGCAGGCATCTATTTTTTCCATAACTTTAGATAGTTGGAAAAAATGCAATTTTCAATTATTATATTCTCAATGTACTTTAAATATTTTCATCAAAATTTTGCAAAATATTTTCATCTAGCAGATTTAGCTTACTTTAATTTATGAAAGACATTTGCCACATAACCTAATTGGAAACTCTTCATCATGAAGCTATTTCAAAGTACAAGTAATTCAAAACTACTTTCCGTTAGAAAGTGACTGACAATTATTTGATCCAAATAGATATATTAAAGTGAATTTTTATGACAAACACAATCCTTCTGGATTCTAAGTGCTGGAGAGAAGAAAAGCTAAGTGACTAAACACATGGTCCCTAGAGCACAAGGTCCTGATTTGGTCACCTTTAAGCTAAGTCACCTTATTTATTTATTTATTTATTTATTTATTTATTTATTTATTTATTTTTGCAGTACTCATGTTAGAACCCAGGGCCTTGCACATGCTAGGCAAGTGCTCTACCTCTGAGCTACATCCTCCAACCCTTAAGCACATTTTGATTGCCCATCATTAAAATGGGAAGACGTTTGCCTCCATGTGCATGTGATGCATGTCCAGTTTTTCTCAGTGAGGAAAGTGTTGTCAATGACAGAAAAGACAGCTAGATTTTCTATTGTCCCTCATACTCTGCTTTCATTCCAATTCCTCTGTCAAAGGCACATTCTTATTTATCCTTCTGCATATGTTCCTGGAATATTTCTATTTGGTAGAGACACAGTATCAGTGAGCATCTCTGTTTTATTAAGTTTGTCAAACAACAGAATATCTCGTCTGTTGGCCAGAATTTGTTAATCTGTTATCACGGCTCCATCCCAACACGACTTGGAGAGGCTGTGTTCCAGCACATTCTTGGGTCCATCCTTGTGAATGGTGTGAATCCACTTGCTAACGCAACACAGGACTAATTATTGATGTGAAATTTCAGCTCTTCTCTCAGTGTGTTTCACTTTTCCTAGTCACGTCCCTGTCCTCCTTGCTCCTCTGCCAGGTTGCCTTATGACAGAAGCTGATCATTTCACTTCAAGCTTCAGAAGCCCTTTAATTAAATCTCTTTGTGACAATATTTATCTAAAAAATGGGAATATAACTGCTCTATTCAAGGGTTTGTATTTATAAAGTTCTCTGAAGATACTAAGCATTATATATATATGCTAAATAAAGAAAAAGTTTAAACTTATAGGCAAAGTCTAGTGACTTGCCCTGACTTGGTCACACAGATCAAGTTAGGTATACCATCGTACAATACTTCCTACTCTTTTCTTTGTTCTTTGTACTCATTTTGAAAAATCTAGATTTATAATTCTTATACTTCACACTTATTTTCTCAGGATTCTATGGAAATCTTGGTTTTCCATCCCCAGTAGACTTACAAGGATGGAGCAGGAACTGAGCCATCCTCCCATAGCCAATTTCCATCAGATGGGTGCCATGATAATCCCAGCCAAAAAAAAGAAACCATGGGTAATGACTGTGACTTAAGAAAATCCTGAGGGAAAAAAACAGAGGGAAATCTTTAAGAGAAAGTCACATTCTAGGTTACAGAAATAAGATAGAAGCATTTGCTAAATTCATTTGCTAATTCTTATTCAGAATCCACTGAATTTCTAACATGTGAATCAGAAGTTTCACTTATTTACCTTTCATTGTGTGGGATAATTTCTATGACCAGGGAAGGAGATTCAATCATACCTTTTCTTCCAGGCTGTCAATCTTCAGCAGTGTGGAGTTCTTTTCTATGCAGTCCTTTCTGCTGTTACTCCAGGTTTTCTCTTCACTTACTGTGAAATAATAGCAACTTTCTTGGTACCACTGCCATGTCTTAGGACAAGGATTACATTTATGGTCTGAAAAAGGAAATTATACTCAACAGCAGGAACTCAATGACTTGGGAGTATCTGGAGAAGGCAATGAAAATTAAATCATTTAATTGGACAATAGGATCTGAGGGCCAGCACCATCAAAACATGCTGTTTTAGGAGTCTCTGAAAATGAAGTCACTCTGATTATGGGTTGCAGCATTGGGGATTCTATAAACAGGGTTCGGTCTTCTGGCCTCAGAATGTCCAGCTATACTTTTAACTTCATTTAACAGTGGGATCGCTAATAAATAACTAAGAAAACAAGGATATGAAGTTTCCAATTGATATTCTAAGATGATTCTCATATTTGCTTCTGTATTTTCAAAACTGTTAAATAAATTTGTATCTTCTCCTATATTCTATAAATTTAGGGTGACATCCTGAAAGCATCATTGAATGACATAACTGTCTCACACTCTGCGGTGCCACACATGGTCAGCTTAAATCAGAGCGACTGATCTAAGTTTAATTACCTGAAGTGTGAATGATTAGCTCTCTGCAGAGTTTGATAGCTATTTGCCCCTGTCTCTTCAATAGATTAGATATCTGTGATTTGAGAAATTCTTCCTCCATGGGTAAGTTCCTGTGGTTGCTCAGTTGCTGGGATAAATTTTCCTGCTGGTGGTGGATAATTTTCTGAAGTCGAGTCAATTTCTCTGAGTCTGAGTTAATTTTGTTAGACATCTGCAAAACTCCAAGACACAAACATGACAGAAGACACACTCAAATATCCTTCCATTGTCATAATAGTCATCCAAAATTCTCTTGATACGGAAACATTTTTTATTGCTTAATATTTATTAGTAACTTCTAATAATTGAGATTTCATGAAAGAAACACACCAGATACTTTCAATCCCAAATTGTTTATAATTCATCTTTATAATTTCATTCATATTTTGACTATTATTGTACTTGTATTAAAATAATAAATTAATAATCACATATCTGATATTTCATCAAAATTGGTGTCAGTAATTTTGCCCCTTATTTTGGTAAAACTTTTTTCTGATTAGAGTTGGTGGATAGAATTATGATTTTAATAGAAACAAAATTCTTTGAGACAAGGGATATCTCAAAGTATAGTACGCTAACCACCTTTCTACAGTAAATCAATGAAAATGTACCATGGTAAATTCATTCATTTTCAAAGAATATATCATTGCAGAAGATTAGCTTCTAATTCTCACAATGTTGAGTGACTGAATATGTTATCTCTGCAAGAACATATATCTTCACAAAAGAGCAAGCTACATAGTTAACCTCTATTTCTATGTCCAAATATATGTGTCTAAATCCTAATGATCCATGAGATCTTGCATATATACACAGAAATTAAAATAATAGAGATGCATCACTCAACACATAACAGGTTTTTTACTTCAAATCACCTGAAACTCAACACTGTACCAAATCACTACTCTTTATTCCACTTACTTAACAACATTCTATACAATACATATTCTCAGGATGTTTTTCCACTTGGTTAATCCTGAATTCCCACTCTCAATGGACAATAAGAGCAACCCCAACATTCTAAGATTACAATAATGGGTCAGAATCAAGAAAATATTCTTGTTGGCTATGGCGCTGGGGAGCGGAGCTTCCACTGTTTTGCAGAGGTGGCTCAATTCTGTCTGCTGGGTGTGGTATATCAGGGCACTTCCTCCTTGCTTGTACTGCTGCCTAGATGTTTTCTCTACACTAGAAAGGTCTTGAGTGAGCAGAGTGAGCTGGTCTTCTGCTAAGTCTTAAAGATAAATGAAACAGCACACCCTGTCTTAAACACAATCCCCTGATCCCCTTTTGTTACCATTTGGAAGTAGGTGGATGTGTGTCTGGAAACAAAGGTTCCTTGCTCTAAGCACTAACTATAAAAATCAAAGTCTATTTTGTTCATCAAGAGAAAATAATGAGTTGGGACAGGACCTCTGTATTACAGTATGTCCCAAAATGATTTGTTTTGACAACGTGGAAAATGGGATAGATTTGTGATGGCAAAACCATTAAAAAGATTCAGTATGCTGGCACCTGTCTAAAAAGTGAATTTACATAGTTTACAAGTTATACTTAATCACTTTTCTTGTGGTTGATGCAAATATACTTACACATAATCCCCAAGGTCACCAGCCCAATCAATAACATTAGGCAAAGAGTTAGCAGAACTTGGGCAGCCTGCCGCCATACAGGGGATGGAGCTGGATGCCCTGCAAAGTCAACAGAGGAGTGAGCAGGTAGAACTGCTGTGTGGCTTTTACACTTTGGGTTGTTTATTCTTCCCACTTAGGAACTTCCAGGTACGAAAATTTCTCCTTTGCTTATTCAATGACACTACTTAGAAAATTTCTACTATGAAGCCTAATAAGGGCCCATCACCAGTTCTCCTCCATTGCTTTACCACTATTTTTCCTTCAAAAGTAAATGCCTTCTAAGTGGATGATGATATATAATGCGGGGTGGGAGGGAGGCAAGAATGGAGAAAGGATGGATTGCATAGGGAAAAAAGGGGGGTGGGATCCGGGAAGGGGGTAAGAATAATAACAGAATGAGACAAACTTCATTACCATATGTACATGTATGATTACACAATGGTGTGACTCTATTTTATGTACAACCAGAGAAACAATAGCTGTAATCCACTTGTGTGCAATGAATCAAAATAAAAAAAGAAAACTTTTAAAAAAAAGATTACTAATCATCAGTTCAATTTATTTAATAGGGATAAAATTGTGTGTGTAATATATATCTCATTTGTGATTGCTGGTAGCTGTATCTTTTAAGGAATTCATTCATTTCAAAGTCATCAGACTTTGGGGAATAAATTTTTTTCTAGAAGAAAAAAGTAAATGCCTTCTAATTTTTAGTTTTTTTTAATTTTATATCATTACCTACATTTCATCTTCAAGTTTGCTGATTTCACAAATAACATGCTATGAAACCTTTCCCAGGACTGATACTGACAATAGGAGCAACCTATTGTCTCCATGACGATTGCAAATCTCCAAAAGGCAGGTTATTCTATGCTTCTTATAAAAGTGAATTTTACTTTTAGAAGTAAATTTTATCCCTAAAAATAACATTTATATATTATCCATGCTATTTATCACCCAGGAAATAATGAATTAGTACTGCAAGAAATAATGCACAGTTTAAACTATAAACAGCACCATATACCAGGAAGTCAGTGTCTAATTCTTCAAACTGCAGCCTCTCATCTTTATTTTTTAATGAAAATGTTCTCCTATTTCTCTCACCTTCTCTTTGATTCAGGTCCTAAGGTGTCAAGCCCAATGTTTTTGATAGATTGATACAATCTCCAGGTGCACTATCTCATGCACCATATCCAGACCTCCTTTTCCCTCAAGAGTTAGAGTAAAACAAAAACAAACAAAAACAAAAAACAAAAAAGAAAGAAAGAAAGAAAGAAGAAAGAAAGAAAGAAAGAAAGAAAGAAAGAAAGAAAGAAAGGAAGGAAGGAAGAAAGAAAAATCAAAAGCCAAAAACATATAATCGGCTTTATTTGGCACAGGTAAAACCCATTCTAATCATCTTTTTTGGAAATCCTCCCCTCGAATCAAATATACACACATGTACATACATTCATAAACTAAAACTAAATCTTAAGCACATGAGAAAGTAGTTCCTATGATTCAGACGATTTATGACAACAGCCTGAACTGTGAGCAGACCTTCTAAAGTTAAGGGACATCATCTTATACATTAACCAGAAACTTCCATTTCCTCCAGTTGGATACAAGGGAATAAGCTGAAGACCAGAACTGAGACTGGGTTTCCCCCATAGCTGCTGTAAGAACTTAGTTAAGACATTTCATTTATTTCAGTCTCAGTTTCCTCATGAGTGGAGGTATAGCTTCTTAACACATACGGATGCACACAGTCTAAAGCAGGTCCCTAAAGGCACATATATTCTCTTTGACATTAGGAACACTCACTCCACTAATCGATTCCATGACTGCATCTTGAAGACGCCACTGCCCACTTTGCCTTGGTATCAGTAGCAAAGCCAGCACCTCAAAGCATATGACACCTGCCATTTCCAGGTCTCAGCTTGCTTTCTCTGAAATTCCTACCTCTTTTTCTCAGGTTATTTCCATCTTGGTTATTTCTTGCTCCAGAAGAATCCTGAAATGTAAGTGTCGCGTAAGTCACTTCGTCGGACATTGCAGAAGAAAGCACTAGTATAAATTATGTAACTAATGTTTCAATATCGTCAGGTCTGAGACAGGGTGTTCTTTTCAAAGCTGGAAACTTACATAGACACTCAACTGACCCTACTGACCTTTTGTTAGAACAGAATAACAGTTTCTCTGCAGTGAAATTGAGAGAAGTCAAGTATTCTCCTTAGACCCTGGAATGTTACAGATTGCAAACTGTAGCACCATTGTTCCATTGTTCTTTGCTGGGAAGCCAAAAGGGGGTGCCTGGAGGCAGAGCAGGAATGGTGGTTTTTTAATGGGGCATGGAGAAGAAATTAATAGCTACTGGTGAACATGATCAAGGCACAATATATACATGTATGCAAATGTCACAGTGCAACTCATTAGCCTGTATAATGAATGTGTTAATTCTGTATAATACATATTATGTATATGAAGTTAATAGCTATTAAAATTGGATATGAATGAAATATGGATTTCATATTCATTAAATTGAATATGAATCCTTCCTTCTGGAATGATTAAGATCTTTAACAGTATAATCTTAAACTAATCTTCGTGTAGGTAACCAAAACTCTAGAACAAGATTGTTTAAATAACTACCTGAAGTTTCAGAAGAGTGAAAAAAGCAAGCAGGTTCTGGAAAGACAGACTGGTACATGCTAAGGTATTTTTATTTTTATTTTGTTCTATTGTCTTTTCTTAATATTTTTATTAGTGTGTTATAGTTACACATAATAGTGGGGTTCATTTTGACACAATTATACATGCATGGAATATAATTTGCTCCATTTCAGTCCCCAGTGCTCCCTCTTTCCCTCTTCCTCCCTTCCCCTTTTATTTATTGCTTTTTTATTGGTGTTTTATAGATATACATAAAGGTAGAATTCACTGTGGTATATTCATATATGTACATGGGAAAATTTGGTCAATTTCATTCCATGGTTCCTTCCTTATCTTATCCCTTCCCTCTCCTCACTTCCTATCAATCTCCTTCCTCTACTGATCTTCCTTGTTTCTGCCCCCCCCACCTTACTTTTCTCTAGCCTCCAAATATGGAAAAAAGATTTGATTTTGGACTTTCTGAGTCTTGCTTATTTCATTTAGTATGATGTCTTTTCAACACAAGGGAAGTCTACAGCTAAGACTCTTATAAAATGCATTCTGTCTTTTGGATTTGAAATATCAAAAGATGGAGTTTGAGGCAACCACAACCATAAATACTGCTAGAATAGCTGGATACCCATAGAGAACACTTGCTATGGGAGATGTCTAGAGTGTTTTTGGCCTTGAAGCCTCTTTATCTACAATTTATCTATATTTCATTTAAAAAGACTTGATAAAATAACCTATTTCTATGTTCTATTTCTTAGGCCTAAAAAGGTTGAAAAGCATGTTTCCAGTAAAACTAAAGTAAACTCCCTCCACAAGAATTTACACTGCAATACGAAACATTTCAACAGCATGACATGAGCAATAGTGAGTTGGTAAGTTTTATAGAAAGTGTTGTGACTATAATTTGGAAGAAGGGAAAAAAAGATAGCACACTGGACATGCCTCGGGTCATTGAGTCACAACAGTGGTCAGACTCACAGGGGTCTTTCTGAAGGACTGAATCTATTTCTAGTCCTACCATAATTTTTTCATAAAAATTTACTAACATATGTAAGAAAATTGTTAAAAAACTGTGATAGGTACAATAAGAGTCCCTAAGGATGTCCATAGCTTCATTCCTAGAACCTCTAAATATAATAGTTCAAATGCAAAACAATCATTGCAGATGTGATTAAGGTCACAGACTTTGAAGATGAAGAAATTACCCTGAATTATCTAAGTGTACCTAACTTGATTACATAAGTCCTTAAAATTGGAGAAGCCCTTCAGGTGGTCAGAGTTATGGGACAACAAAGAAGAGTTAGAGAGATACAACATCTTTGAGTGATGAGGAAGGCAGAGAGCTAGGAACCAAGGAATCTGGGCTAGAAGATGGAAAGGTAAGGAAACATTCTCCCAAACAGCCTTCAGAAAGGAACTTGTCCCTCCCAACAGTCCTGATTTTAGTTCAGTGAGACCTAAGTCAGACTTTCAACCTACAAAGCTGTAAGATCAAAAACTTGCACTGTTTAAGTGGCTGAGTTTGTGATAATTTGTCACGGCTCAAATAGGAAACTAATTACAAAACTCCAGAATGTCTTTAGGAGCTATACAAGAGCAAGGGTATCTCCTCTAAAGTTTTCCTTTGGACAGGCAGGAGAAGATTACATAACTATGCTTTAGGGAGGAACTGGTGTTGGTTTTGTATTTTCAGATAGCATGGGAGTGATCCAAGATGTCCCAAGGTCTACGTCTGTGTGAAGATGGTCTCAAAGATCTCCAGAATGAGGTGCAGCAACTACCAAGATGGGAAAGAGATGCAGGAACGTTCTTCAGGAACATTTGCACATGATCTCTAAACACATTAATGTACTTACATATCTTACTCATATTCAGTTTTTTTAATTGTTATTGTGTTTTTAATTGATGGAGTATTGAATCAAAGTGTTTGGAGGCTCTAAGTTATACATCAACTATACTTCACTGCCAAAAAATGTGGAAATGAATTATGAATCTATCCTCTTATTTACCACTCTAGGTAAATTAAATAATGGCAGAGAAAATCAACATGAGAAAAAGTTAAATCAAGTAGGAGATTATAAAAATAAGAAGTAAATTTGTTTGTCTATCTCTGCTCTGGTCCACCATTTTCAGCAAATTTTGCAAACTGAGTTTTGTTCTCATTTTCCTGATTCTTTCATGAACATTAAATTTCCTGGAGAATGTATGCAACCTCTTGCTATGATGCTTGGATAAAACTGATGCAGAATCTCACCTGACTCCTGATTATTTCTAAAAGGAAAAAAAAATATGGGCCATACCTCCTACACAGTTTCTACTATTGTGATATTAAAAGGTTGAATAATCTATTATTAGTGTATGATTTTATTATTTTGGAAATTATTGTATATGTTTTTTATGCATCTCTGCAGTTCATTTCATCAGTTATAGTCTCAAAAAATCACCTTGATATAATTATCTATATGCTAGGGCTGTCTTCCTTATCCCCTTATGATTTTTCCAAACATCTTATATCTTCTATTCACCTCTACTCCTCTCATGATCATAAGTGATTTTAATATCTATGTAGATGATAATTCAATATCTTAGGTTTTAGTTCTTGGATTCACCTGCAATCACCTTGTCCGTACCCACAAATCAACCACCCACAAGTTGATTATCCTTTAGACCTACACTGTCTAATACTATAATCATTAGGTACATATGACTATTGAAATTTCAATTTACCAAAATTTCTAAAAATTATTTTTCCTAGTCACATTAGTCATATGTTGCATGCTCAGTAACCACAATTGGCTACTAATTGTGAAATCATACAACACAGATACATTACTTCTCAATCATTAAGAAAGTCCTACTGGGCAAAGTTGCACTGAGTCTAGAAAATTTCATTTCCCATTTGAACTCCTTCTGCATAATCTCAATTTCAGGTATTCAACACTCTGACCTCCAACTCCTGTCTTTCCAGCCCATTCCTTCTAGACGGTCCATACTCTTTTATTGCCCACTGGGATGTGAAATCCACTGATGTGCATAAATACAGCATCCATGTACATATGGAACCTTTTCAGTATCATCACTTCCTCATGACTCAGGGCTTGTTTAACCTGACTTCGACCACATCAGGGTCAATTGTAATAACATTTCCTTACATACAGCTACCACTTCCTTGCTTATCTCTTCATTCATCCTAAGCATCTGGACATTGTAGCCTGGTTCAGTCCACCCTTGTCTCACCACACTTGCTTGAAAGTGGTGAATGTGACCATAGTGGTAACTGGTCTTATTTTATATTTTTTCTGAATTATAATTTCCCAACTGTGTTTTCTGCTAATCTCTTAGAAGATTATTCACAAATTCTCTTTCTTTCTCAATTCTCAACTTTCTTTTATCTTTCCTCAAACTTAACTGATGGCCTTTTTAGAAAAAATAATAATAATTAGAAGAGAGTTTCCCTGTTCAACCAACAAAATACACAAAAATCATCTTACACCTGTGCGTAAGGCATTATCCCTTTCAACAATGGTTAAGTTGCACCACCTCTTATTTACCATCTGTCTCCAGCTGTATTTTAAAATCCATCCCATCTGCTTATTCAAAGATTTTGAATTTGTAATTCTCTTTCTTTCTTTCTCTGGCATCATTGAATTTTCCAATTCTTTTTCATTTCTGCTGGTTCATTCACCTTAATGTACATATATAATAAAATATCTGCCAATTTAAAAACAAGCAAAACAAACAAACAAACAAAAAAAAAGAGTCTCGCATATTCTCCCCCAACACACACTATGGTCCCATTTCTTTTATGCTCTTAACAACAAAAGGATTCAAAAGTTGTCTGGTCCTGCTTTCTCTTCCTGTTTTTCTGCTTTCTCTTCCTACTTTTCCTGAACTCATTCTAATCTGGCTTTTCTTCCTCAGTATTTCTGCAAAAATTTCCTGTTAAAGTCATGATTAACCTTCTTATTAATATCCAAAGGGTATTTCTTGGGAGTTACCTTACTCACCCTGTAAGCAGGATTTGACGTAACAATTATTCCCTTTTCTTAAAACACTGTCTTCTCTAAACGACTCTATACCCCAGGACACCATTTTCTTATTTCTCTTTTTAGATTCACTGACTCTTCCTTAACTGATTTCAAAATATTGTGTCCCAACACATGGTTATGCTCACCTAGATGAGCTCATCTAGATGCATGGCAAGATGCAAGAGTCATACCTTGATGATATTCAAAACTTGGAGATATTCTCCAAGTCTGTGCTTGATCTTTAGGACCCCATGTCTCCCTGGATTCTTTGCATATCTGCTTAGATATTTTACAGAATTTCAAGTTTAGCACATCAGAAAAAAAATGACCTTTCCCAATACATTTTTCCATCTCAGTAAATGAGAACTCCATGCTTACAGTCCTTCCGCCAAAAGCTTAGAATCACCTTTAACCTGTTGTTTAATGCTCTCACGTGAATTAAACCCATCAGAGAACTGTTCACTGAAGAACAGAACAGAACACAGGTGTGAAGTATAAAGTATTACAATTCAGAATACATTAAATATACTGAGTTTATACCGTGGAAAGTTGTATTGCTACTCTGTTCTTCAACAGTTCTCCCATTCTTCCATGTTATGCCCATTTCAGAGCACACTTCTTTTAAGAAAGAGTGGACTACATTGGTTGGTACCCAGAGAATAACTAGAAGAGGAAATAATTCACAGGTATTTATGAAAAGGGATTGGGAAAAATGAAAGGCAGAGATGTTAATACTCAAAGAAAACAAAGATAAACTAAAAGCAGACAGAAAAAAAAAAAAGTGGCCACAAGAAGGAGACAGAGGATGAACACAGAATGGAATTTATTTGGAAATGTGTCTTCACCAATTAGGAAAAGATGTCCTGATGCAAATAAAGGACTATGAAAGTACACGAATTGATTCAAATCCTAATCAACACTTGCTCTGTGATAACGCAAGTTACTTATCCTCCGTGTTTATTTTTCTTAGCAGTCAAATTTACTTAAGTACCTACCACAAAGGTAATTGTTTAATATGTAAAGGTAATTGTTTAATATGTACACTTTGCTTCTAGAAACATCTATCAAATTATTATGGCAGAAGCAAATTTGGTTTATTCTGAATGACTTTTAAAATGGAAGAAGCCTGTGCAATTGCCCAAGTACTCTCAGCAAAGTTCCACAGAACCCTCCAAGTAAGCCCAGGCAGGGTCTACCCTCAGCCTGACCAGTTAAGTTCTATTAGATCAATTGTTTGTCCTTCATAGCATAGCACTCAGCATGATGTCACTTTATCTTGCTCTGCTTTCTTTCCTTTTTTACAGTCTGTGCTCCTTACCCTCCACTGAGAGCACAAATAATATTTCAGTGACCACTTGATACTCCGAAAACAGCAGTGCCTGAGACATCCACAGTGATGAATAAATACATGTTCAAATAATTGACCAATTATCCCTGCCATATAAGTTTTATAGTAATTGTCATCACAAAGTGCAATGTTCTATATCTCAATATACTGTGAGGTGAATCCTCAGTTCAGATATGCTTTTCTTTAATTACCCCATACTTACTCAAACTTCCAACTATTTTATTCAGCTATTGTCCTTGCCTGATAAACAACATTCCCCTCTCCTTTTTCTTCTTTTTTTTTTTTTTCTTGCAGTGCTGGGGATTGAACCCAGGGCCTTGTGCATGCAAGGCAAGCACTCTACCAACTGAGCTATATCCGCAAGCCTCTCCTTTTTATTCTTATGAATGCAATCTTTACCTTTTCTTGTAATCTTTACCTATTCCATTTGATTGTCATTTAACTTTTTACTTACATATGCTTTCTATGTATATGCTTCATAATCTTAGTGGTATGGATGCAGTTTAATGCAGTTTTTCTTCATTTTCTCAACCATGGCTAACGAAACACTCTGCCCCATTTGTGTTAGCTACTGTTCAATTCAATAATTTTTAATAAAGCTTATTCCAATTTTTTAGCCCACATGTTTAAGATTTCTGAAAGTGAAGGAGAAAATATTAATTATGCTCTCTTTTTCATTACAGGAAATCCTACCCTTTCTTAAAGATAACCATTTAAAGATTAAACAATTAATCATTTAAAGATAATTTAATATGTGTGTACAAAGCTGGCAAGTCAAAGGCAAACCAACAATTTTAATTCAGAGTCAGACTTGGTGGTGTTGGCTTTTAAATCCAGCTTCTAGTGAGGCTGAGGCAGAAGGATCACAAGTTCAAGGCTACTTGGGCAACTTAGCCAAATGCTCCTTCAGAATAAAAATATAATGGGCTGGGGATGTAGCTCAGTGGCAGAGCACCCCTGGGTTCAATTTCCAGCACCCACACATGAAAAATATAATGCAGAGGGTTGAAAGAGGAAAAGGGATATCATTGATAAAGGGACCCAAAACTTCAGCTTCAAAGGGTATACATGAAAAAGTCTACAGGAAGAGATCACCATTTCCAAAATACTCCTTTTTCTTTCAGTTTAGAGGCAATGAAATGATTCCCATAGTAATCAACATCATTTTCTTGACTTTCTCTTTTCCACATCCACAAGCCATCCTTGAATATTAATCAGTCCTATCCACAATGCGATCTATTCAACTATTTCACTCTGTTATTATACCAATATCTCCTTATTGTGATCCCAGTGTCTTTTAATAAATATTTATTGAGTGGCAATTGAACATCAATTACTAATTTACAGCCATAGAATATATCATTCCAGGGATTAAAAGTTTTAGGTATGTGAGCTGGGGATGTAAGTCAGTGGTAGAGCACTTACCTGGCATGCACATGCCATGGGTTCAATCCATAGCACTTAGGAAAGAAAGGAAAAGGACTTAAGTATTTAAGATTACTGTGTGGGTGCGACAGTGTTATAGAAAAGAAGTAAAAGAATATAAGCTGGTGAGTATTGGGGTGGGGGAAGTTGTTCTAAATGTTAAAAAATAAAGATTACATATTTAAATTCCAAGACTGTACTCCCTATGGACCAGTATCATGGCTTATTCCCTGACTAGTAAGCACCATTTTCAGCATCAGGAACCTAATTGATATTCATTTAATAAATTTAATATTTGATTTTAAATAAAAAGGATAATTCATGCTGAAGTGCCTCAATCCTTAAACTACTAAATAGATTTAAAAAATTCTTCCAAATTCAAGACTCATCAGAAAATCTGGAATAAAGAACACTTTTTTTTTTTTTTTTTTTTTTTGAGGTAGTTTCCTGAACAAAGAGAAGAGAGAAGAGATAAATATTCAACTGGAAATAAGATATACTAAGAAGAGACTTTGTAGGATGGTTAAAAGATATCTACCAAAGCCTCTGGACTTGTAAAAGGAAGAGGAAATTTTTGTTATATCTATCTCTTTTTCCTGCATGTCTCTGCTTAATTTTTGCTGAGTAACTCAGCTTGTATTTATAGGACATGTGGCAGGGTAGAGTAAACTTAAGACTAAATGTTATCAGAGACTTTTTTGACCCTGCAATTCTCTGTAGCCATGCTCTGTGTTTCTAATACTTAGAAGTCATGATGGTAGTGGGGGGATGCAAATAAAGGCAGATATTTATTTTATGGAATATTAGATCTAGACAGAAGACCTTCAGACCACAGCTAGAATTACCAAAGGTAAAAGAAAAATGACAAATTACAATGAGAAAGAAAAATAAAAAAAGAACAAAAGGAAGATCCAGAGCCAAAAACAAAAAAAAAAAAAAAGAAAGAAAAAGAAAAAGAAAAGAAAGAAATGTGATTATAATCCAGGGCTTAGTGCTAACCTATTTCAGAAATACCTTCTTCTAATGCTAAATATATAGTTTCATACACTAATGGATCAAGAAGTAAGAGGTAAGTCCAGGAATAAATGAGCCACTTTCACAATTAAACCAATTGCCCAAGACTCAGAAAATAAGAAACCTCAACAAAGCAAACAATTGTTATGTTTAATTCCTTCTTAAGGTTTAATGAAGAAGAAAATGTGTACAACAATTTAAAATGTTTCCAAATATCCTCTGCTGTCAGTTACATATTCGATTAAATTAAATGATTAAATTTTCAGAAGTTACCTATTTGGTTACTAAGAGAACAATGTAAAACTTCACTGAAAAAGTATCCTTTGAACTATAACCTTCATTCCCATTTTTCTCTTGTCACAATTATTTATTCAACTATTGTTCAATATTTCTATACATAATTAAGAGAAAGCACTAAAGTAAGGCAATGAGAGAAAGAGCATAAAAGGATATTTAGATTAAAAAAAAAAAAAAAAGAAGTGAAGCAAAAGCAGCTTTGAGCTTTGGTGCATCAGTATACGTGGGCAGAGGAAGCCGGGAGGTCTAGGTCTTCTTAGGCTCCGCTGGGAGTCCGGGCTCACCAGGCAGTGTCAGGAAGAGGAAGAACCACTTTAGACTGAAACAAAACTTACACAAACAGCAATAGCTGTAGATGAATGGTGAGAAAACAGTCTGAACTTATCCTACTTATGGTTGGAAATCATTGACTATTTAAACTAAGAAACTCACTGGATTGGGGATATAAAAAATTCGAGTTATAGTACTTTTATTAAATTTCACATTTATTGGAAGTAAATGAGATTTTTTTTATTAAGAATTGGTTTATTGTAAAAATATTGGATTATACCAATCCAAAATAAGGCAATGCCATTCATATTTGTTTTGTGCATTCTTCACATTGTTCTCAAAATAAGTTGAGATGTATAGGAAGAGAAATTTTAAGATATGAGTATTTTAAGTGAATTGGTAAAGATTTCAGAGTGGATAGTAAGATATATCAAAGGCAATGCTAGCAACCAAAATACCTGCCACAAGATCCCATGTCATTATTGTACTAAAAAATAAAGTCGAAGATTCTATTAGCTAAGGAAAAAAATAGAAATAGGATCATTTATAATATAAATGCCTACTAGTTAACTCTAAAGGGACACTTTACTGACAGTGGAGTTTAACGAAAGTATCTACTATAAAATTATATTAATTACCATAAGGGCCAAACAGACTACATTCTCAAGAATATTCCTATGATATATCAGCCAGCTTTGTATATTTTTTCTTATAACTACTTTCACTGTAAGCTAAATAATCATTTGAAAGTCCATCTATGAAGCTAAATGTGTAGAATGCATATTATATTGTGATGTAAAGGACATTAACTTTCCCAAATGTCATTATCTAAAAGCACTACCATGATAGCAATGAAATGATGTCATTGAATTCAGATTATTTTCATTCCAGGAAATTAACTTTTAAGTATTAGCATTAGTGAAGGAAATTACATCAAATCACTAACTGGATTATTTCACTTTGTTGTAATATGAGGCCTACATATTCCTCAAATTTTTGAAAAATCTATTTATAAAAGATGCAAGAATTTGGATGAATTCTAGGTCTTAAATAATTAGACTTCCTTCCAACATAAGACTATGAACATCTAATTCAGCCCTATATCAATTCAAATAATATTAGATTTGCTTCTCATGGTACGATAGACTATATATCTGCTGGTATTTTTACCTATGAATTTTATCAAAAATTGGCTCATTTAAGCAATATGATTTAAGGTTTAGTAGGGTTAAGATGAAGTATGAACTTCTGTTCTTTGAAAGGATACACATGATGGAATATCTCTTCATTCAGGGTTGAAGATAAGGAAACAGGAAACAAATACCACATCTACTCCTTTACCACAGTTATTATTTTTGTGTTTTTATGTTCAAGGTCCATGTATCTCAGAACAGCGATGAAAGGGTTTCCTGGAAAACAAACCAAACCAAAACAAAAACCATGTGTCTCAACTCCATGGTTCTACCAGACCAGGGAAAGGAGGATCACAGGCTGGCAGACTCTGGGATTGTAAGAAGGGAACACTGCATTTCGCAAAGTCATTGAACTCTGAGCTCGCTTGCAGTCAAGGGGAAACCATGCAGGATGAAGATGGCTACATCACTTTAAATATTAAACCTAGAAAGCCACCTCTCTCCTCAGGTAAGAATGTAGAGAGCCATCCACATGGAAATTAGTTAATGAAACGGGTTAATCCTATTTTCTCTTTTGCTACTAGTGATAGCATGTATAGTTTTACTTTATCTTTTCTTGAATGATGTTCTTTCTCTGAAGCATCTGAATAATGTCTAAAAGGCTCATATGGACGTATTTAGGGTACAAACAGCAAAGATACAAGCAAGGAACATGATTTTAAGGTTCCTAGAATTTAATACTGGAAAGGCATGGAAACCAAGAAGATAAAGAAATGTAATGTTTGAAAATTCCATTTTCTGAATGTTAGTAAATGGATCTGTTTCTACAGTTGTTGCTTATTAAAGTAACTCTTTATGTGGGTGGCACACACACCAAAAAAGACAAATTACCTGAGATCTTAACAGCCAGATATATTTTAGCTTGCAAGGAGGATCCACTGGAAATGCAGATGGATGTGTGGTGTGGAGTGGCTTGTGCTTTTTATCCATGATCACCACGGGAACAAAGGCAAGTTCTGCCTTGGCCCTTTATGAGACTGGAATATCCTGAGAAGGCAGGTGGGGGTGGAAGGACCATCTGCTCCCTGATGTCTCCATTGTTTGTCTACAGCTGACCCTGCTTCCTCTTCTTGGTGGCGTGTGATGGCTTTGGTTCTGCTGATCTTGTCCATGGGGATGGTTGTTGGGCTGGTGGCTTTGGGGATTATGTGTAAGTATTGAATTTTGCCAAAGATCTGATCTGAGAAAGGCAATATCTAAGGGTCCTGGTCTATGTTGCTCAGCTTCTTGTCACTATTGTCTATTTGTCCCACTCCAATCAGCCTATACATAGCTGCCAATATGTTCCAAACGAAGGAGAACTTTGACCTTTACCTCTGATTAAAATCACTTTTAATTCTTTCATTAATTGTAATTACTTTCAGAATTTAAAACTGGTCCTTAAGATCTTCCTTAGTGTGGATCCAAACTATCTTTTGAAACTTCCTACTTTCCTATCATACATATCCTAAGACCCAGCCAACCCAGAGTTTTCTTGATTTCATAAATATGAATTCTCCCTGTCTGAAATTTTGTTTGATCTACTCCCTCTTCCTAGAATATCTTCCTTCCTATTTCATTTACTGAAATATTGGCTTTTTTTTTTTTCTGTAAATTGAATGGCCCTACAATGTCACATTGTAGGTGTGTAGTCATTACTTGTTTGTAAATTTATTTTTCTAAGTTATTTTAGATGTTTTCACCCATCATGTTTTATCTATATGCATACCACAGTTATTTTAAGTGCAATAAGAAACCAATGTACATCCTTAAATGAATTAATATTTTGGTATTACATGACAAACAGAAAACAACTGAGGTCACTCACCTCTATGATATCTGCTCTGAAATTTGTGTTCAAGGAAATTTCAAACAACTGTTTTTGCATATTATTTGATCATGGAATTTTGTTCTTTGTGATTATCTCCTTCAAATAATTCACTTATTGTTCTGGATACCACTGAAGTATCTTTTACATATTTCTTACTTCATTCTTCATATTCTCCTTTACTCATCCCTTTTCATATATTCATGTGTATCCAATAATCTCTTCACATACTGGCCATTCTATAGAAGTGCAAATTAATGGAAAGATCCTTTCATCACCTTTATGATCCTGACTACAAATTTTAATTTATCTTATTTTTATACCTAGCTGTCACACAGCAAAAGTACCTACGAGCTGAGAAAGCACATCTCTCAGGAACTCTGCAACAATTAGCAAAGAGCTTCTGCCAAGATTTAATAAAACAATTAGAACAAAAGCAAAAGGGCAGTTTCTGTAAGTATGATTTGGTAACCTCTTCCTCTCCCCACTCCTGGAACATTTCTGTAATGGTAACTGAAGGGAGTCTTGAGACAGACAGTGAACACCAAACATGGGGAAAATGTAAGTGGCATTTAGAATGATGGGGTCCCTATCCTTGGTTTCTCCTTCAGACCACAAATGCAGTCCCTGTGACACAAAATGGAGGTATTACGGAAATAGCTGCTATGGATTCTTCAGGCATAACTTGACCTGGGAAGAGAGTCAACAGTACTGCATGGACCTGAATGCAACTCTTGTGAAGATTGCCAGCCAGAATATTCTGGTAAGAAGATTCCTATGTTAAATATGTTGGAAGCATAAAAGGAAAAAACTGTAATATTTGATCTGTTTCTATTTAGCATCTTCTTATGTTTGTAATAATATAAGAAACTTGTCAAGTTCAGTAAAAATTACAGAGCTCAAATATTCAGTCTAGTCATGTTCCTCAGAATCACTATAGTTGGCCAGTAAAATTGACTTGTATCTTCCTGAGAACTAAAGTGCATAGTGGATCCAATAAGAAAAGTCAGTCAGGGATGTTCCCCATCTCTAGTGTTCCCTGTTACTCTAACAAGCTACACCATCTACTTACTCTTTCTGTAAGCTCAGACTCACAGAGAAGATTATCAAGTAAATAAACATTACCTTCCATTCAGGTAAAATAGGAAAATGGCCCCGAATCTCAACTTCAAAAGAAATTAATTGGAGACATATGCATCCCGACTCTTATTACTCCAGAGTAATGCCAGGGTGAAGATTTGTAACTAAAAGAAGTAACGTAATTTGTGAGGAAAAAGAAATGCTGAACTTGATGTGGAATTATCCATCAGGTCCTATACTGGAGCACAGAATGTGAATATATTTTAAAGAAAAGACCAGGAATTAGCAGAAAGTTGGAGGATGGCTCAAACTTTCAGAAATAAGAGTGAGAAGTCACACTTACATGATATCTCCATAAAATGTCATTCTGAGTCACATATCTGTCAAGAAACTCAAATTATTTTTTCCAAGAATGAATTTCCACCTGTTATTCTGGGGAGGCATGAGAGTACACACCTCCTTTTAATTTTGTTTGATTGATTGACTGCCCATTCATTCATTGGTTCAATAAATATATATTGAAACTATTCCAGGACCTTGACCCATGCATTTTAAAACAAAGAGACAAAAAATCCCTAGACTCAGGAGCATGTATTCTAGTTGGAACGATAGGAAGTGAATAAAACAAATAAATTCAGTGTATAGAATGGTAGTAATAATTATTAAGTAGGAAAAAGTCAATCAGGAAAGGTTTGATGAATGTAATTTATAAATCCCTTTCAGAAAGATGTCATAAACTTTCTATTTTCCTAATCAACTAAAACAAATGAACATTCTTTATGTACAATAAGCAGTAAAACCAAAGCCAAGTAGGGTTTAATTCTAGGGACTAACAATCTCATCAACAATTTATTTTTTGTGTGTTCCTCCTCTAGTCATTTGCCATTCTTCCTATTTGAATCATATTTCCTAGTCCATTTGGAACTCTAATCTTCAATTGATGGGAAATATAACCATAGATTATAAAAATATGGGAAGAACATCCTATATTTTTATAATCTATAAAACATCTACTATTCAGTGCCCAGTTTTTCCTATGTCCTGCAAGCTTTTTAATATTCTGAAACAACTCAACTTGGTACAATTCTAAATGCTAAGTAGAATCCACTCATACTAACATAGACATATAATCTAACATTTTGTGCAAGGTCTTATTATGAAGCTTTGTCTTTGTCATTGTGAAGAGTTGTGGAGCTTTTCTGAGCATTTCATATTTATTTATGTTTACAATAGGAATATATCAAAGCCCGGACTGCTTTAATTCGTTGGGTTGGTTTATCCCGTCAGAATTCTAACAAGGTCTGGATGTGGGAAGATGGTTCCGTTCTCTCCAAAAATATGTAAGTCAATGGATGCTTGACTAGAAGGCACTACTGGAAACATTCATCTTGGGATCCCATTTCCTCTTGAGTACAGGTTACTGAAAATTGAGCTATGTCTATAACCTACTATGAGTTTTCTAAGCAGCAGCTGAGTCACTGATACCCTTCTTAATTTTAGTCAGAGAACACTGATAACAAGACAATTCTATTTTTCCTTCCCTCTCATTCTTTTTTATGAGTCATGGTTCACCTTTATTCTCAATATTTTCCTGTTATGGTTTGGATGTGAGGTGTCTCCCCAAAACTCACGTGTGAGACAATGCAAGAATGTTCAGAGGAGAAATGATTGGGTTGTGAGAGTCTTAAACCAATCAGTGAATTAATCCCCTGATAGGGATTAACTGAGTGATAACTGAAGTGGTAGGATGTGGTTGGAGAAGGTGGGAATGGGGGCGTGGTTTTGGGTATATATTGGGAGGGTAGACTCTCTCTGCTTCCTGATCACAGTACCAGCTGCTTCCCTTTGCCACACTCTGCCACCATGGTGTTCAGCCTCACCTCCAGCCCTGCGGAATGGAGCTGGCTTTATATGGACTAAGACCAATGAAACCTTGAGCACTTAATTAAACCTTTCTTTTTCTAAAATTGTTCTGGTCAGGTTGTTTAGTCACAGCAGTGAAAAAGCTGACTAAAACATTTTCCCCATTCATTTCTATGTCCAACTTTACCTTTGGAACATTTAGTGTGTGTGTGTGTGTGTGTGTGTGTGTTAAACTTGATCTGATTCTCTTCACATATTTTTAGACCCAAATAATCATCCTTATTATTTTATGGTTGACATTTATTAAGGAAAAGTCTCTTGACTTTTCAGTGTCATTTTGCCTACTCTGTACCCTCGGAGCCTCTAAAAATCAGGTCCACTGTAGGTCACAAGGCAGTTCTAATGTTCATGTAATGAGACTCCATCTTTCGGCCCAATAGCATGGAGGGATGAGATGCTTAACATGACTCTCCAATTTCTAATTTCAACACATTTTGTTCATCCTGTATATAAAAATTTCAGCCTCTCTCCAATTAAAATTTAAACTGATAGCAAAAGCTTATACAGTCTGATCATTATTTAAGTTATTAATTAAGTATTCAACAAATATTTATTGTCTTTACTTTGGGAAGGAACCCAGGATGTCATAACTACCACAAGCTTCTTATAGACCTTGGGCAGTATCTCCTATCACTGGCTGCCTCAGTCACAATATTATAGGCTAAGTAGTGTTCTCTCTATTCTTCCCACAAGTCAAAGTTGGTTTTGTTTTTGGTTTGTTTGTTTTGTTGGTTTGGTTTCTTTTGGGAAGTGACTGAAGGTTTTTGTATCTGCTGGTTTTTCTTCTAGAATGCTCTTCCTCCACAACTCCAAGTTTGGCTCCCCTTTTTGGGTCGACTCTGTTTAAACCCTAACCCACTACTGTCATAGAAGATCCCCAAGAGAAAAAAGGGTCTTTGTCTTTATTTACCACTCTGTCTTCAGTACCTTGAACAACTCTGACACGTGACACATTTACAGATATTTGGCAAATAAACTAGTAAATATATATTCCTTATCACCTCATCGTAAGCAATCTAGCAAGGGGTATAGACAAGTTGAAGGGCAAATACAACGCAGCGTGCTGTCATGTACTCAGTAACTAAGTTCTCAGTTCAAAAACATTCAACCAACTGTCTTTTCCTTGAGCTTGTTCCCATCCTGTGCAGCTTTCTCTATAGGCTCTCCCATCTCCTCTCTGCTTATCTGAATCCCAGTCTTCCTTCAGTACTGATCTGATAGGGAATACCTTTGCTCATCATGTCAGAACCATATCTATCCCTTTCCCTGGACTGCCCTGTACTTAGTGTTCGCTGCTTATTGATCTTATACTATATTAAATTTCTATTGGACTTTTCAAATGTACATACTGTGTATTCTCAAGAAGACCTGAAGTTTCTCAATGGTGAGAATGTTGGGGGCTTTGATGCTGTTGCTGCTGCTGTTTTCACCATTTTCCTGTCATCTCTAGTTTGTGCAACCGTGTTCTGCACCCAGAGTTTGACTTTTGATTGTTTATTCACTTTTAAAAGGCACACTGTATCTTTTTTGTTTTCCCCCACAGGATTGATCTTTCTGGAGATAGAAGAGAAAACATGAATTGTGCTTATTTTCACAATGGGAAAATTCGCCCTACCTTCTGTGAGGACAGACATTATTTAATGTGTGAGAGGAGGGCGGGCTTGGCAAAGGTGGAACAACTGCTTTAATACAAAATGATAGACAGATGTCAGACAAGTGATGGTTGAAAAATAAAGGATCTGGATGAAGAATCTATAGCCACAAAATTGCTCATTTCTCCCTTTCTTCCTCTCGGAGTCATTTTTATATTATTTTTACTTCCATCACCACTTGCCTAATCCCTTCTTTGCACATATGGGAGCCAACATGTGAGTTGATCTTTTACTTTTCAGTTGCTCTATTTTTCATTAATTTTCTATTCCTGTATTCCATTGCTAATTATCTGAACATACTATGATTCACTGCATCTTCAGATACACACATTTTAAATCAAAATTTGGAGAAGAAAAATTAGGGCTTAATGGATGTAAGCTGTGCAAAATATCTAAGTTAGAAATACAGCATAAAGTAGTAGAAATAATACTAAATATGGAATAAGGAGGAAAATTTAGATGATGTGGTCCCCTAACTGAAGTATAGCCGTGAACCAGTCACACAACCTCCTTTACTTCCATTTTCTCATAGTTAAAATGAGGAGACATTATCCAACTAATATACCTTACCATTCTACAACCTAAAAGACTATAAGCTATACCAAAAACTCTATTAAGCAGAAACATGCCTTCCCTGTTCACTGCTCTGTGATCAGCACCAAATACAGTGAACAGGGAGGTCTTGGTCTCTGTTTAACAGAGTTCACAGGAAACCAAAAACTGTGTGTATTGCATGATGTGAGACAGTTCCTTAGAAAACACCTCCATCAGTAAAACAGTGTACAAATATCATTACTATTTTAAGTCCATTTCTGATCAGACTCAATGCAGAAATTTTCTGTGCAAAACAAAGAAAGCAAAGTTGACACAAAACCTCATGGGGTTTGTAAAATGAGTAAATGCTTCTTAACAAGGCCCAGAGATTAGAAAGCAGAAGAAACATGTGAAAGAGTTTCATCTAGTTGTCTCCCCCGCAAGCCCCAAGAGGTCTATATTTGACTTTTGCTGAATAACTCAGGAAGTATTTATGGAGTATGTGGTCAGGTACCATTTAACAGGATAACAAGTAAAAATTGCCTTTCTTTCCCACAGTTTCCTTTCTCTAACAATTTATGACATGATTCTCCACCATTCCAGCTAAGGTGTTTGTTAAAACATGGAGATATTCCATCAAAAATACTGTTGGTTCTCAGTTTGAAGGCTGAGGAGACAGAGCCCTTTTTCTAACAAGTACTTCCACATGATTCTGATACAGGTAGTGTTTAATACATTCCAAAAAACATTGCTTTAGAGCTTATGTGTCTTTGGATAAGTAATTTAGTCTCTTTACAACTCAGTAGCCTCATCTATGAAATGGGTTCAACATTATTTCCTTATCCAGGAATTGTATAGATCAGTTGTATAGATTGTATAGATCCGTTAGTATAATAATACAAAGTAGTGATCAGAGTTTTAAGCATGTAATAAATATGGGTCTTTTTTTAATTTTTATTTTTTTTGCAGTGCTGGGGATTGAACCCAGGGCCTTGTGCTTATGAGGCAAGCACTCCACCAGCTGAGCTATATACCCAACCCAATATGAGTTATTTTTATAACATAATGCACAACTCCCAAGCATTCCTAAATCTTTATCTTACTGTCAATAAACAAGAAGGTGTAGGAAGCTGAACAACCAAAAAAAAAAAAAATATCACAACTTCTCCAGATTCTGCTTGTCGTTTCAAGTGTCTAGAGATCTTGGATTTGGAAGGATGAGGTCATTATTTTTTTTTCTTTCTTCCTTATTTTACTTTTCTTTTTCTCTGTTGTTGTTGCTTGTTTGTTCTACTTTGTTTTTGAGCTGGGATTTGTGGCTTGAACACCTTATGATTTTTAATTGTTTATTTAGAGAAGATGAATTGGAAATAATAATTCAGAAAAGTGCTCCCAAATCAGCCATCTCTCTGGACTTAACTGTTTCTTATTTCCAATGTGGAAAAGCAATATTTGCATATATAGCATATTCATATTTAGAATAATACTTTATAGCTAAAACACAAATAAAAGATGTAAACCAATTGAAATATGCCTACAAAGATTTTTTTCTAGTACTCACAGATAAAGCCTCTTATACATGAAATCAGAATAACCAAGACATTTTTAAAACTTATGCTAAGATCAGGCCACTTAGTGTCAAATATTAAATGTGAAACATACTAAGTGTATTTCAGAAAATTTGTCTTTGCTGTGTTTCTATTTACAATTAAGCTACACTATAGTAAGAGTAGTGCCCATTTCATGGATCTATTGTAAGAATCAAAAGGATTCATGTGAAAGCCCTTTAAAATAGTGCAATAAGGTTGCATTTTTCAAAAATGCCAGTTGTTAAAGACAAAGACTAATCTGCCATTTGGGAAATTCTCCTGTTTGAATTTTCCTTATTGGCCACAGTGATCATGTACATAAGAATTATATACCTCTCTTGGGGGCTGGGGATATAGCTCAGTTGGTAGAGTGCTTGTCTGGCAAGCACAAGGCCCTGGGTTCAATCCCCAGCACCACACACACACAAAAAAAAAAAAAAAAAAAAAAGAATTATATGCCTATCTTGGGAATGACTCAGTTCTTTATCAATGACATTTGGGGACCCCAATGTGGTTTTAAGTATTAAAGCTTTTTGTCCAGGCTTTTGATAATACGACGCTCTTAAAAACTCAGTGGTCTCCTTAGTCATTGTGTCTTACTTAGTTCCATGTGCCAGTATCCACTCAGGCCTTTTGGTAATGTCCTTCATTATCAAGCATTTGAGCAAAGATTCTTAAAAGGCTAGGTTCTGGAGCTACACTCATTTGTGTACATATGCACCCCATCTCTGCCCCTTTCTGGCTCTGTCATCCTAGAGAAATTAACTTCTTATGCTTCAATTTCTTTATCGGTACAATACAGATTATAGTAATAATACCTTTCACTTTTGTGGCTTATACAGAGAATTTACTGAGAAAATGAATGTACAATAATTGGTGCTGGTACATACTTGACAGCTGTCATAGTTAGCAATGTTTAATAATCTTTGCAGATGAAGCTCTTTTTCATTGCTGTTCCTCAGCATGCCTACCAGGTCCATTCATGCTCTGCTCCTGGCCTCCAGGGTCCTTTGCCTATCAAAGTTCTACTTATTCCCCAAGGCTAGTGACTATCTTTGTTCTAGACTTTCCCTTATCTTTCAGTCAGATTTAAATTTTTTTTCTGTTCTGTTTCCATACCCATTGTTAGTACAAACAGCTCCCCAGTGATGCATCAGGGAAACACTTGGATACAACCCAAGATCTCTGTGGATGCCTAAAACCACTGATAATACTGAATCCTATATATACCACGTGTTTCCCCTTATACATATATACCTATAGTAAAGGTTAATTTATATATCAGGCACAATAAAAGATGAATAATAAAATAGAATTATAACAATATACTGTAATAAAAGTTATATGAATGTGCAAAAAAGTAAAATAGTGCAATACACAATGAACACCCAATAACAGGAAATATGATTAAAATAATCCAATATAATCTGAGGAGCATATTAATCTTTTACTGGAGGAAACCAATGGCCCTCCCAAAGAAATTTATCAAAGAATATACTGTATGTGAGAAAATCAGGTCTTCCTGAACCTGATTTTTAGTGCTAATAAAATCTGAAGAGAAACCAGAAATGAATAATAGTTAACAGAACTTTCGTTCATGTCAGTAGTGTCAATTCACATTTGGTATGATTATTGCTTCTTCCTTTTTTTCTTCTCTAAATAGAACTTGGACCATTTTAAAGGTTACATGTGGTTAAGTCACCTTTTTTTTTTTCAGATTAGAATCTCAGGAAACAGGAACATCATATGTAATGTTTAGAGAATGTGCTGGATTTTTTCATTTGTCCCTGGAGATCCTCTCAGCCCCTTCTTGTATCTTGGGAAACTGAACTCAAAAAATGAACATATTATCTAGACAAACTTGGCCTCCGTCTTCCAGATACTTCAACCAATGGGAGGCACTGGCAATGATCAAAAGTAGAATATTGA
Organism: Glaucomys volans; assembly: GCA_020662805.1. Lineage (NCBI taxonomy): Eukaryota > Metazoa > Chordata > Mammalia > Rodentia > Sciuridae > Glaucomys > Glaucomys volans. Next base: position 37,923 of record JAJEJO010004823.1, read on the forward strand.
TTCCACTGACTCTTTCCTTTCAGGGCCTTAGTTTAGCAAAGGCTGTTTGTTCTACATGTTAGTTTGTGGCCTTGGTGAGACAGATCACAAAGTTCCAGTAAACACCCTCCACAAGCCTAGGAATGATAACAGCTTCCCAGTGCATATCTCACCATCTTGCTTTGCTTCTCTTAATCTCTTCCAAAACTTCAGTCCTTTTAGTGAATTTCCTTACATGATCCCTTAAGTGTGCTGTTTGCTTCTGGGAGCCTGACCATCATGAGAGCAGCAACAGATCCAGTGAGACATTGGAACAATAAGAACAGAGCAACTTTTCAGATTATTGAGACTTGCAGAGACATGACCGTTGGCCATAAGAACAAGTGGAGAAAAGTGAAAAATGATTAAAGGAATGAATTTCTCAATACCAATGCTGTTGTCAGAGGATGTGACACAAATGGCCATCTGTACTCTAAATAATTATTGCCTTCCTTGTAGAGTGAAGTTACCATTGAAAACTTGCCACCCAGGCAAAAATTACATTTTGCAAACCTAACCTTTATATCCAAATGTGGATATGCCATTGGTAGAAGTGGTTGTGATACATTTTAATTGTAGGTTTGGCTTTCAAAAAGTTAAGTATGAATCCACCACCTTCTCTTTTCCTTTCCAGTGGATAGAAGTAGAATACTCCAATGTCTCACAATGTGCCAGAATTCCAGGTCCCATTGGGAGGAAAGCTGTCCACCAACCAAGATTACAGGAGCTAAAGTGTTATGTGAGTGAGAAAACAAAACAAAACAAAAACACTTCTACAGTATTAACTGATATTTGAGGTTTACTTATCACAGCAGTTAGTATTACTCTAATTAACATACAGCTTGTAAATTTATTTTAGGAATGAAATCCTTCCTTGATTTCTTAAGGTTACCCAGTGATCTACATCCTGGTTTGCCCAATGTGAGCTGCCTCATATCTCCATTGTCTGAGCTATCTCTCTGCTTCCTATCCTATGCCAAACAGAAGGACATTGTTAGCACATATATCCTTTCTAACACTAACCCAAGGCCGTGACCTTCAGTATCCGTGACACTTTGGAACCAGAACAGAACCATGTTCTACCACTGGCATATGAAGTTCAGTGCCATCTCATTTCCTCCTTTACCGATTATACTTTAATGTAAACTTAAAAAGCTTTCACTTTCTGGATGAAGATACACCTGTTCTACTCCTTAAACCCAAACATATTTTCCCACTACTGTGGAAAAGTAGCCAGTTTCACTTCTTTCACCAACCTGCTCCTAACCTCAAGAGGAGCTGTTTGTATAAGCCTCCTGTGTGGACTGCATTACCTATCAAAGCGTCTCAGCCATGCATGAAGAAGAAATATACACCTCTCTTCAGTGGGATGATCCAACATCAGACCCTTCTCAGAAATGCCTTGCTTCCACCAAACTTTCAGGTAATCAGTTCTAAATTTTTAGGGTAAGACTTGAGTTTATGCTTTGTTTCTTGTTCTATGATGAGTCCAAGATTTATTTTTTCTAATCTGAGATGACCTACTTAGAATATTTTCATGTGCCTGACATGCTAAATGAGATGAAGTGGAGTAACTAAGGTGAAAAAGGAAAAGAATGATAGACTTAGCAAATATATGGTACTTTCTATTTGTGTCTTTCTCACCACTTTAGACAAAAGAAAAAAAAGACAAATAATTTCAAAATTAAGAAAATGAATAAAAGGAATTACATCATTTTAATTATTTTAGTTCTTCTTGTATCGAATACTCTAAATTATTTGATAAATACTAAGAAATAAAAAAAAACAAAGATGGGAAAACTGAAAACAATTTCATCATCCTGGAGCTGTCCGCTATAGTGGTCACTTACGTCTTCTTATTTAATATCTGCATTACTGTCTTTCTGTTGATGCAACAAATCATCACAGACTTAGGGGATTATGCAACACAAATTTAACATTTTAAAATTCTAGAGATCAAAATTTGAAATGAATTTTACGTTGCCAAAAATAAGGTCTTGGTAGGGTTCTGCAGATGAATCCATCCCCTTATCATTTCTAGTTTTCTAGAGTTGCATTTATTGCTTTCCGTGGCTCTGGGCTTTCTTCCTCCATCTTCAAATCCAACAGCGTAACGCCTTAATGTTTCTCTGCTTCTATCATTACATCATACTCTGTGTTGCTAATCACCTGCTTCTTACTTGTAAGGATCGAGATAAGCCAGGCTAAGCCTCCCATTCCAAATCCTTAATTACATCTTCAAAGTCTTTTTTGCCACATAACATATTCTTCACAAGTTCCAAGGAGAAGGAACCCTACCATACTATCCAAAGATAAATTTTATTTATTTTTCTCTGAGTAATGTTAAAAATATAACAAATAACACATTCTTAAATTTTCTTTCTTGAAGAATTGCAAAATTAGCAGGAAAAATTTGTTCTTCATCCAAAATCAAATATTTAATAAAGAAATATATTTTTTTTCTTTTTTTAAATTTTGGTTCAAGAAATATATTTTCATCAATCATGTTCAATTGACACTTGAAAGAAGTATGGGAGATATGACTATGTTCTTGCTCTCAAAAGTTCAAGGCAGTTGCCTGGCTTGCGACAAATTTCTAAAGATTGTTGAAAAAGAATACATGTAAATAGTAATGTTGAAACATTATGCATAAAGAAGGAGAGGTATGCTATTAAATTTATTTAATTCGATATTTTCCAAATCAGATGTATTCCAAATTATCAGTTTCATTTCAAAGAGTTTAAGCAAAGGGTTTTTTTTTTTTTGTTTGTTTGTTTTTCTATTACCCATAACCGAAAATTCCAGGGCTCTGTAATTCTCCAGGGAGAATGCCCCATATTAGTTCTTCTGTTTGCTCAGCCTCATCTTATCCCCATCCCATCCCTTTCTGGTACTTTCTCTAATTCAATTTCATTCTCCTGATTTTGTGCTTAGGAACATGTTGTGTTGTGATGGCGATTTCATGGATTTTCTGCATAGGCTTGTTAACAACATCCATTTTCTTGGGCATCAAGTGTAAGTACAAAAGAATATCTTTAAAAAATCTACTTACGTATATATTATGAACTACATGTAACTGTTCATATAATTATATGTATGTCTTACATAAAAATGTCATGATTTCCAAGTGAGTGAAGAAACCGGTTAAGAACTAAATGTGTCTAAATGATATATAAGAAAGGTTTCCTAATTTAAATTATAGGACAGTTATTTATTATGTATCTCTGTGCACTTGGATACTACTAATAACTTTTCAATGATGGCTTGCATCTTATTTCACTCAAATCTAATCTCATATATTTCTTTGGGAAAAAACAAAGCAAATAGTTACTTCTTTTTTTCTTTCATTTATTTAAAGGTGCAAGGGATCAAACCCAGGGTCGTGTGCACACTAAGCAACACTCCACCACTGAGCTACAACCTCGCTCACATTACTGTAATTCTGATTCTGTTTGTGAGTCACGTTAGCATGCCAAAGGATGGAAAGAGTTCAGATATGCTCTTCTGCTTCTAACATACATTTATTCCAAATGATTTTTTCAGATTATTTTAATGTGTTTCACTGCATATTAAGCAAGGTACAATTTCAAATGTTTAAAGCAAATCTGAGAGCTGTATTTGGGCCATACTTAAGCACACTGCTTTATTTCTTTTGTCCAAACTAGAGACCTGTTTCCATGTCTAGCAAATGAAATTTTCATAAAATAGAACAATTATGGAGTTTCCAAATCCAGAAAAAGAACTAAGAACTTTTAAAATTGCTTCTGCTAGCACTGAGAAAATGTGCTTAGAAAGATAGTGATGGAGGTTTTATTTGGAAAATTTTTCTTTTTGGAAGAACTTGACAAATCATTTTTCTCTATCCCAGGGGCATCTTCTGAACAGGAAGTGCAATGAGTTATAAGAAGGGGGAAGGAAATTTTTAGATTTACTTTCACAAGCTTGATCATCTTGCTCATGTAGTCCTAGAAGCTTCATTTCCTAATATTTTAAGACCTAAATCATTTTGTTACACTATCTCCTCAAATAAAATACCACAGCCCACCTTACATTAGAAATTCCAGTTTACCTCTCCTCCTATCCTTCTTCTGTTTTGTTTTTATTATTTTAAGTAAATGCTAGTCCAGTTATTAAGATGCTCATATATTAAATATATGTGTATCAAATACACTAGAAACAAAATCATTTAAAGAGAACTAACAGCAAGTAGTAAATATCTTAATATTCTTTGGTAAAAATTGGGGGCTTGTTTCTTTTTTATTAGTGTATTATAGTTATACTTAATATTGAGGTACATTTTGACATAATAATATAAGTATGGAATATGATTTGGTCCCTTCAGCAGAACTTGGGATTTTTATTTATTTTCTTATTTATTTTTATTACTGTTTTGATTCATTGTACACAAATGGGGTACAACTTTCATTTATCTAGTTGTACACAAAGTAGAGTCACACCATTTGTGTAATCATACATGTACATAGGATAATGACGTTTGTCTCATTCTATTATCTTTTCTTCCCCCTGCCCCCTCCCCTCCCCTCATTTTCCTCTAAACAATCCATCCTTCCTCCATTCTTGCCTTACCTCCCCCCGGTTATGTATCATCATCCACTTATCAGAGAAATCATCTGACATTTGGTTTTTTGGGATTGGCTTATTTCACTTAGCATGATATTCTCCAACTCCATCCATTTACCTGCATATGCCATAATTTTATTTTTCTTTGTGGCTGAGTAATATTCCATTGTGTATATATACCACAGTTTCTTTATCCATTCATCTATTGAAGGGCATCTAGGTTGGTTCCAAAATCTAACTATTGTGAATTGAGCTGCTATACACATTGATGTGGCTGTGTCATTGTAGTAGGCTGATTTTGAGTCCTTTGGGTTTAGGCCAAGGAGTGGGATAGCTGGGTCAAATGGTGGTTCCATTCCAAAAACTTGGAATTTTTAGTGAAATATTGCCAAATTCTTTTTTAACTTTACAACATAAAAATCCATATTGAACTCATCAAAAATAGCAAAAGATGTAGTTTAAATATTAATTCTAGAAAATAAATTTCAATGTTGCTTTATAAATATTAAGGAAATAAAAGAAACAAAATTTTAAAAGCTGTTTCTAGTTAAGAACAACACTGTGAAGCAGTATTGTCAAGTGAGTGGAACATATAATTTGGTTTATATAAAAAATAAATCTAGAGTCTCCACCTACAACAATCAGATGATGAAAAATTATGTAATACATGCCAACAATGTCTATAAAAGTACATTACACATTTTAAGTGTTTTCAATAACACTTGTTGTCAGTATAGACATAATTTTGTCTTATTCTCTAGTATATGAGATGTGTTTAGATAAACTATGACAATCATATTTCTGAGAAATGCCGAGTTTAATGATACTAATTAATCTTGTCCTAGCCGTACCACTTTTTAAATTTCTCTTATAGATAAAGTTGCACACACAGTAGGAGATTTTAAAAATTGGGAAAAAATCCAATGGTACATCAATAAGAGAACATTTAAATAATTAATGGTGCATCTATACAATAGAATACCATGATGGGGTGGGGGGAGAGAGAAGCAATTCTTTATGCACTGCTATAGAAATATCTCCAAGGTACATTGTTAGGTTAAAAAAAAGGCAACATTCAAAACAATGTATGTTATGCCATAACTTGATTTAAAAATAATATTTTCTTGAATTTGCACAAAATAGCAATAGAATATATAAGTGAAATAGATGATGATAATGAGAACAAGGTATATCATTGTATACTTGCTTGTGTTTTTTAAGAATTTATTAATCCTATGAATGTAGGATGTACTCATTTTTCTTTAACTCTCAAAACAAAAATTATTTGAAAAAAATAAAGTTACTTTGATGAGAATAATGGGACACTAGCTAGACTCTAATATGTTTAAGACTAGCAATAATTTCTGGAAAACTCTCACAAATAAAAGATGTTTGTTTTATCTTGATAGCTATACATATGTATTATATAAATTACTTTTTTTCTTTGACTTTTGTCCAAATGTAGTGGATTTTATTTATTTTTTGTTGTTATCAATCTTATGATTTGCCTGAGTCTTCTCATGTATTCTTAGCTAGATATAATGTACATTATACAGCACATACTTTTATTCAGGGTGCTTTAGATGTTTTTTGTTATGTTTCCCCAGATAATTACAATGTTTAAATCTCACTTGTTGGAAATTAATTCCAACCTCAACACCAAAACAGGTGAAGCATTTGGCTTCTCACTTAGGATGAAACTGAAAACAGAAGTCTCATTTCCCTTTTCCCAGTGTTTTTAGTTTTGTATAGGACAATGTAATCAGAGAGTAAAAAACAGAGCAATAATAACTTCTAAAATATAGCTAACCTTTAAAAAAGCATCTTATATTTCAAGTTCCGAAAAGTAAAATTATTACATTTCTATGCCTAAGTTTGCCAAATAACTACCAAGATAAAATAAAGAACATCATTGCCCTATTCCCTGACTCTGGTTAGGTCCAAACTTTTGCTAAGAGAGAAATAATCCAATCAGCTGGCAGCCTGAATTTCTTCAATTATCCACAGACAAGCAAGGCATGAACACCTGCTTTCTCTAGTCCATGGTTATTGATTTCTAGCATTTTCTTCTCAACAGCAATGGTGGTGAGTAAAACAAACCAGAATGTGTAAATATGTAATTTGATGTCCTATTGTGTATCCTGGCTTGGCCAGTAAGTGGGAGATGAGCAAAGTACTGATGATGCAAATTGCTTTTTTCACAAATTATATTCTTCCCATGACATATTCATGACAATATTCACTATTAGGAGCACAGCCAAATTGTGTCCTTGTTTCCCGATAAGGCAGAGTTAACTAGATCTAAGTGGACCAATCTTAATTAATATTTACTTTATTTTCATTTTTCTGATAATCCATGAAACTAAAAGGCAACCAGGAAGGAGTCGAGTTTGACTAGTTCACTTATTACAAGTGAGATCAGCCTATCTTGACCAGACTCCTTCTATGATCTTGTTTTTCTCCCTTTTCTTGTTAACAAATAGAAATTATTTTATAATTCTTTTCACTTTCTTCTTTTTTCTCCTATATTTCTCAAAAAGATCTGATTTTTACTCCTTTAGATTTGGCTGACATGTATATTTTTTATCTGCTGATTTCCTTAATGCTATTCTCTCTTCCCATATAACACTGAATGACGGCCAGCCCATAATTATTAACATGTCACAAGCTTATTTGAAGCCAATTCTGTAGCTCCCTATTAAACCAGTTCAGCATAGTAGATGGTGGTGGCACAGCTCTTCTACTCAGAACTGATGATTCAGTTTAGCAAAGTCAGGATACAAAGTAAACACACAAAAATCAATTGTGTAATTTATACATTAGCAATAAACACATGGACACCAAATTAAAAATGCAGGACCAATTGTATTTACTCCAAACAATTAAATGCTTAACAAAATATGTTCAAAATGTGTATGCTGAAAAATACAAGATGAAAGAAATAAAAGACCTAACTAAGTGGAAAGACAGGCCATGTTCATGAATTGCAAGACTCAACAGGAAAAAAATGTCAGTTTTGCTCAAATTAATATGCAGATCACCACCCCGCCCTGCCAGAAATAACAATCACAAAAAGCATTCTTTTCGATTCAAGAGTGACATTTCCCTGCATATTCAATAGTTCTTATTTTTATGTTCACCATTAGGAATTCACTTTGATAGTTTTGTGGAACTTCCTTCTTTGTATTTTGGGGTTTTATTGTAGTTGTTGTTTTGTTTTTGGTACCAGGGAGTGAATCCAGGGGTGCTTAACCACGTCCCCAGTCATTTTTATTTTTTATTTTGAGACCAGGTGTTGCTAAGTGGCTTAGGGCTTCACTAAATTGCTGAGTGAGGCTGACCTGGAACTTGTGATCCTCCTGACTCAGCCTCCTGAGTCACTGAATATGCAGGTTTAATGCAATTCTTTTCAAGATCTGAACAGGATTTCTCATAGATGTAGATTATGTGATTCTAAAATTCATATGGAGCATCATAAGAACTAGAGTACTTAAAACAAAACCAATGAGGGAAGAAACAATCTACCCGATTTTGAAAATTATCATACAGCTGTATTAATAAAGACTATGTATATTACTGGAAAAATACAGCAGTAAAATACAATAGAGAACCTGTAAATAGTGTCATATAAATTTGCTTAACTGATTTTTTATATAGGTACAAAATCAACTCAATGAAGCAGAATAATCTTTTCAACAAATACTAATGTATAAATTGGATATTAGTGGCAAAAAAAGTCTGACTCACACCCTATACAAATTTCAAAAATTAACTCAAAATGCATCACAGTTTTAACTATAAAGCATAACACTATAAGACACTTAGAAAATATGGAGAAATTTTTTCAGTATCTAAGGGTAGGTAGAGATCTTGGAATTGACATCAAAAGAATAATTAATAAAAAGAAAACACTGATAAGCTGCATGTACCTCAACATGAAAAATATTTTCTTTGCAAAAAGCTTTATTAAAAGAATTTTTAAAAGTCAGTTACACATGAACTAAATACTTGTAAACCACACATCCAATAATGAACCAGAATCTAGAGTATATAAAAACTTTCAAACCCAGCAGTGAAAGATCAAATCACTTAATTAGAAAATGAAAAAAAATCAAAATACATCTCTCCAAAGAAGATATATATATATTAAGTAAGCATAAGAAAAGATGATCAATATGATTAACATTCAGGAAAAGCAAATTAAAGCCACAGTCAGATATCACTATACATCTCTCAGAAAGCTAAAAACAAAAACTAATGACGACATCAAATACTCATGAGGGTAAAGAGAAGCTGGCTCACTCACTTCAATAAAATAGTACAATCACTCTGGAAAATCACACAGTAATTTCTTTTAAAATCTAAGCTCATGACCTCATTAGAACACAGCAATTGTACTCCTGAGCATTTGCCGCAAAACAATGAGAACTTATATTCACTAAAACCTATACATGCATATGTACAGCAGCTTTGTTTGAAATGAGCAAAACACAGATGTCCTTTAATAGGCAAATGGTTAAACAGATGTGGTAATCCATATCAGAGAATTCTACTCAAGAATAAAAAATAAATTACCTATCTACTTATACAACAATCCAGATGAATCTCCAAGAAATTATTGTGAATGGAAAAGGTCAGTTACAACGTGTTATGTCCTTTGTAAGATCCCATGTATGACGTTGCTGAAATGACAAAACTGTAGAACTAGAATGTAGTTTAGTGTTGAGAGGGATGGGGCAAGAATGCTATGGGAATGCTTATGGTACGGATATGGGTATACAATGGGTATGGAATGGGTGTGCTTATTTATAAAAGGAAATATGATGCACATACATGGTGATGAAGAAGCTATGCATCTTGATTGCATCAATTTCAATATCCTGGTGTTGACACTGACCTATAATTTTGCAAGATGTTACTATTTGGTGGAAAGTGGGTAAGGGATACCTGGAATCTTTATTAATTCTTGTAGCTGCACAGGAATCCACAATTGCCTCAAAATAAAATTTGAGTCATAAAGACGAAAATTTTGTGATAGATATGTTCATCATTTCCATTGTGGAGATAGTCTGTTGCATGAATAAATGCATGAAAATGTATCAAATGGCCAATCATACCTTAATAATACCTTAACAAATCACAACAGCAGTGATCTGCTCTACCCTCACCCAAAAAAGAGTTTAATATTTCCATTCAACTGAAGAGTAAATTAATAAACTAGAAAATAAAACAAAAGTAATATACAGAATAAAAAAGGAGTTGTAAAAAGAGAGCGAAATACACAAAAGAGAGTGAGACACACAAAACACACACAAGGAACACTAGCATATGTGTCATGGGAGAGCCAAATAAATGTGGAGAAGGGGGAGTTGGACAAAAGTAGTATTAGAAGGCTACTGAATAAAAATTTTCCAAAATTGATTAAAAACATTACACTACAAGTTCAAGAAATTCTATTAGAGCCAAATAGGCTAAATATTCTATTCATGTTAAGAAAAGTATTTAATGGAATAGGAATAGGAATAGGAGGTTACTGTGTAAAATGGTTTTTAAAAAGAAATAGGTTTAATAAGCTAGATAGAATAGTAAGAAAAACAAACTTAAAATAGTATTAAAGTATCAGATACTAAAACAAATTATAAAGCTAAAGTAATTAAGGTCCTGTCATAATGACATATGAATAAAATGAATGTAACTAAAACAAAACTAAATCCAAGTAGTTTATTAGATATTTACAGCGACTTAAAGGCAGCAACTAAAAGAGTTATTGGGGTGGAAGACATTCAATGAATGACTAAAACAACTCTGTTGACACCTGGGGGAAATGCTGAATTCATACCTTACAATTTAGAACCAAATAAGTTCCACATACATCAAAATGTAAATTAAAACATACTATAGAAGTATAATCTCACATGTAAAACTCTTTTAATAAAAATTACTCAAAAATACTGAATCTACATGGCATAAATACTACAAAGTCAAAAGACAAACTAGAAACACATAACACATAAAAATCTGCCTCCACATCATGTTCGTGCACAACAGTATCAGACAATGAGGTCGGTTGATAAAGGAGACTCACCTCAGAATGACAGTATTCATAAATCTAGCTTATTATAAGATAAGGGCACAACTTAACAACATCACAAAAGTAAGGATACATTATCCAAATGTATCCTTACAAAGGATACATTTGTCCAAATGTATCAGCCAAAGCCTGTCTCATCAGAAGGAGCCTGAAGAGGCCAGACACAGGTATCTACTCCTGACTCTGTAAGCATCTGGTGAGGACACTGTTTCTCTCCTGGATCTGAAATCGCTGACATGTATATAGGGTACCTTGGTCCTAAGGCACTCCAAATGGAGCCTCACTAGGGAATTGTTACATTTTGCTCATCACAAAGGCAAAACTTTGCTGAGGCTAGGTAACCTGCCTCATCAGCACAATTCTCTCAGGGTCTCATTTTAACCAAGGACAAAGCATGTATTATAATGCCATCAATGAACAATGCTGACAAGCTAGTATAATCAGGTCCCCTAATTCCTGGACTCTTGGTTACAAAACTACACTATTAATCAGTACGTCTCATACTTTTCCTGAAGGTCAGTGTCATGTGTGAATTTGTAAAACACTGTTCAGGCTGATTTTAGGCTTGCTAGAGCACTTTCTCAGAGCACAATAGAAAAAAAAAAAAAGACTCAAAACTCAACAGGGAGAAAATTACAACAGATAGAATCATACATTTCATACAAAAGAAAATACATCTGACTTTGCATGTAAAAAGAACTTCAACCTCAAACATAAAAAGATAAAGATAACTGCACATTCATATACTGCGATACATGTGTAAATTCATAATATTGATGGTAATTTAGAAATATCTAATACAATTTAAATGCCCACAAATTTTGACCTTATCTTAAAAATACCTTGCACATGTAAAGTGATATAAGACTAAGATTCTTTATGCAATAATGCTTTCTGCCATACAAGAAAAATTATAAATCACCTTAAATGCAATAGAGAAATACTGGAGCAATTCATGGTACATTCACTCAATAGAATCCTATAGGTATGATGAAAGAGTCACCAAAAGCTCTCGATGTGCCATTATGGAACTAGGACCAAAATATATTTAAAGTATTAACAGTTACAATACCATGTAAACAGATTGTCACCATTTGTATGAAGGGGAGAAAGAGCATTTTATATTCATTGGTTTGTCAGATTAAAAATACCTTTAGAAAAATAAAGAAGAAATTAGTAAACTCATTTGCTCTTAGTGAAGCTGGTGGATAAAAAAAGAAACAGAAACAGGGACAACAATAAGGTTTTTTTCTCTGCATCCTTTGAAACATTTGATTCTTTTTATTGTAATTACGTAATCATAGTAAGTGTACTAATTGATGGATTTCGTTGTGACATTTCTATGAGTGCACAATCTACGCTTTGACTGTATTCACTCCCTACTGTCCTTTCTTTCCCTTCCCTCTGTTCTACTTTACCCCATTCTTCCACTTCCCCAATAATCCATTTTCTATTTTCTGGTCACTTTTGTTCATTTCCACATAAGAAAGAAAATATGGTATATTAATCTTTTTGTGTCTGGCTGATTTTTAACTTGATTCTTGAAAATGTAAATTTTAAACAAAAACCTAAAATAATGCAAATTTAAGTATCAAAACTGATCAGTAATCTAGAGCTTCCTTTAGGCTGTGTTGAAGGATTACTTGGTTATACAATGTCAATATTTTGTTAGGAATGACTGTTTTTGTCTGCAGTTTTCCAGGTATCTGCCATCTCAATGCAGCAGCAAGAAAAACTCAACCACCTGGAAAGAGACTTGTTGAACTTTACGAAATGGAAGACAAACCATTGCCTTCAGATGAAATATTGCCAAACCTTGATGCAAAACTCTTTCAGTTTGGGTAACTGTATATCAGTTATTTTCAATAGAAGTCCAAATGTATGTACTAACTCCTCAGAAGAAGCAATGACATATTTTATTCTCTGCAAAACTGTCTTTCAGGATTTTATAGTAGGGAGACATGATTTTGATGCTCTTTACTCTTACGGTATCTTCCACTAAGTTTCCAAAAAAGAAAAGGCAGCTAAATGACAGTTCTGGAAGTTTAAGTATCTTTCCTTCTACAAAACTGGGCCAGATCGCTCGGTCAAATTTTTGCTCTTGGTTCTACTTTATGCAGTTGATTTTCTTTTTGTGAATACATTCACAATATATTTGTGAATACATTGATAAACATTCTTTATTAAAACAAATTCCTTCAAATTGAATATTAATGCTTATCTTATAGTCACATTGAAGTCCTAAAATAAGCATACTGTTCATTCACATTCTTCTTCAGTTTTCTTCACCTACATGTTTTTAAGTCACTCCTGAAGTTGTACTGTTTGTTTTCTCTGCTATACATGAAATATTTCTCGCTTAACTCTCAGAATTTGAACATCAACTCAACCCATCTAGTTATTCAGTACATTTCAGGTTAAATTGGAGTGGTAAGATTAACCGGCCTGAGATAATAAGCAAATAAGGAAATAAGGAAAGAATGTAAAGAATATAAGTGACATAAATTTAAAGAAAGGAAGGTTTGAAGAAACTGGGAAAATCGGATCAATTTTTACAGAAGAGGACATATTTGGGTAAAAATATGTCCAAATTACTTTTAACTTAAACCAACTCTTAGAGACCTATTGTAGGTGGGAAGTATATTAGTCTTATGGTTCTCAGTCTCAGGAAGCTGGAATTGGTAAGTGCTGCACTTGGTTAGAGTGTTTAGTTTTCCTAGAGGGGACACAGGGGTTAGTTTGGGGAGATATTCTACTAATATTCTACAATGGTGATAATAAAGTAAAAATTTTTTTATTCAAAGACCCTAACTGCAGCCCTTGTCCAAACAACTGGATTCAGAATGGAAAAAGTTGTTACCATGTCTTCGAAAATTGGAAAAACTGGAGCACCAGCAAAGAGGCTTGTTTAAAAGAAAACTCCCATCTTCTACAAATAGACAGCAAAGAAGAAATGGTAAACACCGTCTTATGGTCACATGTCACTCTGAAAATGCCATGTTACTTATTAAAAGAAAGCAGATTCTCCCAAGATAGAATTATTTAATATTTATAACTATATTTGTAAAAATAAAGATTTAAAAGATATATAAAGTAGGAATTGCTATGGTTTCTTTTCCTTTTAAGGGAGAAGCAAAAATCAGGTTGCTTTTCCAGAAATCAAGGAGAATATGTCCTTGGTTAATTAAAAACGAAAACAACTAGATCCTAAAAAGAATAGTCTTCCTTGAAATGCTAACTTCAAGACATACATACATGATTATTGCATATATTTTTCAATGTATTTTTCAATGCTGTAGAGAAATATAACAATCTTGTTAACATCAAGGAAAACTGGAAGTGTAAAAACTGAGGCAATGTCATGAAATGAATAGATTCAATAAAATGAAGTATTTGGTAAATGAAATGTTAAATTGGTATTGAACATAGTTAAGTAACATCCTAACAAGTGAATATTTCCCTGAACTCATTCTACCTAAAAATATATATGAAACAGAACACATAATTATACCATATTTTTTACAACAGGAAAAATGTATACTGGCTATATTCAGTAATTTGTTGAAGCTCATTTCTACAAGAATAATGGGAAAACAATATGTTATCGATACAGTAAGTCAGGGAGGCTTGAACTACATTATTATAATTCTGGGTTCACAAAATTATTTTCTGTGCAAATTTGATGACAAAAGTTAGAAACATACTAACAGTTTAATCTACTTTTTTAATTTATTTAATTTTGATTCATTGAACACAAATGGAGTACAGCTATAAGAAACGAGGACAGAAAAACAAAATAAAGAATTAAAAAATGAAAAAAAGTTAGAAGCATTTCTTTTAGTAAAATACGTTTGCAGTTAAATTGCTTCTGCAATCTCCTATACTATTTCTAATATTGAAGTATACTAGGAAAGAGTGATCCATGTGTTAATGATATCAAACATATTTTTACTTCTGATTACTAGGGGTCAGTATAACTTATCCCCTTCCTTTTTGTTTCACATTTATTGTCAGACTCTGAATCCATTAAAACTATTTTAATGTCAGATGCCTTTTTCCCATTGTATTTAACACTACATTACATTGATAATATAGAAACATAAAAAAAGTCTACAAGATATATCCCTGCTTTTTGTTTTGTTTTGTTTGTTTTGCTTTTTAAATAACCCCCTCTCTTTTTCTTCAGCACTAAAATTACCATTCATCCTAGCTAGGTAAAATGTCAGACTTCATACTTCATAGTAGTTTTGTTCGTGGTTTATTTCTCCTCAATTCACAGTTCAGCTCTTCTTTCTCACAGAATTTTATCTCCAGAAACTTGCATAAGTTCAAAGCAGACACTGAGTACTGGGTGTCTCAGGATGGACTTCAGGCACCTTGGCTTTGGCAAGATGGCTCTTCTTCTCCCCATGACCTGTAAGTTTCAGAGGGAGATGTTTCGAGAAACATGAGGCAATTCAAAAGCTGGTTTTATTTTGTACACTGTGCTGTGTTCCCTCCAGGAGACGAATAAGCATGACAATGTCACAGGATCCTGATTGAAATTAAAGTTAATGTCATGAAGAGGTAGCTTCACAGCTTCTAAATCTTCTTCTCAGCCTTGCTACCATTATCCTACAGAAAATATGCTAAACTATGAGTGTCTGAATGAAGAGTATAATATAATTATTAAGTACATTTTCTCTGTATCACTTAATGTTTACAGAGCACTAAGGGAAAGAGATGGGAATAATTATTAAGCAATTTCCATTTGGACTTTTCAGATAGAACTACTTTGAGAGTGAAGAGTCAGGAGAGATATACTACCTACAGCCTATCTGTGTGTATGCATGGCTTACTTTTCTTCATAAACTGTTCAAATTACATTAAAATATTTTTATTGAGAGAAAACTGCTGCTGTTGAAGGAGGAGGCTAAAACCACCACATGTGGGTGCCATATTAAAACAAAAAGGTGTCTCTCATGTGCTACCCTCAAGAGCATCACTGTCACACTCTGATCTAACCTCAGGTATTCTGACTTGCCTTTCTAGGTCACCAACAAAGAAACCCCAATCAACTTACCAGGTCTGCAGATACATCAAACACAGTGACCTTTTGTCAGCTAACTGCAACCGATGGAAATATTTTATTTGTGAGAAGTATGTATAAAGATCCTCTATCTGAAAGAAATTGCTCAAAGTGATCTATTACACTAGTATTAGAAACAGGAAATTGAAAAACCTGCCACAAAAAGTCTGAGAGCAAATACAGAAGTAAACCAAAGTATGGACTTTGAAACCAGCTTCCTGGAAATCAACATTCATTTCTGTATTTTCACTTGGAAATGTTCTTCAACATTTTGCAG
>JAJEJO010004823.1:54357-84093 GCA_020662805.1 Glaucomys volans
TTCTTTCTTTCTTTCTTTCTTTCTTTCTCTTCCTTTCTTTTACTTTTTTCTCCATTTCTCTGTACAGGATCAGTATAAATATCACATAGAAATCTGTAAGTCATCTACTTCATGCTAAACTGATAAAATATGTGAATGCTGTGTATATATGTTACATGGTGAGATAAAGTGGGTAGTTCGATTGCGTTTTTGTAGTGGCTGCCTGGGTTTCCTCTATCTCTTTGTTAGCATTCATCTTCTGGGATGCATTAATTTCAGAAAGCCAATCTATATTTAAGATCTCACTATCAGAAATAAAAATGGTGCACATCAAATAAATGTAAACTATTGTGGCCCAAAAAAACAAAAAAAGAAATCCATAAGTCATTGGGGGAGGTGGTGCAGTTATAGCTGACTGATTTTAAGCTTATGGTCTACCAAGTCCTTCTATGCATATTCTAAGCTTTCAGGCATTATGCTGTTGGACTGACAGAGTGAGAGGAAAGAGATACAGATTTCCAAATTGAAATTAAGGAAGAACGATTTCTATCTGCAGTGTCAATGTACTCTTTTCAGGACTGCGGAGTTCCACGAGAAATGAACTCCTAGAACTTCTTCTACAAGGAGGGGACAGTCAGGATGCCAGCATCAGTGCCCAGTGAAGGACAGCTGAGAGCTTCCTGCCTCGCTCTACTGCATCCTCACCACTCACAAAGGGCTCATGTCTGCACTCCCAAAGTTAACAATCTAGCACTTTTAACTGTCTTTCTTAATACCCCAATTTCTTCATTGCAAAATAATAAGTAGGATTTACTTCAAAATATTATTAGAAGACTGAATCCTAAATATATGTAAATTGTTGAGAATGATGTCCTGTAGAGTTGGACACTGTATCAGCATTTGCTCTTGTTATCTGGAGTAAGCCAGGAGCCACTTCTGGACATCAACCCTCTATGTGTATTCCAGGCAAAACTGTCCCTTTTCCTGTTCACGTTGCAGGGACATTGAGAAGAAAAACATTTTCTGTAAATTGTCAGCAACTCCTTGGAGAGAATATCTCTTTTAAAGTTAATTAATCTCCTCAAACAAAATTCTCCTCTTCAGACAACCCCTGTGCTAGGAGTGTGTGCTCCCTGAAACATCTATCTTATTTCTATGAGACTATTAATATGTAAGTACCTCACCATCTTCAGGAAGGAAATAGTCATTAATTGTTTCTTTATTATCTTTCTCCTACTTACTATACCTAGAACAATATCTTGGCACCGAGGAGGTTCTCAATAAACATTTGCTAAATTCAATATAATTTCCAGTCCTTCATTTTTCAATATATATTTGATTTTCATATTTTCTCCTTAAAATGAAGGCATTATTTAACCAAAGTAAAAATAAACCCTAATTCATTGAGGCAGTGGAAATCATTGAAATGAAAATAAAATTTCTCTTACTTGAAGTTCCTTTTACAATGGGTAAAGGCATGGAAGAATGGTAAGAACACATCTTTGCAATTTTTTGTTTTGTTTTGTTTTTTTGTTTATTTGTTTTATTTACCTTTGACCTGGAGTTTAATGGTGGGAGGATCAACAAAAGGAATTTTCTCTAGCTTTCTGCTGGTGCCCCAAAACCATAAAAGTTGTCTCCTGTGTTTGGTTATCTCATCTGGCAGCTGGCCGCTAAATATAATAACCTGGAATAAAGGAGAAACAATAGCGATTTTCAGTGGTAAAGACTGTTTGTCTTCAAGATTCTTCAAAGTATTGTCACAGAGCTATGTTTAGAGAAAGGATAGGAAGCATTTGTAATTCTTCTTAGAATAAGTACAGTGAAACAAAAGGCAAACATCCTTCAACTGATGTTATCCAGCTAGTATATGAACTGTATTTACAAGTTAGAATTTTAGCTACACTGCAGTTGACATATGTTCCTACAAGTCTCCTCAGTAGCAATGCTGCTTCCACAGAGATGCTGTAGGTGGAAAAGTTTTCCCTGAAGATTGCATTTTGTCCAGGATACCAAGGCTTTTTAAAAGCAATTAGCACTGAGACAACCAATTTTCAATCCGAGTTCCACCAGTGATAAACTGGGTCTCTTTGATTCTTCTCATTGAATTCTAAAAGAGTATTTAAAAAAAAAAAAAAAACAAGGAGAAGAAAAAATAACTGTCCTACAAATATAAAGAGGCTTTGTCAAAAGGTATTAGTAAAGTGTGCTGAATACATAAAAAGAAACACATTGGAATAATAATATTAATAGAATAATAATAGGTGCTCCTAGAGTCTGAAAAATCTCTTCATAAAATGAACCTTGTGCAAAAGTCATAAACCCTGTAGGTAAGATTTTACTGCTTTTTGAATCTTTCAGAAACTACAAGAATCTCTCTACAGAGGAACTGACTCCCAAATTCTAAGGCTGACCCTGACACAACCTGCTAAACTCTTGTGTTTGGTTCACATTCTGCTTGGATCCCCCAAATAAAATCTCCCCATCATCCTTCTCACACTTCCTGCTGTTACAGGGCTCATGACCTGTTTCCTGTTGATAAGTCTCAAGTACTGGTTCAATATCCTCAGGAAAAGGACTAGCTCATTGTGTACCCTAGGGAACTTGGCTCTACCAGGAAAGGCTGTGTTCTTGTTTGACTTTTCCTGCAATTTCTTCAGAATTACCTACTCACAGGACATCCTAGAAGAGAACGTGTCTTCTGCTGAAAAGCCAATTCATGTGGGGCCCCAGTCTGATTATTAACTGAAAGTTGTTCTCTGCAAATCATATTTTCAAATTCATCTTGTGATTATTTGCTATTCTTAATTTTTTTTTAATGTGTGGAGAAAACATAATGTTTCTGTTCTGAAATGCAATCAATATTGTGAGTTTTGTTAGGCAAGGGGATTGAGAGCAAAGATGAAGAGGAATGAGTTCAAGGAAAGAAATTATGTCAAATGAATTCTATTTCTTCCTCCTCACGATCTACAAAGATCCCTCCTTTAGGTCCAATATTGGGAGTGAAGACACTAGTCACCTTTCACTCTCCAGGCAGCTAGACTCTTCAAAGAATGGCATTTAAAGAGACATTGTCATTCATTCCTGAGTACCTAATGCCAGGAATTAATATTTAAATGAGCATCATATTCCTTCTTTACAATTTAGTCCATAAATTTATTTGACTTTCTCATGTTAACTGTATTTTCTTTGCAGCAGTGAGGTTTAAAAAATGGTTGCTTAATAACATGTCCAATTCTCATTTCTTGTTATATACATATTATATTAGCTACTTACATTGAACATCTGCACTCATCATACAAAATATTTGATAATATCTACAAAGTAGTTATCTCTGTATAATCTGTTCATGAATACAGTCCTCCAAAGAAGGTTGTTCATGCATGTTTGTGGTTCCCTGTACTTAAAAATGAATCACTAAATCTTTTTAAATATATTATGAATTTGCCTTCCATTTTATATTACAATTTAGGTTGTGAAATTAATTTCACAGTTACCTTATTTGAACAAACAATAGAATCATGGGTAAATTATAAACATTTCCTTTTATACTTAGTGAAATCAGCTCCATGAAGTAAAATGACTGGCCAAATAGTAATTCAGAATAACAGGTCTGAAACTCTCATTTTCTAATCACAAATGCAGTTCTCTTTGCACAGCTCAACATATCACCACGAAATTTATTCAGCACTGAAGAAATTTCCTAGCTGGCTAACCAGAAGAAAATGAAAAGAACAGTTTTTAAGGAAGAATCTATATGTAATGCAGATAAGTGACACTCTTACCAAATAAAGTCTTACAAAAATGAACACGCAAGAGTTTTTCATCATTGGATTGCTAATTGAACGTAATTTCCCCATGAGATACATGTTTCTGAAAGTAAAAGCAAAGCACCCCAGTTTTCACTGTTGAAAATGAAGATTTATAACCTTTAGTGGATGATCCTTTCTAATGCTAAACCCTAAAATTGATTCATCTATAACCAATAAAGTCAGAGCAGTTGTGATGGCTTTATTCACAAAGATCCCTGTTACAGCTGTGCTTAACAGCTGTCTTGAGGAAGACTTTATCTAGTTTAGAATTCAGCTCTGCAGATGTCAGTCTCTTTCACTTTCCACGACCTGATTGGAAATTATGTGGTCTATTGCAAAGCAGTTTACTCACCAGTCATGTGTTGATGTCATGATTTTGCTTCAAAATATCTAATTTTAGGAAAATATTAAAACCTTCCCCTTGAAGATAACATATATTTCAAAGGCTTATTTTTTCCCAAATAATCACATAAGCAATTCTGAGAGTCTCCACAAATTCTCAGTAAGGCAAAATCAAAACAATGATTATTATTATGCTCTGAAAAGCATTCTCATACTTAATTTTTCCCCAAATCACAAATCCATTCTAAAATCACACACACTTCATATTATTTACATTTATTATTAACTCTTCAGTACCTAGAAGGTATAAAAATGGATCAAATGAGAGGAAATAAGAATTGATACCAAATTATTTCTGGTGCACATAAGAGGGGTTTTTTTCTTTTTTCTTTTTTCCCCCTGGTCTTCAGTCTTTCTGAAGGGGGCATCAGGGGCAGTGATTCTATGTAAAGCTGATTTGAGAAATTCTTAGGGAAAAGAAACAACCATTGGAGTATTAATGGATATGCAGAGGTCAGAGGTATGCTTATAAGAAGTTAAGATTTTCAGAAAGAGTTGTTTCAGCAGTTTCAGATGGAGTCTTTATTGACAGACTGGGAAAGGAAAAGTGTGAACTGAAGAGAAACAAAAGAAGAGATCATGCACTTAGAAGCACAGGATGGGAAGGTCTGTTCATTTCCCCTGGACCACCTGCCTCTGGAACAAAGGAGGTGACTTCCATTTAGTTCCTCTATTTTACTGAGTATCTCACTTCTCTACATATAAGGAAGACATGGAAACAGGGAGATGATTTTGGATGTTGAGAAGGAAGAAACCCAGAAAGTGATTTCTAAGTCAAGAAAGTGGATGAAAACCTTCAAGGGTTTCTGGGACTGGTTGGTGGTCCACAGATAAGACTTCTTGTGACTGGTAAAGATGTGCATGAACACCAATCTCAGAAATGTTGGTGATCCCGAATAGGAAAAATGGGAAACTTGCTTGTACCAGTCTGAGAGTTTGCTTTTGCTGATTATTCTCCATTTCCCAGTGTCTCCCATATGCCTTGCAATGGCCTCACTTGGCTCAGCTGCTTTGCTGGTAGCTGAAGCAGAACAGTCAGTCCCCTTCATTTGCTGGTTCAGGGGGCTAGTGAAGACTTTCAGGCTCCACTCTTGCCGCCAACCTCTGACATGCACATCGTCTCAGCTCTCTACAGTCCTTTGAGAAAGCCTTTCCATTGAGGATGGTCACACAGTCCCTGCTTCTTAGGCTGCTGACATCTATTATAATCTCAAACCTTAAAAAAGAAAGAAAAAGTTAATATTTTTGAAGTGAAATATTGAGTATCCATAAAGTCCCTAAAAGTCTTCCTATGGTGATAAAATTATAAAATAAACACTCAGAATGAGTTTCCTGGGAAGATGGGGTCACCAACCTCTTTAATTTCAGTCCATCAATTTGCTTCTTGTTCTTCAATGTAGCAGGAAACTCACAACAAACAAAAACTGGTTCTAATTCAAATTTATCATATGATTCCACTGCTTCTTAAAAACTTATCTACTGTCTGTTCTATCCATTTACTTAACTATAAAATACAAATGATTATATTAATAAATCCTGTCTCCTGAGAGAATAAATTTAATGCTTCCCTGTACACAGAGAAGAAAAGCAGATATAGCTTTAAGTGTAATATATTTTGGTACCAATGTTGCATTTTCCTATTCAAATACTTTCATACATTCCTCCTTCTAAATGCCCCCATCATGAGTAAAGCTAGTGTTTTATAACAGTCTGTTTATATTGCCAGCAAATCCGCTCTTAATGTGCATATTTTTTAAAGATGTGCTCCCTATTTCACTATACTAAAAAAGAAAGAAAGAAAGAAAGAAAGAAAGAAAGAAAGAAAGAAAGAAAGAAAGAAATCTGAGGTTTTATCCTGTTTCCAGGTATTAACAAGTTGTGTAGCCTTACACACACCCTTTTACAACTTGGACTCCTGAATACACAGCCACAAAAAATTTTCTTTTTTTTCCTCTCCCATCTAATTATTTAATTCACAGTTACTCCTTGACACACAGTGTTGAGAAAAGCCAGGGACTGTCCCCTGATATTTTACTAGCACTTCAGATCTGTCTCCCTGTTTTACAAGCCATTCAAAAGCAAGCGAGCATGTTCTAAGCATCTTTGGACATCTTGTGAACATAGCGTGCAGGATAAAGCAAATGTTTGATTAATGTTTGCTAATCCAAACTGCTAACTCCATTGCTCTTTCTGTTAGATGCTTTCCCTGTAATATGTTCTGAAATCTTACAGTTCAAAGGAGTAAGGTGCTCCATCCATCCACAGCCAGGCTTTGCCACTGCCATTGCGGGAGAGCCCTATCCAATAAGAGTAGAAAAACTCAGAGTAGCTCTGAGGCATGGCAAACTCCTGTGAAAGGCACACAAGAAAATCTTTAGCTTTAGAGAAGTTGAAACTTATTTTCAGAGAAGTACGGGGGCAGCTAGCACTGTTCATGGTAGATCAACACAGGAGTCCTACCTCACATAAATGAGGGTATGATTAAGAGATAAAAATATCTGTCATGAGGTCCATTAGAAATTCATCCAGGTTAAAAAACTTATTTTGCCCTAGTTTATATATTGGAATTTTATATATTGATATTCTGAAATCCAGAATTTCATCAGTCAAGATTTATACATAATCCATTATTTTTAAGACACGAGATGAAATATCAAGAGTGATATAAAATAATGGGAGGAAGATCTACAAAGAGATATGAAATGACTACGGGAAACAGAAAAATTTGAAAGGAAAAGTTCAGGAATGGGGAAGAAACCTCTATAAATACTTGGGAAAGAAAATAACTGGGAATGAGAAAATAATAGTGAATATGCTTCAATGCACACAGAAGTAAAAGATGGATTTGGAAGAATGACTTATGTCTCAAACTATATAGGGGAGAAAAATAAATTTAAAAATTTCCATACACACACACACCAGTCATGTGTATGTCCATATTTCTAATATGCATGTTGAAATTTTAAAAAGTTCCTTCCATCTCCTCTCACTCTATATTCACAATACATTTAACATAGTAATTATATAAATTTATTTTAATTATATATAACAATTATTATAATTACATATACTATAATTGTTATAATTATCCATTTATGTCTTTCCTTTCCACCATCTATGAATTCTTTAGGGATAAATGCTTTGTTTTATCAATTTTTATATCCTCAGTGCCTCAGATAATTAATGGCACATGCCGATTCAACAAAAGATCATTGGAAATATCAGTGAAAATATTGAAAAGCAATAGTCACAGAGTAGTCATGTGAAAAGAACTGTATTTGAACATATTTTCTCCCAATTAAATGGGATCACTTTAATAGTTCTGAAAATAAGTCATATAAAAAAGATTTAAAGATATACAAATTTATAAAGTACATAAGAGAAAATAACTTTATAACTTTCATAGCAAATTTCCTACCATTCCATATAGTATAGTTCAATTATATACATGAGTCCTCAGTATGGGCTGGAGGTAAAGGAAAAAAAGAGAATAAGAAAAATGAGGAGGGTTTATGCCAAGACATATTATACTAGTAAAAAAAATTGGGCTGGGTGCAGAGGCACACACCTGTAATCCCAGCGGTTCAAGAGGCTGAGGCAGGAGGATCACAAGTTCAAAGCCTCAGCAACTTAGTGAGGCCCTAGGCAACTTAGTGAGACCCTGTCTCAAAAAATAAAAAGGGCTGGGGATGTGGCTCAGGAGTTAAGCACCTGAAGGTCCATTCAATCCGTAGTACCAAAAAAAAAAAAAAAAAGAAAAAGAAAAAAAAGGAAGAAGAAATTGCCTCCCTTTCTGCATAAATTGAGCCATAGAGGGTAAAAGATACTAAATAAAGATATTACAAAGATTCATTCATACAGATTTCAGGAAGTGGGTAGGAATTAATCTGTGACTAGAAGGATGTTAAGACTTTGTATATCAAACTGGACATCTAATTAAAAAGCTATTTGTTGACAATCTGTTCTGCATCAAGACCACAGCTTCATTATACAGAAACAGTGATAAATAGTAATGATCCCATTGATGAAGGAATTCAATCCAAAAGAATTAATTAATGTGAAAAAGGGGGATAATCACATTATTTTAACAGTGTACTTTCACAGCACGTACTTACTCAAAATGTGTCAGTTTGTAGTTTAATTCTCATATTTGCCTTGGCCAGTTTTCTGGAAGGCAAGATATATATATTCGTGGATCATGGTAATGACATAAATATTTGCCACTCTTGTAATGGAAGAGAAGTCAGTGTTATTTTCATCTTTCTGATATTTTGTGAACATTGTTCTCTTCTTAGCCAAACCAAAAGAGGTTAAAAAAAAAAATTAAGGCATTCTCCATTTGCTCCCTGGCAAAGGGGTAGTTTCTGTGGGGGTGAGCAATTATGAAGAATGGCACTGCTTTTATCTAGTTGAGAGAATCTTGCAAAGCAATAGGAATAGGATTGAGGCCTTGATCAGAGTAAGCGGGAAAATTTGTTAGCCAATATCCTTCACTACTCCTAATTTTCTTGGCCAGCTAGTTTAAGGCCTCTTCTTAAGAGTTCTTCAAACATTGAAAAGACCTTACCAGCACTTCTTGTGTGTTTATCTTCAGCATGGTAGCGTTCTCACCAGTGCAGAAATATTCACAACCCTGCCAACTTTTACTCTCTTTATAGAATTGGTAGCATTTGTCTCCATGCCACTTCCATTTTTCTGGGCAAGGGTTGCACCTGTGTCCTTGGGGGAAGAAAAATCTTTTTAAGTTATTTTCTACCCATGCCTGCTATGTTTCTTCTCATGAAATTATATAGTGTTTATGTCCCAAATAAGAATTAATTCCCCTTCTCTCAGATATTTAAAGTGCCCAGGCAATGATAAATGCAAATATGTATTGAGCAGTGACAATATGCCAGGAATTATAATTGGTGCTGAGTATACAGTGGAAATTAAAATTGACACTGCTTAATGGAGTATGGAATCTAGGAATGAATGATGGAAACTTCCTTGTCTCTTGGCTATGCAATGCATCACATGGAGAGAAAACTCAACTTATGAAGCTGCTCACATATTCAGGAACACACAATGCATTATATTCAATAAACAAAGGATCACAATTTTCTTTCTCAAAATCCTCTTATATTATGATAAAGGGATTTTAAAAAATAAAAGGTATACCAATATGAGATGGGCTCTTTTCTTACTCTAAACAAAAATAAAATGCTGGGAAAAAAATGCTGAGACAAACATGAAGTTAGAATGGTAAATTTCCATGTATCATAAATTAAGATTGGCATCCATGCCAAAAAAGTAAGCACACAACTTGAGAATGAGATGGAACACAGGGTATCAATGGCATATTCACAGGGCCTGAAAGGATTGTGGTAAAGAGTAAAGAGGAAAATATAAATAGTGCCCTTAGCACAGTAGCTTATACATGCAATAGGCTGAATTGATGTTAGCTTCAACTCTCATTATGACTGTGACTGTAACAATTTAGGTTGGTAGTGCCTGTTTGGAGCACTCTGCAGGAAAGATTAGGAAGCTGCATCTGGGCTCCACAGGAAGGCGAATCTTGGCTCACTGTAGTGTCTGCTCTGGCTTCAGGAGATTTAACTGTAACTGAAAGGTTGATACAGTATATTACTATCTTACTCCCCTTTCCAGTTATAAGTTTTCTTGCATTCCTTTAATCTTCTCATATGGTGAGTGATTTTCTCTGTTCAAGTAAAGTTCCATATTTCTTTAGGAACTGATAGAAAGTATAATTTTAGTAAGTGTATAGGAAAAAGCAAGATACAACTAGATAGAAAGGAGAAAGCCTAAAGTATAGTGCATTATGTGAAATAAAGATACTAGCAGCTGAAGTGATAGCAATAGAGATACCATTAGAGTTGAAGTAATACCAATAGAGATACTATATAACTTTACCTACTTTAATATTTAATATTGCATAAAAATTAGAAAAATGGAATGAGTCAGAAATAATTAATTTCCCCTGGACCTGCAAAGACACACACATGTGCTTGTGCATGCGCGCGTGTACACACACACACACACACAATATATATATGTATATTTATATATATTTATCTATATATATATACATAGATATGTTTGTATACATGTATATCTATCTATCTGGTAAATATATGTATATCAATGCATATGTATCTATGTATATACCAGATAGATGTATAGATATACAGAGATAGATAGCTTGATGCAGAATATGCTTAAGGAGAAAATGCATATATTGAACCAGATAAATTAATGTGTGTACTGAAAATGGATTGCTTTCAACTGTTTCGTTCATGGCTTGCATGACTAGGGAAATTACTAAGGTGAACATGTGTGCTTTCTGTGAATTCTCCTCACCTATAAATGATCTATGTGTGTGTGTGTATAGATGATAGTTGATAAAGGTGATAAAAAGTTACCATTGTTCATGATCAATGAAGCAAGAATGTCCATATTACCAAGGATAATATTCTTAGGGAGGGCATTCAGTTTTTTTTTTATAAGCATCTAAAAATACATCATCAAACAGAGTCTTATCAATTTTTTTCCTTGTTATCCTTTTTGTTTCTGTTTCTCCTTTGTTTTTACAGGAGTGTACATTTATATATGTCGTTCAGACACAAACCTTATCTTTCATGTATTTGACTCAAGACAGCATTTATTCCTGGTTCCTAACTTTTGGATGTCAATTTTATATTTAAACTAAATGTGATTTATTGGTGTAGCTTTTCTTTTTCTTTTTTTTTTTTTTAATACAACTAGATGAAAATTTCAGAGAAACCTGGATTCTCTTTTTGATGATGTGGCACCCAACAAAGGAAAGTATGCCCACTGGGCTGTTAGAAAAATAAGAAAAGAAAGAAAATTGTGACCTGTGAGATCAGTATTCATGTGGGTAAAAATCATTTAGAGAAGTATAAAAACATATATTCATAGTATTTATTTATGCCTATTCATATTATTGGGTGACTACACAATCAAGATGTCTGTTTAGGATGGGAAGTGGTGTATGACTGGAAGTTTGAGAGATTTTTGTCCTACTTTAGAGTTTCCAAAAGATAAATAAAAAATGAAGACTTGAAAATACGTGTTTCTTCTTATGTATGTATGTTAAAGAGAACAGAAGAGAGGGCTGACTTAGATAAAGTGGATCATGAAATGCAAAAAGGAAGGAAATAATCTCACACACACACATGCACACATACAAACATACACTCATATACACACATACACTCACAGACTGGTCTTCTCCAACACTATTTCTATATATCCAACTGTGGTTCACCCATCATTGACATTGCAATTACCATGGTCCTTCCTAAAATGCACATTTTTGGTATCAGTCAAGTCATATGGAATTAAATAATAAATTTGATTCAGGTTATCCGCACTCTTTATCCATAACTTGTATGATTCTCAAGTTATGAGTTTATTGACTTTTAGGAGGGATGAATTTTTCAATTATGGGACAAGGTAAATTGAAACATATCCCTGTTTTATTTACTTGTAATGTTACATAGGCTAATCCAAACTAATTGTTTTCCATTGCTTTAAATGCTACATTTTGAAGAATTATTTCATGTACAGTAACACAAGCATGTGTGGACTGCATGACCCCCAAAACTGATCATAATCTTGCATTCCCAAACCCTTTATTGAGTTTGCCAGAAAACTAGCTAAATAAAACTGGTTCCCAGTTATGTTAGTAAGAAATTCAACTTTCCACCGACAGCTAATATCCTGGGGGCAAAGCGATGAAGACCTGCTTACCTCCACTTTTGTTATAGAGCTCACGACAGAGTTTTTCAGCTATGTGCTGCAGGGTTTCCACAAGCTTCCTATTCTGGGCTTGGAGAGACTGCAGATGCTGAGAGAGATTCCCCAACCTTTCTTCCTTTTCAGAGATGTTGTCTTGCTGAGTACTGGATAGCTGGTAGAACTGAAAAACTAACCCAAGAGGCCAGGTCAGACTGGACAGTTCATTTCTTCACTTTTGTATTTAATTTCCATTTAAGTGGAAGGCAAAAATGCATATAATTTAAGATCTTAGGTTCTGAGATCTCACATTACATATATCAAAGTACAGACTCTAGTACATATGTAATAAATCATATCATATTGGACCAATTAATTTCTCTAAGTCATTCTGAAAATGTGGACTCAAAATAGCAGTTCCTAGCTTCAGAAGTAAATTTGCAAACTATTTTACTGCTGAATAGATATTTTTATATCCACACAAATGATTACTCAACCTAAAACCATAAGTTCATTTACCTATTGATCGTTACATTAAATATTGGCAATATTCCATATGTTGTTGCTTGTCTGATTATTAAAATGGTCAACTATCATTTTCATACTTTTATCAATTTATGATTATGATCAGTGAGATCAAGAAACCTCCCTAATGTAATTTAATTAGAAAATTTCAATGCAGGTTTGAACTTTGGTTTTCCAAATCTAAGTAGAGAAATCCCTCATGAATCATGAGAGTTGCTTTATATTCCTAAGAAGAATGGTAATTCCAAAATAATAGCCAAGTCAAACAAAAATTTTGGAGTTAGGGAGAAACAACAAGTTTCTCTACTTTTAAATTTAAGATTGAAAACAAAATTTTAAACTTGTAGTATGAAAATCAATTTTTGGACACAAAAATCTGCTTGTTTTCATGATCTTTTGCCTTGAATCACCTTCTTCAGTTCTTCAGGGAACATGACTGGAGGATCTTAACTTGATGAGGCAAATTTACCCACTTCCTTTTTTAAGGAACTTATCCTTGTTAGTTTAAAATTCAAAGATTTTTACACATGCATTCTTCCTTGTTTGATTTTTACAAGTTTTTGCAAATTGTCTTCTTTATGGAAAATATAGTGATTAAGGACCTTATCTATTCTCCTTGTATTGAGGGCATGGATATAAATAAAATCCCTTTCCTTTGCTTTATACCACTGAAGCATACATACTGAAAGCAAAAGCCACTGCCAACCCACTCTTGTGGAACTGAAGAGAGATGAAGTAATTGTTTTAAATATTGACGTATAAACAGACAAAATCCTGAACTGAAACACAATGTTTAATTCTAGTTAGCAAGTGATAGTTCTATTTTAATACTTCTTCCACCACTGATCTTTAAATAGTTGCTGTTAGAAAAGGCAACTGTTGAATTGCCCCCTAAGCTCCAGAATTAAAGGTTAAAAAAATCCATAACAAGTGTTTCTCCTAGACGAATCATGGAACCAGGATCCTTCCCCAAGGCAGAGCCCAGACTTACACACAAAGCCCAGGGCTGCCAGGCCTATGAGTAGCACCAAGCACAAAGTCAGTAGTGTCAGGGCCACTGGGCGCCAAGCTGAAGAGGGAGTCCTGCGCTCTGCAGGGAACAAAAAAGAAAGCAAGGTTTGGCTTTTCCTCTTCTTGGATCTAAGTCAGCAATCAGCAAGGAGGAGGAGGTGGTTCTGGACAGGAAAAGCTATGCAGGACAATGGTCATCAAGTCTAGATAACTTACCCTTTGTCCTCAGGAACATGGTCACAAAGCTCAGTTAAGCCTCACTTATCACCGCTGGAGTTGTTCATGAGTCCCACCCCTTCCTATCCTCC
The DNA here is from genome assembly GCA_020662805.1 of Glaucomys volans. NCBI lineage: Eukaryota > Metazoa > Chordata > Mammalia > Rodentia > Sciuridae > Glaucomys > Glaucomys volans. The sequence goes on from JAJEJO010004823.1 coordinate 68,150, forward strand.
CCTAGTCCTACTGTGCACCAAATCACATTATACACTACTGTTAACTTAATGTGGTTGTTTTCATAACCTCCTGCTTGTCAAAATTCTAATGATGAAAGATTCTCCTAAAAAATGCCTAAACCAGAGGCTGAGACACCTGAAGCTACTAAGGAACGACTTTTAACATCATCACGGAACGAATGAAACTGATTTATTTTTACTTCTGCAAAATGTGATTACCCCCCGCCCCCCGCCACCATTTCACATTTATTTTTTTCTGGAAAGTAAATTGCATATCAGTAATGAGAAATGATCATTTTACTCTTTTTTTGGGGAGGGGGTTTCTTTGTCCTTCATTTGTAAGGATGTTTTTTATTCATTCATTTCATTTATATTTTCCCCCAAATAGAGTATACAGAAACACGATCATCAAATTTCTCAAAGACAGATCTAAACTATCTCAAGTTTTGTAGCAGTTAAGTAATAGAAGAAGGAGGAGGAAGAGGAGGAGGAGGAGGAGGAGAAGAGAAACTATAGCCAACATCCTTCCCTTGCTTCCATTCCTATAAGTTTGACTTGTAATTACAGAAGTGCCCATGTAAGTCATGAGCAGACCTATCAGCTAGTGAGGTCATCTAAATGGGTCTGAATGACTACAGATGTTAACAGCGAGGACTTCAACTCAGAGGGAGGCGGCATCTGGAATTTTGATTCAAATTAAGCAAAAGGAGAAAGAAACCCTCAAACCAATTCTGATCTTTGTGTGATCTCTGAATTCTACTTCACTGAGAATTCAACTCAGGTTCTAAAACAGAAAAACTAAAGAAATACAAATTCATTGCCTTCTAACAAGATTCTCTACACAAAACATTCCAGGCACAGAGATTTGCACTAAACATTATTTCCAAAGCGAGAAAGATAAAGTGGCAAAGACTGTGTAGAAATAGGAAATATGATTACTAATTTCTTAAAATCTAGGAAGGTAAATGTTTAAAACCACAAAACAGACATGCTGTATTTTAAAACCTGAATCATCTTCTTTCTTCATAAATTGTATTCTTCATAAATTGCTTAAATTATATTTAGAAGAAAATGCAAATCATTTTTCACAGTTCGCCCTTTTTAAAAAATTGCAACTTTATTACAATACTTCCTAACTTAAAAACTTCCAATAGCTTTTCTGTACTTGGAACAAAAATCCTTCAATCCAATCTTTTCCTCCAGACCCTACCCAGTTCTTTTATTCTTCTCTGAATCATTCTTCCCTTTCTCAATTGCTCTACTCACAGTAGACTTCTCTTCTATTCTTGATCCAAATAAGCTTGCCCCTGTCTTTGTACCTTGTGCTACACTGACCTCTGCCACCGCATTCGTTGTTCCTCAGATTGATTCCTGGCAGCCGAGCTCCTATTCCTCTACTTAAATGGCACATCCTTAGATGAGGGGCTGCCTCTGTCTCTAGCACAGTACTCACCTTGTTGTGTGTGTGTGTTTGTGTGTGTGTGTGTGTGTGTGTGTGCGTGTGCGCGCGCGTGCACGCACACGTGTGTTTAATGAAAGTATTAGGTGACATGTTGGATTTTGTCTGTCTGCCTCCCATGCATTGCATTAAAATAACCATCTCATTTGTCTTGTTCACTAATGTATTTCCAGGACTGAAAATAGAATCTATCACATAAAGGGAATAAATATGTGATGTTTAGATTAAAAAGAATGAAATCACGGAAAAATTAATAGTCCTGAAACTCTGTAAGTTTATAGAGGCAGAGAGTGTTATCTAAAATTAAATTTGACCAGTTGATTTTCAAAAAGTTATTTTTTTTTAAGCAACAATCCAGTCAGCAGAGGGCAGAGTCAGCAGAATACAGTCCTAAACCTAAAGGCTTCTATACAGTGACTTGCTGAGTTTCTGTATCCTGAACAGGTATGAAAAATGCACTTCCCCTGATGCCCTCCAACCAGCTGACCTATGTGGTTTATTCTAAATTTCCCTGGGAAAGTGTGTTTTCTTCCCAGTATTGACTTTAAGAGAATTTCAGATCAAAGAATAAAAAAAAGAAAAATAAGAAGCAGAACACAGCTTAGTACAAACATCTCTAAAGCCCGAAACATTTTTAAAGTTAAATGTAGTCCAAGAAAATTTACTATGTGTATGTTCCTAGCTTCCAGATGTACGGAGTGCTTTATGTTTTTTTCTTCTTATTTCTTGTTATCTTTAAAGATATTATATGTCTCACTTATTTCTTTGGGCTTGTGTCTTGTGTCTGTCTTACCCCACTAGATAGTAAACTCTTTCTTGGAAAAGATTAAAATTTAAATAGCTACCATTGCAGTCCAGCAGCTAGACCAGCAATTGGAACACTCAAATAATGTTCAGTGAATTCATGAATATGTCTTTTCTGTATCTCTGTTATATGCCCAGCTACCCCTATGAACCCTATTTATATGAATATACCTCTCAAAGCCATAAAAGTTAAAAATACTATCCCCTTTTATGACTAATATTTCCTTGGACAAAACTAGAAATAAAAAAGTAAAGGAGAAGAACTATAAAAATCAATCAAATTATTTATGCTTTCCCTTGAATAATATTACGGACAGGGGAAGTGTTGATATTCTGCCTAATGAACCAAAAAGAGTAACCTTAAATCTTTATAGTAAACGTTATTCAACAATTGTATTCATGAAAAGAATACATGACTCTTCCTGAAATTGCCTCTAGGACAGAAAAATAAAGTATACTATGTCTTCTGCTTAGGAATCAGAGTTTTTAAAAAATTCCTTCCAAGGAATCATCTTTCCCTGATCAAGATTTGCATTTGAAATCTTCCTTTCCTTCTCAATATTCATATTACCTCACTGTTTTTTCTAAAGACCCAGAGAAACCTTACCTTGGGGCGTTTCTACATCAGTCATGATCATGTTCTAGGAAACAAAGCTTCCATGATGGAAAGACCATGAACGTCAACGTTCCATTTTTCCTTCGATGCTACTTTCCCCTCTAGTGTTTTTCTTCTAACTGTTAGTCCAATGTTCCCGAGCTTTATCTCTAATCATGCTGAAGCCTCTCTCTGGGGACCACCCCACCCTAAAATAAAGAGACAGATTTTCACAAAAATAAGCCAGGAGGTGCTTGAGTTTGGCTTGGCTTTATTGTGGTTTTATTTTTTGGAAGAGAATCCCTACACTGTCTCCTGAGGCATGTTTAGAAAGAGGTGTGGACAGGCCAAGGAATGATATAAACATCCCTAGGAATAATAAGATATATATAGAAAAAAACACTTCTTTCCTGTATCCTCTTACTATAACCATACTATAAAAGGCTCCAGTGCCAGGGTCAAGTTTTGAGTACAAATTCCTTTGTAATTATATGAAATTTTGTAGATGAAAAGATATGTCATCTTGACCAGTAACATCAATTGACAGAGAGGGAAACCTTTACACTTCTTCAAGCCCAGGGGCTGCAAGAAATCAGGAAGACATTACCCAATATATTCTATGAGCATATCTCTGAAATATAGAGGGTCTTAACAGCTGGAAAAGGAACAATTTCAATAATTTACACAAAAGTCACATTACAAGATTGTATGATTCCCCCAAATTATTCTGATTCAAAATTTAGATCAAATTTAGATCAAAATTGGCACCTCATGTTTTCTTCTGAACTTTTCCCTCTAAATGTTACTCCTTAAATATGTTGAGTCTCTGGCATGTGTACCAGGCTGGTGCCTGTCTTTCTGCTGGTGACCTTTTCACTGTGGTCCTTGCTATGGAAAAGTGACCCAGTGCCACATTTTGCTTTGTCTGGAAAACCTGGACTGAGCCTTTCAGATCCAGAGCACTTATCACCTAATCTAGGAAGATGTAAAACTTGACACAGTTAACAACTCATTCATTCCTGTGTGGCTTTTGTGGCCTCTGATATACATTCAGTACCCCTGAATGGCATTGTATTAGAACTGTTGATTGCATTCATTCCTCCTACTTTTCTAAGCAGCTCAAAACCAACACTAATGTTTAGTATTCGGTGGGGTGTGCTTCAAAGATATGTTGAACCAATGAGGTGTGATTCATGCCATACCCTGTAGGAGGGCCTTATGCTGTAGTTGAGGAAATAAAAGTGAAGAACTGAAGAAAATGTATTCATATTGTAATTAATATGAGAAGGAAAAAAGTGGGACTTGAATTTATTATTAAATGTTGTTTTAATGTTTTTTCACTGTTTTTGCTAGGAAAATATTTGGTCTTCAGCTGAAATCTCTGCCCCTCTGTCACGTCACTCTCTCTTTACCATGTTGATGTGAAGTTATTTCCCTAGGCTCCTCTTCAATCTACAATTGAATTAGAAGCCCTCGTACTTTAAAAAAAATTTTTTTAAAAGACTTCACTCTTTCCTGTAACATTTCAGCAATAGCACTTTATATCTTCAAAAAAAGACGAGAAAGAAAAAGACAAATTGTTTCACTCCTTAACCATCAGTTCCTTTTCAAATCACTGCCCTCAAAAATAACTAATAATTTATTTTCCTTCTTATTTCTACCACACTAAATAGTGCTTGGTTTTCTCTTACTGAAATACTCTGCAGTGTTTGGTATTTGTTAAGTTCACTACTAGTCTGTGTCCTTGGCTTTCCCATTACTTTTGAATTTACTGTTTCCTGCCTTCCTCCATGCCTTTCTTTCCCCAGATCCACACCCCACCCCTCTCTGCTTCTCAGTCCCAGTTGTGGCCATTCCCCAGGCTCCTCTCCTTGTCACTCTATTCTTCTGTTCTCTTGTTTTTTCATTTTACATTCCCTCCCACTGGTGATGTCACTCACTGCCATAAATTTAAGTACTATTTATTTTACTTAATTGCTTAAGCAATTTCCGTGTGTATGGGTAGCTCAGAATTCTTACCACAAACCCACATCCTTCGCATACCAATGTCTTTGGACAACTGCAAATGCATCTGTTGCCTCCAACCAGTCCCTTAAAGTCAAACTGAATTCATCACCTTTTCTGTTCCTCCTAAAGTTTCTGCCTCAGTCAATGACAGCCCTATCCACAGAACCTGTGACAGACTTTAGTCAACCTATAGTTGATGCAATTGTAGGTTGTGTTCTCACATGCAACTGAACATGAATCTTCAAGTTCTTCCTCCTCAACATCTCTCATGTCTGATCCTCTCCTCTTCTTACCCTACTACCTCAGCTCAGAATTCTAATCTACCCAGACTAGTGAAAAAACTTGGTGTAGGCCTCCCAGTTCCATACTCCTTCAGTCCATCCTCCTGGTTGTAGGCTAGATGGTCTTCTAAGAATACATTTTATGTTTCTCTCTGTTTAAATCCTTCATTGATCTTATTTTAATGATTGATGGAATTTAAACACCTCAGTATGACCTAAAAGACCATCCTTAACTTACCAGACTTTCCCTTCCCCTCAACTTTACATGTATCTCTTCCTGTAGGGTCCCCAACCCCCAAACCCTCCTCCTGATTCCACAGCACGTAGAACATCCTAATATCAACTCAGTGCAATGCTCACTCCCTCTCTCAAGTCATTCCTGACTCCTCCTTGAGTCAATCTGTCATTTGTACCCAGCACATGCTTCCACCACAGCATGCCATTATAGTTGCAGTTTAGCTGAGAATGGTATTAGAATAAGCGGGGATTATATCACATTTGACATTGTATCTTCAGTACTTTGCAACTGCCTGATATAACAGTACCCAAAACATAAGTTTATGAAAATGTGTAAGGGTGCTTTATATTTACTTTCTGTTTTCTTGGTATTTTTAGCACAAGCATGATTGTTTGAGAATTATGATTTTGAATGAAAAAATCAAAATCTAAAATAAATGCACGTGCCCATTCACAATTTTGCCATAGCATTATACAGATTTGAATGTTCTGCATTGCTGAAAAAATTCTCAGAGTGATCATTGCCATTGTTTTTAATAGCAAGGGTATATCAGATATATTTTCTTAAGAAAGAGATTTTTATAGTGACATTCTTTTAAATATTTGCATTATCACAAGAACATAAAAACAAGATATCATCCATGTAGGCTAAGGTAACCGTTTCCAGATGTTTGCCTCCAAGACACTTCTTTGTAATCTCCACTCCTAACTGTTCCAATTTCCACCTCTTACAAAGAGACTGCCAAATGCTGCATTTGTATTTCATCTTGCTACACCCCTCTCTCCATCCCCCAACCTTAACAGAACTTATTTGTACACGCTGTTCCTGCTTATGCTGATCACTAATCCTTGTGAGAGTTCCTGGCTCCAGTCAGAGGTGGAAAATGTAGTTATACACAAGCCACTCAAAACCAAAGCCCTAAGAACTGATTCTTCATAACATTTGTGGAAGAAAAGCATTTTGTATCCTATTACACACATCCTGTGGCTACAGAAACCACATCTCTCCTGTTGCCACTTAGCTTTAGGTCAAGGAGGCTGGAAATCCCCCAATGTCCCCTGTTAGCTTACTGAATAGTTGAGTTGAAAAACAAAAAGCTGTATCAGTGGGACTCAGGTGGAGGGTTATCTATGCATAGAAAGTGAATGGAAGGGTTCAGGGTAGGGAGGAAGGGGGGAAAACCTAAAACTTACTCTTAAAAGAGGGGAAAAAACCCCAAAACAGTGGAAAAGAGTCTGACCTGACTCTCAGACATGAGGAAAACCTGGATATGGTCAGAAGGGAAATGGCATGTTAAGATACAGGCATCAAATGAGGATCTCTCCATTGCAAACTAACACAAAAGTGTTAGAACACTTTAGGAATTCTCAAAGTATAAAATATTGACAGGAAGCTCAGCTCACATGTTTGAAATGTCTGTGATATACCAAGTGCTTTCCATTTACTTCTAAGTATTCATAACCACTTTATAGAAGGCTTTGCTACTTCTATTTAATAGTTTAATTTGATATGAATTAATATGCATAAAATACTTAAAACAATACCAGGCACAGCATAAGCACTAAACACCCATCTACTATCACTGATGTTTTTAAACGAAATTGAAGCTCAGAATACTTAAGTACTCTGTTCACGATCACAAAGATGTAAGTACATAGCTCATAGTAGAACCTAGAACCTAGTCCTATCTACAGCACCGTGTGAGCTCTACTCTAGAATTAAGTCACTTCTGCTTTAGATTGGCTCAGCAGTCAAGGGAATAAGATTCTTCTCCATGAGTGTGAATTGTGCAAATCGATGGAACTGAAATATTTGTATTACTGTGTCTTAGGATGAATGGTTATAAATAAGATAGAAGTTGAATGCAACTAAAATTAAATATTTTCTTACTCTGATTCAACCTTCTCGATAATATTCTAAGACCAATAGAGCAAAATGGAAATAGGGATTGGATGTAATTGAAATCTGAGACCACTATTTAGATGATCAAATCATGGAATTTGGAGCTAAGTGAATGCCTTAGAAAGCATTTGTTTTAATCACCCCTTATTTCACAGAGAGTAAAACCAAACACCTGATGTTGACATGACTCTCCCAAGATCTTGTAGCTTCAAGATGCAAAATTATTATTACAAAATACCAGGCTTAATCGGTCCATATGGAAATCTCCCTTTTAAAACCATGAGTTCGAAACTAGCTTTTATTTATCTAAATTTCCAAATCAGATCACAGAAGGTAAAAAGAAAAAAAGAAAAAGCAACACCTAATTTGGTCTTCATTGGAAGAAAAAAGGGAGGGGATGTTGCTTTAATGTGCATACAATTTGGCCTTTGTATGCTATTCCTTCTCAAGAAATTTGACAACTCCTCAACTGCAAACCACTATGCTAGCAATAGGATTTCAGAAAACAAAACCCCTGTGTAGAGACTAAGTTTTTTTTCAGAAGTTCCTATGTGGCATGTTAAGTTGAGGAAAAGTGCAAAGTTACACAGCACTGCAAAACGTGAAAACATTTCCTCTTCCCTCCACTTTGTATATTCCTAGGAGAGGTACCTCATCAAATACGTTTTTCAACTGCTCTCTCTACTTGAACTCCAGGAGACGAGAGTACCTGCATGCCTGGGCTCTAGCTGCCGGGTGATAGTTGAGGCTCCAGAATACAGGCTCATGGTGGTGTCCCCATCCTCATCCAGCATGTCTCTCGTGCTGCTGTATTTGGCCTGCATCCAGACTCCTGCAGGGCTGAAGGTGAGATGCAGTCAGATTGCCCCTAGCCGCCTGGCTACCGTGAGATAGCTCAGGAAGCCAGGCACTGAAAGGCATTCCTAATGTCCTCTCCCAGCAAGCAGCAGGGGAAGCTTCTGACTCCAGTTCCTGCCTGGAGAGGCCCAGCCCCTCCCCTATGAGCTTGTACTCTGAATGCCAAGTTGGTCAGGCTGAGGGGAAATAGCATGTGTTTCTGTTTGGACAGTCTCTGAACAGTTATTGAAATGGTTGCCCTTCTCAGACCTCCTTTGTTTATCTGTTTGCACTTCTTATGAAACTGCAGTGTAAAGATGGTGACACCTTACAGCAATAGCACTGTGGTTCCTTCAGACCCTAAAGTCAGGGGGACACATAGTTCCCAGTTTTTCTCTCCATCATACATTCACCAAGTCACTTAAATGTTTAACTCTCTGTCTTTGTGGGGAGAGACGAGACTCTCGACTTAGCTTCTTCCTGTCTCCAAGGGCACAGCACAAGGCATGACATGAGTGTCAGCACAGAAGAGTCCTCCTGAGAGCATCAAAGCCATCCTATTCTTTCATTTTACAGAAAAGGAAATTGAAGTCTATCTAACTGAAGTGATTTGTTCAAAGTCACATAGCTGGTTAGTGACAGAATTACCTTTAAAAGTGCTCTCCTGTTGTCAACTCAATGATTTTTCTTTGTATGGTATATGGACTTGATTCAACATTTTATAGCACACTTGCCACATTGTGATCATGAGGAATTACCCATTTGATGGGGAGTCAGGACTTTTAGAACTATTACTAACCACCATATGATTGTGGGAAGCCAATTAACAGTTTGTGCCTAAATTTCTTAAGCAGAGCAAGGAAATGAAAAAATGTTTTCAAGGATGTCCAAAAATTCTTCCTGAATTGGCACAGTAAAAATATATTACTTTAACCAGGCACAGTGGCACACACCTGTAATCCCAGTGGCTCGGGAGGCTGAGGCAGGAGGATTGTGGGTTTAAAGCCAGCCTCAGCATGGGCAAGGTACTAAGCAACTCAGTGAGACCCTGTCTCTAAATAAAATACAAAATAGGGCTGGGGATGTGGCTCAGTGGCTGAGTGCCCCTGAGTTCAATCCCCCGGTTCAAAGAGAAAAAACCAAACCAAACCAAACCAAAAATATACTACTTTGTCAATCTGTTTGTGCTGCAACAACAGAATATCTGAGACTGAGTAATTTGTTAGCACTAAAACTTATTCCTCGGAGTTCTGGAGGCTGGGAGTTCCAAGATCAAGGCACTGGCAGGCTCAGTTGTCAGATGAGGACCACATTCGCTGGAGGGGAGCAGTGCTGTGTCACCACATGGCAGAGGTGGAAGGTCAAGCCAAACAAACTTACATGTAATATGTGTGTCAATGCATGTATAATATCATATAAACAATATATTCCATTATGTAATAGTACGCTACCAAGGTTTTTCTTGATGTTAGGTGATGAATGGGCCAAATCAAGCATGTTAACTATAAACAAGTGTGGGAATTGCTTGAGATGGGATATGTGAATGTCTCGAAGAGATCTATCAGGAAGTATATGTTGTGAATCAATGGGTGTTTCAAGCTGCATGTTGTTCATCCGATTTTTTTAAAAAACTTAGAGGACATATTGTTGAATAGCAACTTTTAAATAGTAGAAAATCAAAAATTATTTGTCCATCTGCCTTAAGCTGAATATTTGAGAGTGGTATTAGTAGAAAACGCAAAAAGAATTTTGAAGGTCAAGATAAATGAAGGATACATGAGAATTAAATATTCAAAAATTTAGAATATTAAAAATTGCAAAAGTTCAGGTCAGAAAAAAATGTATATAGAAGATGACTCTAATTATGGTTCTAATGAACAGTCATTAGAATTATTTCCTGAGCTTCAGTTAGTCAAGTAGATTCTTGATAATTTTTGACAAACAACCCATGTCCATATTTATACTACCTTCTCTAAAATTTATTTATTTTTTCAACAATGACAAAAATACTTTCTGAACAGCTACTATATGACAGCTGCTATTCTCTCTTGGATATGTAGTGTAAAGCAAAGTTCTCTGTTCTTCTAGAACCTACTTCCCATGAAGAAACATAGATGATAAACAACAATAATAAATAAGAGTCCATGAGACTATGATAAACATTATGGCAAATAGAGATTAAGAATGCAGAGGAAGGAGGGTTGGTGATTTTAAACAGAGTTAGCAGATTAAGCCTCCTTAAGAAGGTGATTCTTGTACAGACTTTCAAGAGAGATAAAGTAGACCCTGCTACCATCTCAGTAAGAATCATTCAGGAAGGAGTAGGAATGCAAAGGCCTCCAGGTGGAAGCATGTCTGACATAGTTATGAAACCATAGAGAAGCCAGAGTCCTGCATGGAACAGGTGGAGACTAGGGAAGTAGGAAAGAACACAAAGAAATGAAGGGGCTAGAGCAGGTATGCTAACTGCAGGCAATTTAAAAGGCATTTCGTCCCTTTGCTTGACTTTGCTTTACTCTGAGACATGAGAAGTCCATGAGAGTTTTAGGTAGAAAACACATAATTTGACTTAAATTTAATAGAGTCACTCTACTATGACTGAAAATGGACTATAGAAGGACAAGGATAAGAATAGGAGACTGCTGGGTGCAGTGGCCTTATGGCTGCAATCCCAATGACTCAGGAGGCTGAGGCAGGAGGATGGCAAGTTCAAAACCAACCTCAGCAACTCAGTAAGGCCCTGAGCAAAGTAGCAAGACATTATCTCAAAATAAAAATTAAGAAAGGACTAGGGATGTGGCTCAGTGGTTGAGTAGTCCCCCTGGGGAAAAGAATAGGAGACTATTCTATTGCTTTATAGGACTGGGATATAGGTCAGTGCTTGCAAGTATGTGTGAGGTCCTGCATTTAATACTTAGCGCCACATAAAAGAAAAAAAAAACTTTTAAAAATTATTGCTATAACCCAGGCAAGCAAAGATGGTGGCCATTTATTTTTTTCTGTATATTCTATTGTTGCACTATAGTCGTACACAATAGTAAGATTTATTGTTATGTACCCATGCGTGCTCACCATAGAACAACATATGTTGGCCAATGTGATTCCCCAGTATTTCCACTTTCCCTCCCCTTTCTCTCCCTCCCTCCTCTTTCCCCCTGTCCTTTTCCTCTACTCTGCTGATCTCCCTTCAGTTCATGAAATCTCCCACATCTTTTCTTTTCCTTTCTCTATCTTCCACATATGAGATAAAACATATGACCCTTAACCTTATAAGTTTGGTTTATTTTCCTTAACATAATGTTCTCAAGTTCCATCCATTTTTCTGTAAATGATATAATTTCATTTTTCTTTATGGCTCTATATTTACTTACCCCATTTTCTTTATCCATTTTCCTGTTGATGGATACCTAGGCTGGTACCATAGTTTGCCTATTGTGAATTGTGCTGCTATAAACAAGGGTATATATGTATCAGTATAGTATGATGACTTTTAATCTTTAGGATAAATATCAAGGAGTGGTATAACAGTATGATTTTGTGGCTCTATTCCTACTCTTTTGAGAAATCTCCATACTGATTTCTATAGCACTTGTATTAACTTACAAACTAGCCAAAAGTGTAAAAGTGTTCCTTTTTCTTCACTTCTTGCCATCATTTATTATCATTTGTATTCTTGATGGCTGTCTTTCTGATGGGAGTGAGGTGAAATCTCAGTATAATTTTGATTTTCATTTCTCTAATTGGTAAAGATGTTGAGCATCTTTTCATATAATTGTTGGTCATTTATATTTCTTCTTTTGAGAAGTGTCTGTTTAATTCTTTTCCCTATTTATTAACTGGGTTATTTGCTTTTTTGATGTTAATTTTTTTAGTTCTTTATATATGCTAGATATTAATTCTCTGCCAGAGAATGGCTACAAAGATTTTCTCCCATTACATAGGTACTCTCTTCACATTCCTAATTGCTTCCTTTGCTGTACAGAAACTTATGTGAATTTGATTCCATTGCATTTATTAACTCTTGGCATTATTTCCTGAGTTTTAAGGGTTATATTGAGAAATTCCTTGCCCATGCCTGTATGCTGGAGTGCTGACCCTACATTTTCTTCTAGAAGTTTTATAGTTTCTGGTCTAATTCCTGGGTCTTGGATCCACTTTGAGTTGATTTTTGTGCATCATGATAGATGAGGATCTATATCTTCTATATATGGACAAGCTTTCCCAGCATCATTTGTTTAAAGGTTGAGTTTTTTCCAATGTATGTTTTTGGCACCTTTGTCAAGGATCACTGTATTTGTGTGGTTTTGTCTGTGTCTTCTATTCTGTATATTGGTCTATGTGACTGTTTTTATGCTAGCACCATGCAGATTTTGTTACTATGGGTCTGTAGTATAATTTGAACTCAGGTATTGTGATGCCTCCAACATTTGATTATTCTAGGTCTTTTTTCCTTCTAAATGAACTTTAGAACTGTGTTTTTTTTTTTTTTTTTTTTTTGTTCTGGAAAGAATGCTATTGGTATTTTGATGGGATTCACATTTAATCTGTATTTTACTTTTGGTAGTATGGCCATTTTAATAATATTAATTCTGTCTATCCATGAACATGGGAGACCTTTCCATCTTCTTGTGTCTTCTTTAATTTATTTCTTTAATGCTCTCTATTTTTCATTGTAAAATTTCACCTCTTTGGTTAGATTTATTCCTAGGTACTTTTATTAAGGCTATTGTAAATGGGATTATTTTTCTGACTTCTCACAAATTCATTATAGATATACAGGAAAGTTACTGATTTTTGTATATTGATTTTGTGACCTGCTACTTTGCTGTATTTGTTATTAGTTGTAGCTATACTTTTGTAGATTTTTTTGCATCTTCTAAGTATAGGAATATATCATCTGCAAACAGTGATTATTTGACTTCTTCTTTTCCTGTTTTATCCCTTTTGTTCCCTTCTCTTGCCTAATTGCTTTGGCTAGAATTTCTAGAACTATATTAAATAGGAGTGATGAGATTAGACATCCTTTTCTTGTTCCAGATTTTAAATGCTTTCAGATTCTCCAATTTTTTGGGCAGGCTTTGGATTTTTTCTATTATATCCTTTATGATGTTGAAGTTGGTTTCTTATATTCCTAGTTTCTTCAGTATTTTTATCATGAATGGGTAATAAATTTTATCAAAGTCTTTTTCTACATCTGTTTTAGTTGTTAAGTGATTTTTGCTCTTAATTCTATTTATGTGATGGATTACAATTAATTATTTGCATCTATTAAACCATCTTTGCATGGTTGGGATAAAACCAACTTGGTCATGATACACAATCTCATTGCTAGTTATTGGCATGTTTAGGTTTCCTATGTCCTTTTGATTCAACTTTGTTAGATCAGAGTTGTCTAGAAATGCATCCATTTCTTCTAGGTTTTCCAGTTGATTGGAATATAAGTTTTCAAAAGAGTCCTCTGGATTTCTGTGATGCCTGTGGTGATTTCTCCTTTTTCTATGTCTAATTTTATTCACTTGAATCTTCTCTCTTTTTCCTTTGGTTGGTTTGGCTAAGGGATATCAATCCTGTTTATCTTTTCAAAGAATCAACTCTTCATTTCATTGATCCTTTGTATTTTTTTTTTAATTCTCAATGTCATCAATTTCAACTCTGATCTTTATCATTTCCTTTCTTCTACAGGTTTTGGAATTGGTTTGTTCCTCTTTTTCAAAAGCCTTGAGATGTATCATTTGGTTATTTGGGATCATTCCAATTGTCTTATGTAGAAACTGCTATAAACAGTTATAAACTATAGCTGCTATATACAGCTATAAACTGTCCCCTTAGAAATGCCTTCATAGTATCCTAGAGGCTCTGGTATGTTTATCACTATTTTTGTTTGATTCTATGACTGTTTTAATTTTCCCCCTGATTTCTTCTATCACTCATTCATCATTCAAAAGTGTTTTATTCCATCTCCATGTGTTATTATAGTCTTTGTATTTTTTTGGTGTTGATTTTTTAAAAATTTCATTCCATTTTGATCTAATAAGATGCACAGAATTGTATCAATTTAATTGTATTTGTTAAGAGTTGCTTTGAGGACTATAATGTGGTCTATTTTGGAGAAAACTTCATGATTCTCTGAGAAGACAATGTATTCAGCTGTTGTTGTATGATACATGCTGCTGATGTCTGTTAAACTCAATTGATTTATAATACTTTTCGGGTCTAAAGAGTCTTTACTGAATTTATGTATGGATGACCTTTCCATTGGTAAGAAAGGGGTGTTGAAATCACCCACTATTATGTACTGGGGTCTATTTGAGGATTTTATTTGAGTATTGTCCCCTTATGTAATTAGGTGCACCAATATTTGAGGCATGAATATTAGTTGGATTTTGTTTTTTAATTCATTCTGACAATCTATAACTTTTAATTGTAAAGTTGAGACCATTTACATTCAATGTTACTGTAGAGAGATGTTTATTAATTCCTACCATTTTGATTTATTGATAACGTTTAATGTGTTACTGTTTTCTCATTTGCTTAGCTACTCTTCAAGTGAGATTTGTTCATTTATGTGCTCTGGGGTTTATTTTTTATTTCTTCTGTGTGGAGTATTTTTTAAGTTCTGTAGTGCCAATTTTGTAGTCATGAATTCTTTTTGTTTTTACTTATCTTGGAAGGTTTTTAGTTCTTCTTTGATTTTGAAAAATAGTTTTTTTCTGGATATAGCAATTTTGGTTGAGAGTTGTTTGTTGTTTTTGTTTTGTTTTTTCAGTACTTGGAACACATCCTTCCAAGCTCTCCTAGATATTTAGGGTTTGTGCTGAGAAATCAGAAGTAATTCTGATTGACTTGCCTTTAATTGTGACCTGATATTTTTCTCATGGGGCTTTTAAAATTCTCTCCTTGTTCTTATGTTAAGCATTTTAATTAAAATGTGTTGTGGAGAGATTCTTTTTTGATTTTACACATTTGGGGTTCTGAATGGGTTGTATATCTAAATGTCCATCTCATTCTTGAGGTTTAGAAGCTTTTTGTTCTGTTGTTGTTGTTGTTTCCCTAAATAGGTTATCTATTCCAGTAGCCTGCCTCTCACAATCCTCTTCAATTCCAATGATTCCTAAATCTAGTCTCTCAGTGTTGTCCCAGAGTTCTTACATATTCTGATCATGCTTACTTATTTTCTTCTCTTTGATAATCCCTGAATGTTCAAGGTTGGCCACTTTGTCTTCTAACTCTGAGATTCTGCCTTCAGTATGGTCTACTCTATTAGAGAGCCTTTCAACTGAACATTTTATTTGATTCATTGTGCCTTTCATTTCCATTAAAAAAAAAAGAACAATGCCCACTATGACATCTACAACACTAATTACCACAAAAACAGAAATGGTGAGATCAGAAATTGTCAACAGCAAAAACAAGGAATAATTGTGAACAAGATCTGGTATTAAAGTGAATAGCAGGTATCAACTATGTCATCTGCAGCAGTAGTAATTGAAATAACATGAATGGTGAAGGAAGAAGTCATATAAACCAAGTTGTTCTAAAAGATGGTAAAAATACAGTTCATTATGGAAAAGAAAACACAACAGGAAGATAGAAATGAGAACAGACAAGGCAGAAGAGATGTAGCAAGTGATGACTATAGATAAAGAGAAAAATAGGGAAAACAACATAAAGGAAGAGAGAGAATAAGAGAATTTGGGTCTTAGTGGGAGAAGAAAAAGAAGAAACAAACAAAAACAGAAACAAATAAAAAAATCAAAACCCCTAACCCTAAAATGACAAGGCAAGAAAAAACAACTGTATTTTTAAAAATGCTAAAAATGA
>JAJEJO010004823.1:84193-150812 GCA_020662805.1 Glaucomys volans
AAAAAGAGAATTAATGAGAAATGAAAAAATCTCTAGAGAGGTGGTCAAAACAATTTACAATAATAGATAGTCATTGCCTATGCCCAACTGTCATTCTTCTCCTTTTTCTTGAGCTATGTACAGAGAGAGAAAGAGAGAGAGAGAGAGAGAGGTCTAAGAGTTGTTAACCTTTTCCTCTTTTTGTGTTGCTCACTGAGATGTCAGTTGGAGGAGTCCAACTGAAGCTAGTTAGAAGAACTCTCAGCTTCCCTTCTCACCAGTTTAAGAAGGTAGGATGTAATGGGAAGTACTATGGATTAGAATTTTCTCCAGACAGACCACACCACATCAATGCACTCCCAGGGTGGGCTGCTGCAGTTTTCTTTTTTTTTTTTTTTTTTTTTTTTAATTCACACGTGGGTTTTATTTACTTTCTCCAGTAAACCCTAAAAGAGAAAAATTCCTTGAAATTTGGGCAGTCATTTTCCTTAATTTCTTAATATTGTGAATACTGCTGCAATATGAGTTATTATACCTATTGGCAAAATATGTACAATACCTCATATTGTATATATATGTTATATATATATCTCATATTGTATATATATGTTATCATATATCACATATATGATATTGTGAATACTGCTGCAATATGAGGTATTATACCTATTGGCAAAATAGATATAATACCTCATATCTCTCTGTTTGTTATTTCCTTAAACATGAGAGTCCCAGCAGTAGGGCTTAATCTAATCAGGCTTCAGGGGTTTTGCTGAGTGACGTCTGCTGTGCAGAGATCAGATCAGAACACCCGTATGGCCAGAAAGATGCCTATCTCATCTGATAGCCTGGATCCCATAAGCCTTACAAAAATTCTATTCATGGGACAGGGGAGACAGTCCTCCACACACTCTGCTACCCATAAACACAACCTCCCCACACTTAGTACCTGAGTGTATTCACAACTGCTTGTTCAGATTTCCAACCCACTTTAGCTGGTCACATGAGTGGTCCAACTCAAATGGAAAGCAAGTTGTACTCCGCTTCATTTTTTCTGAATGAAATCCCCTTGGTACAGCCTTATTTTCATTCTTGTTTCACTAGGTACACCCAAGGCCATATGAGGTGCTTGCCAGGACAGTGCAGCAATATTTGCTGTGATCTCACATGCTCACACAGCAGCAAGCTACAGCACAGCCTCTCCAAGAGAGCTCCTACCTCAACCCTCCATTTGTCAGTGGAGAAATATGGAGCCTTTTCCAAACACCAGTTTGCTTTGCAGCCTCTGGGTAACCTAAGTTCAGGCTAGTTTTCTAATCTACAGGTCTTTCTGGTATTTCTCTCTGTGTCCCTTCCCTCTGTGATGAGCCAATGCTGCACTGCTCCCAGTGCGGCTGTCACAACCGACTTAGCTCCAATGTTCTCTTTCTTGTTCTTTATTCAATGTTCCTAAATTTCTGAGTCTCTAAAATACTCTGGCTGTCCAGTATTGAATTTTAGTAAAATATCTCTTTTACCTACCTTGTTGGGAAGTAGTACTCTTGCTCCATGAATCCCAAGTCACGGAGCAACTGGAAATGCAGCCTTCCTCTACTGCTCCACCTTGAATCTCAGGTGGTGGCCTTTCAAAAGATGTTTCCTCTAGATAATAATCTAGAATAACTTAAGTCTACAGTTTAAGTTATTAGCAGTTATTTCCCCTTCTCTGTCTCATGGAAACGTGTGGATGCTTCCTGTTCATTTTGATATGCATTTCTAAGTAAGTTGCACTATAACGTGTGTGTTAACAGGTCAGGAATAGTGCACCTTGGACAAACTACAACAATTTTACCATACACCATCACTTTTCTCATACCTGAACTCATGGGTAATAGCCTGGCCTAGATGTTTTAGGTAAGTGCAGCTTGATTTTCAGCATTCAAAATTATTTCCCTTGCTTATAATTATTTCTTGAACTTATCCATCCCATCCTGAGGGCCAGGAAAAATCACTCAAACCAAAATCAAAATGAAAATATGTAACCTCTCTTCAAATTCTATTCTATGCTTTAATTAACTGCTTAAACCAGTTAATGGGATTTCTTATACTCTCAGCCTAAATTGTCTCTGCTCTCTCTACTTTTTTTCCACCAATAGTGACAATATAAATTTGCATATTAAAAGACAATAGTCACCTTAAAAATAATCTGTCTTCTCTTAGATTTTTTTTAATTCTTTAAGAATCCAAACTTAGGCTTTAACACAGAAGTACCTATTGTACATACCCTTTCCCTAGTATCAAATTTATCATCATTTTTGAGAAGGTAAATTGTGAGAGTGATTGTTAGACAGAGGCACACAATTTAGAGGCCAAAGCATATTTTAAATTGAGATGAAATCTACATTACATAAAATTAGCCACCGTAAAATAAATAATTGAGTAAATTTGGCACAGTTTCTTTTCATGTATTAATCGGTATGGGAAAGCTACAAATGCCTCTCCAATAACCCAGAAATCCCCATTGAAAATATAAAGAGCACCAATGAGAAAACCGAAAAGAAAATAGATAAATCATCACATGAAGGAATACAGTTACATTCTAATAATACTTTATAGTGATCAAAATTGGTACAAATTGCAAAACAGTACATCAAAAAAATAATATAATGTGATTTGTTCTCCAAAATATTGATATTTCTACCAATGAGATTGGTTACTTTTATATTTTTTATCAGATCTTATTTATTTTTTGATTCATAATATTTGAAAAGGAGACAGATTTCCGAAAGATCCTCTTCCCTGTAATTTCACATTATATAGGATGCTATTAGTCAGAGCTATGGATGGCATATTCTCTGGGTTATTCAGTTGGAATTGCTGCTTGTTAGTAATTATGATCACAATCATGATCATACTGAGGAAAATAACAAGATAGCTCTGATTGTAGTGATGATTATTTCCCATGTCTTCATTTAGTAATTCAGAATATATTCCACCATTTATTGATGTCTGATGCACTTCTAGAAGTTGAAGAACAAATCAAGGAAACACACAATGACACTCCACTGGCACTTTTTGAGAGAAAAAAAAAGTAATATTCTGGTAGAGTCAACAATGACTTTGAAATCAGCAAGGACTTGTGACTTATCCTCAGTAAATACTAAGTCAATGTGAGAACAAAAATTCAAGCTTAGCTACCCTGACTCCATGACTAGGGCTCTGTCCACAAGCATATTAGCCTGCCTGCAGAGCTGACAAGTGGCACAGAAATCACAGCCTCTACGGCCTATTTCTCAGCTGAGATTTAAGTTTTCCATGCACTCTTAACATTTTCAGCATCTATTTCTCCTCAAATATCAGTCTTTTCTGTTCTGTTTTTGCCATCCATACAGTCTTGAATACTCAGTTCCTCTGATTACTTCTCCTCCTTACTTAGACAGCTTCTTCTCACAGATACTGTATGAGGGCACATGACAGTTTTGGTCATAAACACTGGACACATGAATCCATCCACAATTATGAGGCAAGTTTTCCTGGATAGCTGTGCTTCTGATTTGAAACCTGGTAAAATATACAATGACATAATGAAAACAAACTTAAGGAATACCCTCTATATGGAGCACAGACCTGACTTCAGAACCCATGCTTTTCATCTCAGCACTATTTTGAGTAATAGTATCTGCTCTTGATTAGACAACTTCAAACATATACCAGATGCCCCCTGTAAGGGAGCCTAGGAAATGCCTGAGTTGGTAGCATGGACTATTATTTTTTGATTCGGCAGTCCTCTTTTCTTCCTGTCTTTCCTAGCTCACTTTTTCACTCCCCCTAACATTGTGATTCTTTCTCTTTATCAAACACAGCCAGGAAAGCAGGTTCCTAACTGCATGACTTGCTTTCATCTCTCTGAGAAAGAGGATGATGGTTTTTCCCCTTTAGATACTTACAAATTAGAAGAGAAGATGGTTCCATCCTCCCAGTGCCATGGTTCTTCACTCTGATGGCGAGAAAGCCCTATCCAAAATGAATGATCAGGTTGGGAAGACACTTGGCTTTCTATAAAATCCTGGAATAAAACAGAAATGCAAATACACATAAGAGAGAGAAAATACAGATATGGAGAAAAAGAGAATGGAGTGAGTCCCTTCGATGAAGAATGCATGTATAAGATGACAATGACCTAGAGAGAAATTCCAATTTTTTAAATTTCATTGAATATCTCAAGAGTTGTAGTTCATTTCCATAGAGTCGCTTCCATTTCATTTTCCCATAAAGAATACATTCATCATTCATAATTGCAATAAAGAATAGATTCAAAATGTTAATGTGCTGCCTCCATTTGACATACCAGACAAAATCTAAGAATGATAGGCTTACTAGGCAATTTTCATAAGAGATATGCCCCTATTTTTCTCATAAGTTGATCCTTTGTCAAGAAATGCTTCTCAGAAGACCCAGATAAATAAAACTAGAGGTTTCAAAGACGACTTTAGATCTGATACTACAATCATTCAAAGAAGTATTAGAGATTATTTTGAAAAGCTACATGCTAACAAATTGGAAAATCTAGAATAAATTTATAGACATTGATGAACTACCAAAATGGAATCAAAAACATACAGAAAACCTGAATAGACCAATAACAACTAATGATATTGAAGCATAACAAGAAGTCCCCCTACAAAGAAAAGCCAAGGACTGCATGACTTTACTGCTAAATTTGACCAGACTTACCTACTTAATTTCTTTATTTAGCAGAATTAAGGATTCAACCGAGGGGCACTCTACCACTAAGCTACATCACCAGTAATTTTTATTTATTTTTTCAAATTTTGAGGCAGGATCTTTATAAGTCACCCAGGCCAGCCTCAAACTTGCAATCCTGCTGTCTCAGCATCCTGAGTCAATGGAATTACAGGCATGTTCTGTCCAGCCCAGTGTGACCAAGCTTTTAAAGAACTAGCACTTATGTTTCTAAAACTAATCCATAGAATTAAAAGGAAAAGAACCTTCCAAACTCATTTTAAAGAGGCCAAAATCTGACTAGGTCACACAAAAAAGAAAACTGGACCAATATCTCTGATGAACACACATGCAAAAATCCTCAACAAAATACTACCAAATTGAATTCAACTGCATATCAAAAAGATCATTCACCATGATCAAATTAGTTTCATTCCGGGGATACAAGCATGGCTCACAACACACAAACAAACAAATGTAATATATCACATAAAAATAATTAAAAATTAACACCATGATTACTACTGTGGATTCAGAAAAAACATTTGATAAAATTCATCATTCCTTAAGGATAAAAGTCCTGAACACAAGAGATATTGAAACACCACTCCTCATCATCACGAAGTCTATATATGACAAACACGTAGCCAACACCAAAGTGAATGAGGAGAACCTGGAAGCATTTCCTCTAAGATCAGGAACAGGAGAGGGTTGTCCACATTGTCCACTCTCATTCAATCTAGTACTAGAAATTTTAGCCAGAGCAATGCGGAAGGAAAAAAGGAAGGAAGGAAGGAAGGAAGGAAAGAAGGAAGGAAGGAAGGAAGGAAGGAAAATACATACAAACAGGAAAGGAGAAAGTAAAATTATCCTTGTTTTCAGATGATATGATTTCTATACACATAAAAACTGAGATTCCCCCAAAAGACTTAAAATTAATAAATTCAGTAAAGTAGCAGGATACAAAATCAATGTACAAAAATCAGTAACTTTTCTATTTGCCCATAATGAATTTGCTAAGAAAATTGTCAGGAAATCAATTCCATTCACAACAATCATAAAAACAAAAACTAAATACCTAGAAATAAATTTAACTAAGGAAGTGAAAGATGACTAAAACGGAAATTAGAAAATACTGAAGAATGAAATTGAAGAAGACATTAAAACATGGAGAGAGCATCCACCTGAGTCTTCTGAGCCTGGGAGGTCTGGCCCAGAGGTCTAGGTCCATCCCAGCCCAGCCCCAGCCTGCAATCTAGTACCCTGGCAGTGGTTGACCATCTGTCAACACGTGGGGGTGCCTCTACCCACCAGCATGGATTTTATCCCACTGGCCACCATACCTAGAGGGGCAGCACCCTTCTTGGGATCCTGCATTATCAAGTTCCACCCAGGCACCAGGCTATTGAAGACTAGGATGTTTGAACAGTACAGTACAGTTTTATTATAGTTTTTTTTAACTTTATTAGTAATAATATTACAATTATTCCTATTATATCTACTATTTTTCCTACTTTTCTTAATATCTTTTTCACCCTCTCTATTTTCTTCTAATCTGTCTCATTGGAGACTCTTCCTTTTCTCATGCTAACAACCAATTTCTTTCAATTTCTCTGTCACTACTTCGAAGACATAGTACCTCTATAGACACACATCTTATCCCATTAATGGAATATCCTACACCCCACCCCATCCTCTTTGTCCTCCATTAGATATTGTGGTCCTTATTGCAAACCTGTTGGCTAAATGGTAGATAATAATCGAACCCAACATAGTTAATATCTTAAAAAAGGAAAGTTTGAGTTAAGGATGCATATTGTTTGTATGGTGTGCTGCTAATATTGATCTCTCACTTCAATGTGAGGTATTGGAAACCTGCAGGGACACTATAAGTCTATAAGGGGGAAACTACAATACCTCACATTTTCACTGGTAGTGGGGAAGACACATGAACAACATGAAAAAACAAGGGAAGAAAGTGTCCCAAACAAACCTAGATGCTTCATCAACAGAATCCAATGACAGCGGGGCAGAAGAAATGTCAGAAAGGGAGTTCAGAATGCACATAATTAAAATGTTCAGGAAAGCAAACGATGAGTTAAGAGAGCAAATGCAGGCAATGACTGAACCAAACAACAGTTAAAAGAACAAATGCAGGAAGCAAAAGATCATTTTGATAGAGAGATTCTGAAAAAAACAAACAAACAAACAGAAATCCTTGAAATGAAGGAAACAATAAACCAAATTAAAAACTCCATAGGGAGCATAAACAACAGGCTAGATCTCCTGGAAGACAGAAACTCAGACATTGAAGACAAAATATTTAATCTTGAAAACAAAATTGACTAAAAGAGAATTCATGAACAGAAACTACAAGAATTATGGAATATCATGAAAATATCAACTTTAAGAGTTATTGGGATTGAGGAAGGCACAGAGATACAAACCAAAGGAATGAATAATCTATTAAATGAAATAATATCAGAAAATTTCCCACATCTGAAGAATGAAATGGAAAATCAAATACAAGAGACTTACAGGACACCAAACGTACAAAACTACAACAGGTCAACACCAAGGCACATTATAATAAAAGTACCTAACATACAAAATAAAGATAGAATTTTAAAGACTGCAAGAGAAAAAAATCAGATTACATTCAGGGGGAAACCAATATGGTTATCAGCAGATTTCTCAACACAGACCCTAAGAGCAAGAAGAGCCTAGAACAATATATTTCAAGCTCTGAAAGAAAATGGATGCCAACCAAGAATCTTATACCCAGAAAACCTTACCTTCAGATTTGAAGATGAAATAAAATTCTTCCATGATAAACAAAAGCTAAAAGAATTTACAAATATAAAGCTGACACTACAGAACATTCAAATATTCCATGAGGAAGAAATGAAAAACAATAATGTAAGTCAGCAATTATTGTAAGTTACAATAATGTAAGTAAGTCTACCCTAAAGGAAAAGCCAAATAAAGGAGAAACCAAGTCAAGTTAAAAGCCAAAAATAAGCCAAAATGACCAGGAATACAAATCATATATGGCCTGAACTCATCAATCAAAAGACAGATTGGCAGATTGGATTGAAAAGAAAGACACAATAAAATTCTGCCTTCAAGAGACTCATCTCATAGAAAAAGATGCCCACAGACTAAAGGTGAAAGGATGGGAAAGAACACACCATGCACATGGACTAAATAAAAAATCAGGGGTTTCCATCCTCATAACAGATAAAGTGGACTTCAAGCCAAAATTAGAAGGGATAAAGAAGGGCATTTCATACTGCTTAAGGGAAGCATAAATCAGCAAGACATAATAATCATAAATATTTATGCCCTAAACAATGGCACATTCATGCACATCAAACAAATCCTTCTCAACCAGAAACCAAATAGACCACAACACAATAATACTAGGTGACTTTAACACACCTCTCTCACCATTGGACAGATCTTCCAAACAAAAACTGAACAAAGAAACCATAGAACTCAATAACACAATCGCTAAATTAGACTTAACAGACATTATAGAATATTCCATCCATCAATAAGTGAATACACTTTTTTCTCAGCAGCTCATGGATCCTTCTCTAAAATAGACCATATGTTATGCCACAAAACACCTTTTAGCAAATACAAAAAGATAGAGATACTACCTTGTATTCTATCAGATCATAATGGAATGAAATTAGAAATCAATGATAAAATAAAAAACAGAAACTACCCCAAGACCTGGAGATTAAATAATATGCTATTGAATGATGCATGGATAATGGAAGATATTAGGGGGAAAATAAAAAAATTCTTGGAGGTCAACGAGAACAAAGATACAACATATCAAAATCTCTGGGACACTATGAAAGCAGTGCTAAGAGGAAAATTCACTGCATGGAGCGCATTCAATAAAAGAATGAAAAGTGAACAAATAAATGACCTCAAACTACAGCCCAAAGCTCTAGAAAAAGAAGAACAGATCATCACCAAAAGTAGTAGAAGACAGGAAATAATTAAAATCAGAGCAGAAATGAATGAAATTGAAACAAAAGAAACAATTCAAAAAATTGACAAAAAGTTGGTTCTTTGAAAAAATAAAATTGATAAACCCTTAGCCACACTAATGAAGAGGAGAGAGAAAACTCAAATTACTAAATTCATGATGAAAATGGAAATATCACAACAGACACTATTGAAATAAAAAACATAATTAGAAATTATTTTGAAAATCTATACTTCAACAAAATAGAAAATCTCAAAGACATCAATAGGTTTCTAGAGACATATGACCTACCCAAACTGAATCTGGAGGACATACACAATTTAAATAGATCAATTTCAAGCAATGAAATAGAAGAGGTCATCAAAAGCCTACCAACAAAGCAAAGTCCAGGACCATATGGATTCTAAGCCGAGTTCTAGAAGACCTTCAAAGAAGAGCTCATTCCAATACTCCTCAAAGTATTCCATGAAATAGAGGAGGAGGAACCCCTTCCAAACTCATTCTATGAAGCTAATATCACCCTGATACCAAAACCAGACAAAGACACATCAAGAAAAGAAAGTATCAGACCAATATCCCTAATGAACATAAATGCAAAAATTCTTAACAAAATTTTCGCGAATCGCATACAAAAGCATATTAAAAAGATAGTGCACCATGATCAAGTGGGTTTCATCCCAGGGATGCAAGGTTGGTTCAACATCCGGAAATCAATCAATGTAATTCACCACATCAACAGACTTAAAGTCAAGAACCACATGATTATTTCAATAGATGCAGAGAAAGCATTTGATAAAATACAGCACCCCTTCATGCTCAAAACACTAGAAAAAATAGGGATAGTGGGAACATTCCTTAACATTGTAAAGGCTATCTATGCTAAGCCCATGGCCAACATCATCCCAAATGGAGAGAAACTGAAAGAATTCCCCCTAAAAACTGGAACAAGGCAGGGATGTCCTTTTTCACCACTCTATTCAACACTGTCTTTGAAACTCTAGCCAGAACAATTAAACAGACCAAAGAAATTAAAGGGATACAAATAGGAAAAGAAGAACTCAAACTATCCCTATTTGCTGATGACATGATTCTACATTTAGAAGAGCCAAAAAATTCCACCAGAAAACTTCTGGAACTCATAAATAAATTCAGTAAAGTAGCAGGATATAAAATCAATGCTCATAAATCTAATGCATTTTTATTTGTAAGTGATGAATCCTCTGAAAATTAGAAAACTACCCCATTCACAATAGCCTCAAAAAAAAAAATACTTTGGAATCAATCTAACAAAAGAGGTGAAAGACCTCTACATTGAGAACTACAGAATTCTAATGAAAGAAATTAAAAGAAAACCTTAGAAGATGAAAAGATCTCCCATATTCTTGGATAGGCAAAATTAGTATTGTCAAAATGGCCATACCACCAAAAGCGCTATATAAATTCAATTTAATTCCAATTACAATCCCAATGACATACCTCATAGAAATAGAACAAGCAATCATGAAATTCATTTGGAGGAATAAGAGACCAAGAATAGCTAAAGCAATCCTTAGCAGGAAGAGTGAAGCAGGGTGTATCACAATACCAGACCTTCAACTATACTACAGAGCAATAATAACAAAAACAACATGGTGTTGGCACCAAAATAGACAGGTAGATCAATGGTACAGAATAGAGGACACAGAGACAAACCCACATAAACACAGTTATCTCATACTTGACAAAGATGCCAAAAACAAAAAATGGAGAAAAGACAGCCTCTTCAACAAATGGTGCTGGGAAAAATGGAAATGCAGCAAAATGAAACTAAACCCATATCTCTCACCCTGCACAAAACTCAACTCAAAATGGATCAAGCACCTAGGAATTAGACCCGAGACCCTGCACCTAATAGAAGAAAAAGTAGATACAAATCTTCATCATGTCAGCTTAGGACCAGACTTCCTTAACATGATTCCCAAAGCTCAAGAAATAAAAGCAGGTATCAATAATTGGGATAGATTCAAACTAAAAAGCTTTTTCTCAGCAAAGGAAACAATTAACAATGTGAAAAGAGAGCCTTCAGAGCAGGAGAAAATCTTTGCCACACGTACTTCAGATAGAGCACTAATCTCCAGAATCTATAAAGAACTCAAAAAACTTTACACCAAGAATATAAATAACCCAATCAATAAATGGGCTAAGGAAATAAGCAGACACTTCACAGAAGAGGATCTACAAGCAATCACCAGGTATATGAAACAATGTTCAACATCCCTAGTAATAAGAGAAATGCAAATCAAAACAACCCTAAGATTTCATCTCACTCCAATTAGAATGTTTATTATCAAGAATACAAACAACAATAGGTGTTGGAGAGGATGTGGAGAAAATGGTGCACTCAAACATTGCTGGTGGGGTTGCAAATTAGTGCAGCCACTCTGGAAAGTGGCGTGGAGATTCCTTAGAAAACTTGGAATGGGACCACCATTTGATCCAGCTATCCCACTCCTTGGCCTATACCCAAAGGACTTAAAATCAGATTACAACAGTGATGCAGCCACATCAATGTTTATAACAGCCCAATTCACTATAGCTAGATTGTGGAACCAACCTAGATGCCCTTCAGTAGATGAATGGATAAAGAAACTGTGATATATATACACAATGGAATATTACTCAGGCAAAAAGAAGAATAAAATTATGGCATTTGCAAGTAAATGGATGGAGTTGGAGAATATCATGCTGAGTGAGGTAAGCCAATCCCAAAAATCCAAAGACCAAATGATCTCTCTGATAAGTGGATGATGATACATAATGCAGGGTGGGATGGAGGCAAGAATGGAGGAAGGATGAATTACATAGAGGAAAAAGAGGTGTGGGGATGGGGTGGGGGGAAAGATAAATAACAGAATGAGACAAACATCATTACTCTATGTCATGTATGATTACACAAATGGTGTGACTCTATGTACAACCAGAAAAATGATAGCTGTACTCCATTTGTGTATAATGAACTAAAAAAAAAGCTAAGAAAAAACTATATGAAAAAATGCTCAATATCATTAGCCATCAGGGAAATGTAAATCATAGGTGATAGTGGTATACCATTTCACCCCAGACAGAATGGCTATTATCAGAAAATGAAAATAAAAGTAACAAGTGCTGGTGAAGTGGAGGGAAAAAGGAACAAAGGAACCCTTATACACTGTTAATAGGAATGCAGTTACTACAGCCTCTATGAAAAATAGCATGAAGAGTCCTCAAAAAGCTAAGAATGAAGCCACTCTATGACCCAGCTCTCCTGCTCCTGGGCATACATCTGAGGGAAATGAAATCAGCATTGTAAGAAGTACCTACATGTCCATGTTCACTGCTGCATCATTCACAAGAGCTAAGATACAGAATCAGCCTAGGTTCCCATCAACAGATGAATGGATAAAGAAAATATGGTATAGATACACATTGGAGTATCAATCAACTGTAAAGAAGAATGAAATCCTGTCATTTGCAACAGATGGAAGGAAATGAAAGACATCATACTAAGCAGAATAAATCAGACAGAAAGACAGATATTGTACATTCCCTCTCATACATGGAAACACCAACAATAAAGAAGACCTGTGAGTACAAGAGGAATTACTGAAAATGGGCATGGCGAGGGTGAGAGGATGATGGATGAGAATGATCAATGCACACATATGCATATATGGAAGCATCACAGTGAATACCATTAATTTGGATAATTACATGGGGTAACAATTAGAATCATAAAGATTAATTTAAAAGGGAAAAAAGAAATGCTTTCAGAATTTGATATTACCTTAAAATTAATTTAGTGCCATTTCATATTTTATGAATAAATAATCTGGGGTTCAATGAAGATATCTGAATTGTTTTGTTGACAAATGTAACATGATTTATTGTCAATTACAGATTGATCTAAAAGCCATACATATTTCTAGTACAATGCTCTTTCTTTACCATGTATGTAATTTCATTAACGTTAATACAAGCTGCAATTATTGGGATTGGCATTACAGACAAAAAAATGGAAAGTTGTGAAAATAGGTGTAAAAGTTATAGATAACTTTAGATTTATAATGTAGAATGTTTCCTATTCATTCTCATAACTCATCTGAGTTCTACCTTTCATTCATGATAGATTGTCTTACTTTTTCTGTAAAATCTCTCATGTCTACAGAGACATCTCTAAACTCCTATATTATTTATTATCGATATCAGATATTTATTTCTTAACAACTGTTAGGTTTTTTCTTAGTGAATTAGATAAGTTCAGCAATACAAGTTTGGAAGGTATTTGAAAAGACTTATTTTAAAATGAAACATGATTATTTTTATATTAATTTTTTTAAAGCCCTATATTATATAATTTACATGCTTAATGAATGTTAACATTACAACAATGAAGAACTCTGAATGTTAAGTTTCACTTAAGGAAAAGTATTATTACCTGGATTCTCCCTCTATTTTCCTGCTCCACATAGACTGCTGATATTTATTCTGAAGTCTACACTTACCAATTCTTTTGAGCTGTCTATCTTCAGGAGATTAGAGCCCAGCTGAGAGCATTGCATTTTACTTCCTTGCCAGGAATCTGGTGACATGCTAAGTAGATAACAGCTCTTCTCGTGTATGATCCACTTAGGGGGGCATGGGCTCGAAGAGATTCCTGGAAATAAAAGAGGGTGAGTAGCATGAAACTCATAGGACACCAACTCATTTTTCTAATGCAAACACAATTCATCTCATGAATACTTAATAAATAATCAATGAGCTGCCACTGATATCTTTTATTTTCAATTCCAACTGTAAGGATATGATTTTATAGAATATATTCAAATCCTCTCATTCACTTAAAATTTAGAAATTATCTGAAAAACTATATATAATGTTTCAGACAGTTAACCATTCTTTCCTTCCTTTTCTTCCTTTAATTCAAATTCAGTCCAGAACTCCCTGTTTCTATTTCAACTCCCTATAATAAATGCACTCAAAGTCAATCATTAGGATCCATAGTAATTTCATGTGATTTAAATTATTTTATTATGTGAAATCCATTTTAAATTGTGGCTTTCCAAAGTGGAAAAGTATAAGGGCAATTATTTACATTCCAGAGCATCTATGTTATATATTATCAGTTGTTTGATAAGAAGAGTCAGGAAGTGTGAGTTCAGAAGTGGGAAATTGAAGTGAAGTTATCGTCATAGTCGATTATGATGCAATCAGAAGTAAAAGGTAAAATTTTAATGAAGTCATATGAGTAAAGACAAACACATGTAACCAGTTTTCAGGAATATGTTATTAGACTAGTACTTTTGTATTTTTTTAATTTAGTGCCTTAATTCTTGCATTTTCCCTCTTTTACTTTTCCCTGCCATTCTTCTGTCCTAATATCCTATTTCCTCTTTAATGGTATCACTTTAAAAATAACATTTTTCTACGGGGGAGAGAACATAATTTTTTCTTTTACATCAAATTATATAATCTTGTGAAGGTCTAAACATACAATCAATGATAAATCAGTTGCTGATTAAAAAAAAAGTCCAACTTAGAAGTGTTCAGTCATACACACAGGTATTAATGAAATGACTATTGCTTTATCATAGATTTGACAGTGATGCATTATAGTGAGATAGTACTGATCAGTGTTTGCATTGAATACATGATCATTGGATCTAAGTATACTCTCATCTTCCACCTACCCCAGGGATTAGCACCAAGAAATCAACCACCTTGAATCAAGGATTTCATTAAGACTTTAACCTTGCCCTTGCCTGTGGTTTTGAGAGTCTTGGTAGGAGCCACATTCTCTTCTAAAGATGATTTTGTGGGCTGACTATGATTCTCTTTATTTCTTGATGTATAGTTGCCTTTCTTCAATGGGTTGCTGCCTGAATTGGATCTCCTAAATGCTTTATATACCAAGAACAATAACAGTGACAGAAAAGAAAACAAAGTTATTCTGCTATGTTTGAAAATTAAAATTCTGAAACAAATTTTATTGGAATATAAAGGGATATATATTTGATAACAAATAGATTCTATATTTTTGGTGAATGGTAAAGTGATATGCTTGATTGATAGATGAAATAACTTCTATAAAGAAGTAATGAAAAAGAAAAATGAAGCAAATACAGAGGAAAGATAATGACAGATGCAGCTAGAGGCAAATGACATAGAGTCAACTGGAACCATGGGAGATTTGAAACAGTGAAAAGTCTTCTATTTTTATTTCTAAGAGTTATAAATGAGCTCCTAGAAAACCTGTCCAGCACCTATGACATAAAATGTACTCAGTAAACATTGACTAATTAAGGAATCTCATGAAGACTCTCTGAAGGAATAATAATACTTTATTGGCAAAAGAATTCATGAGATATAAAATCTAAGAAAATCTTTTCATCTACTAAATATCTACTTAGAATGCTGTAAGTGCCTCATGCAATTCCTGGTATATTCAAAGGAGTTTATATTAATGATCAGGTATAAAACAAGTCCCATCAATCATAAGATTCATAAAAATGGCATATATTCCCTGCAGTGAATTTTTTTTCATTAGAAAGATAGCATCTATTGTATTCCTTCTCCAGCTCCATAGGTTTCCTTCCACTAAAGTTATCCTTCAAATTCCACAGTTTTCAAACCAGTATTCCAGAAAGACAGTAAAGGAATATAGTTAAGACTATGAGTTCTTTAGACAGATCATCTAAATTTCTCATCAACACCCCACTATTAACTAACATATGACCCTGTAAAAGTAAATAACCTCCCAATCTCTTACTTCCTTTATAAGTGAAATGGGAATTAATAGCAACAACTCAATATGGTCAATCATGTTCAGGTTAAATTAAATCATACATGCGAAGTCATTAAAAGAATGCCTAGCACATATTAAATACTTACTGTCTGTGACTATTGTTAATCTCACCTCCTAGTACTCACCCAGGGTACCCAGGACCACAGCTGTCACCACTGTTACCAAGCATAGGATTCCCAAAGTCACAGCAATCAGCCGCCAAGGAGGAGATGCAGCCTGAGCACCTGAGGAGCCAGAGGGAGCAGAAATTGAATGAAGAGGATGATGGAGGGCAGGACACTTTAATTCCACAGTTCCTTAAACTCCCGGCCAATTCTCAAGAGAATCATTAATCATCATAATCTAGACATTTAAGTTGAGTCTCCATTTTTCCCCACCTTTAGGATACTTCTTCAGTTGCTGGAACTGGAACTCTCCATAGGTCTTGACACTACTCAGGTCCCTGAAATCCTACTCATTCTTAGAGGAAACAGCTTAATATAGGGGACATAGCACTGATTACCAAGGATAACCTTTCCTTCTTATTTATTTGCTGCATGACATAGACATATTATTTCCTTTTTATTTTTCATTTCTCTTTGTGAAATTGGGATAATAATACCTCAGAGGATTCTTGTGGGAAATAAATGAGCTAACACATGTAGAAGCATCTCCTTTAGAAATTAGCAAGCTCATACAGGTCTCTTGTTATTTGTCCACACATATGCATAAACATACTTGCCTCACTACCTCTTCCCTCATCCAAATTTTCTGCTCTTTGTCAACAAGTTGCATAAAAAAGAATTGCGTAAGTGGTGATGAGAGGAAAATAGCTGCACAATGTGAATACCAGAAAGCATAAGAAAGCAAAGAAAGCAAAATCTGATGTCAAACCCGTGAATTGTCTCCTTCTTGAAAACAATGTGGAAGTGATTTTGTATTAACATTACCACACCAAAAACATCTCTCTGCTTCTCACTAGTAAGTACTAAGAGCAATTCATTGAATTGTCAAACAGGAGATTCAAAGGGGTCACTAAACTACTCATTCTGTGAAGGGACAGATCCTTTAATGCCCTTCTCAATATTTCCTTCCATTTACATTTTGTTTAGATTCATGTCCAGCTAATGTTTTCCTTCACGGATACTCCAAGAACTTCCTTCAATCTCTTACCACAAAAAACACATCAGTTTTGAAATTCTAAACCCTATGACTTCCAACTTCCCTTTGGTATTCACCATAAAATAGTTAGATTTTTGGTTTTGTCATGTGTCTCCTGTGTTTTCCAATCTTTTCTTTTGAATCTCCTATTTTTTTATATTGTTTATATGCATTTCTTTAGGATTCCTGGACCTCCCCCCTACAAGTGATTCTTTTCTATCAAACCAGGAACAAGTAACTCTATTGAAATCCTTCAGCTTTGCGTAGCTTCACACTTACTGTCAACACCCCAGTGATGAAATGTCTTTTCTATAGAACAAACTTCATTTTCTGCCATCAAACAAAATTAATTTAGAAAACCATAATTAGTCCCTGAATACATTCCATGAAAGAATCTTAATGAATATTCAAGTTATCTGCAGACTTCTAAAAATCTTTAAAAATGTATCAATGAAAATTCTACAAATGAGTCTCATATTTTCCCTACTTTTAGTATTTTAGTTGATGAGAACAAGGATACTAAAATCAGCAGGAAAAAAAATACCTTTCTTTGAGACCACAGGTCTTCTGGTGATGCCTCGAGAGGTGAAATCTAATTGAGTATATCCATCTTCATCCAAATTTTCTAAATCAGATTGATATTCCATTGTTTTATGTGTTCCCTAAAAAGACACAGCATGAGAGAGTTATTTCCTTTTGCCTCCCAAAATGACTGTCCCTGGGCAAAAGAGGATCTATAAGTCAAATCATGTGGTGTAGGCATTACTGAGGTTTAACAAGAGATTTAGTCATGACATGAGATTTAGTTCTGCCAGATACCCAAAAGCAGAAATGAAAACTATGCTGTAGTAATTTCCCATTTTTACTTTTAGATTCTATTTCTGCATCTATAAACTCTTAATAAAATTAAAAGGTCACACAGTAAGTGGCCAAGTCCTTGTTTCAGACCAAGACAAATGCATGAAGTCTTATCCTGTCTTCATGATTTCTCAAACTGAATTTGACACCATTAATTGACTTGGCCTGTGTAAACTATTAAACAATTTTGACACCTTGGGTTTACTATCATTTTTTTATAAATGTACATGCATGCACATATTCATGTATTTTTTCACCCAGAAAACATTTATTAAATGCTCAAAGTACTAGTTGGCAGGAGCTGGACATGCAAGGAAAAATGATATCTGTGAAGAAGTTCATTGCCTAGTGGAGGAAACAACAGGTCAGGATAAGAATGATGCTGTGACAACAAAGAGAAGAAGCAGTTCTCCTTGGGATTCATCAGAAGTGAAAAATACAAAGCAATAAGTATTTTTTGACCACTTGAACTAAGTACTAAACATCACATATGCTTTCTTATTTAATCTAAACATTCCAAAAACTCTACGTGGTAATATAATTCCTAAGTTCAAAGGAAGAAAATGAGACATTGAAAATTTAGTCCTTTGCTGAAGCTTATGAAGTTAATTTTAAAAATTTGAGCAAAGAGTTGGATCAGATCCTTTTGCTGCAAAACGCATGATCTTTTCAGTTATTCTACACTACCTTCTTGCCTTGTTCAGTACATTGATACTGCCAAGTAATTGCTTATGGAGCATTTGGGGACCAAAATATCCTAATTTTCTCATTTTTTTCCCTTTTCAAATTTCCCTTGTAATGCTCAAATCAATCAAATGAACACACGCACCACTGCTGGAAACTTAGGAACCCAACTCACACACCAGACCACAGTGAGCAGAATGCAGGGAACATTTGACTACAGATGAAGAAAGCCAGACTCTAAAGTGGGAAGGACATTTTTCAGTAATACTATCTCAGCAAGGAAAGAGGAAACTGAACTGAACTTCTCCAAAAAAAAAATCTGAAGACTTTTGAAAGGCTGAAGTGTCCTTAGAAAAGGCACTGGGGTGATAATGGTGTGACTAGGATTTCTTAATCGACACTTATTCAGAGGAGAAAATAATTTCTTCTCTCTTTATGACAGGAGATAGTGGAGCAGGTTGCAGCAATGTGCCCACCATCAAAATTGGCCCTTATTCTACCACAGTCACTGGGAGAAATATTAAGAATTATCTTCCTGAATATTTGCATTTCAAAGAAACAGGTGCTTGAAAATACTGTTCTGGGTGGTAGATTTCCATCACAAAGGACAAAAAATGGATTTAATATTGCAAGTCTTCTAAAATAACTGTCATAAGAATAGATTCAGGGGCTATATGTCTGTCACCAAATTTTAACTGGAAGGAAAAGTAAATTCTCCTTAGCATAAAGAGCTTCCTCAGGAAGGCTGCCAGGAGTCACCTCATGAACAAAGCTAGAAGCCATGTAGTGTTGGTCACATCTCTTGGTGCAGAGGTTTGGGAGGAGACAAGATGCCCAGGACTCTGCAGTTCTCACTGTTAAACACTGACCAAAACCTAAGAGAGCTTATTGCAGAGTAAATAAATGAATTTCTCCTCCTAGCCCAGTCTACCATAAAAATCTTGCCAACTTCTTGCAGACGGGTTGCAAAATAGCAGTGTGAACATTCCTCAGTAGTCCAGTTCAGTAATATAGTCTTTGGCAAACAGGGTGATTCAGGACACCCTACTCCAAAATGTGGCTTGTTGGCATTAGAGAAAGCAGTAGAAACAGGAAGATCACCCTCAACTTGATTTTGACCTTCTCCTTGATATGGGTCATAAGATTGTCATTTGACAGGGACTCTTTGAAAATCCCAAGGAAAGGAACATCCTTACCTTTGAAGACAGAAACACCAAGAGATTCTAAACAAATAGCCCTTGCTAAGTCCCCCCTCACAGTTTTTATCATTAGATCATATTTCCTTTGTCCAATGTAGGGGAGAGAAATTACCTTTTCTTCGCTCATCAAAAAATTCATAACCGAGACCCCCCACAACAAGAAAATAGATCAATGAGAGAAAAGCATTCCAGTTTTAAATGACACAAGAGCCTTCCAAAATGAAGACCCACAGACACAGGGCAAACTGTTTTTATGGACAGTAGTGCAGAAGTTTGATTGAAGGACAAGAGGATAGCAACTAATGGTAACAGACTGAGGGGAGCTCAGTAATTCCTGTTTGTTCACATTCTTTTCTGTGTCTTCTGTGACATTCTCTTCTGTGTAGAGGACAGGACACTGTCAACTGTGGGTTTTCAGGGGAGAAGGGGAAGGAGAAGGTCAGAAAGTGATAGTCTAGAATTTATGGCCTGCATCAGGAAGAAAAGGGGGAGAATTTCACTTTCTATAGCCTACTCCAGGGGAGGTGAGGCAGGCAAGACCTGCCTACGTCTGCAGTCTTCTTGACTTCCCTCTAGCCTAAAATATTCAGTAGGTGAGGATACCATACCTGGGGTATGACCTTGCTGCCAATGGTATTTCCCAATTACTGTCTACTCTTCAACAAACCTAAACATAAAAATACAAAGATTTCCTTGTTTTCTTGGATCTTCTTTTTCTTATAAAGTTTCCTTTGACACATAAAACATATTAAATGGAAGTACATGATTTTTTCTTATTAATCAGTCTTTTGTTACAGGTACCTCAGCCATAAATTTAGCCATGGATGAGAGGGAAAAAAAAAAGATCTTTCTCTCCTACAATGATTACTAGGAATAGAACAGTGGATACATTGGCTCAAGGAAGAAGGGCCAGCTTACTTAATAGAACCAGAGAACAGTAATAACAGACCACCTTTCAGGCAGTATTATTAAGTTTTTTCTTACTATCAGTTCAGATCCCTGAAAGGAAAGACTTTCCCTACATGAGGATTCTTATTTTCTATGAACATAAACTTTCATCCTCTTTTCCTCATTTTTTTCTTTCTTTTCTTTTTCCTTTTTTTTTGGGGGGAGTGCCTTTTGTCTAGGATAAAACAATCCAAGAGTAATCACAAAAATGATTTGCAAACTAAAAATTAAAACCCTTGGCAAATTCAAGATAATGGGTGGGAGACCATGTATTCAGAGAAAAATACTCCTTATTAAGTACTAATGTAAAAGGAACTGGGGATGAGGCTCGGGGAAGAGCAGTTGCCCCACATGCATGAGATATGTGAGGTTCTGGGTTGGATCCTAACACTAAGAAAAAAAACAAAAACTAATGTCAGCAATAGATGAAAAACAAACCAACCTAACCAAGATGGCAAACTAAAAAAGAACAAAAAACAAAAACAAGACAGACAATAATAATTATCTAATTCATATAGTCAGTGTAACATGATAAAAAATGGCACCAAAGAGTTTAAAGACTTGCCTGTGTTATTCATTGATGTATGCTAATACTCTAGGATTGCTTCTGATTCATCACAGGGTATCAATAATATGTTGGGTCAATGTATAAATTACTGCATTTTTGCATTTATATGTATTTTTATAGATATTAAAGAAATACTTTTAAAAAAGAAATTATCATTCTTAATGTTGATAATTATCTAATTAAAAGTTAATCACCTGTATTTGATATAAAAATAAATAATTTAAAAGTAATAGTACATAAGCAATATGTATGTCTCCACATATTATAATCTGAAATCCATTGTACATTACAATCAGTTCTAGTTTATAGATTTCAAAATAATGCTGGGCCTGGTGGTATAGGCCTATAATCCCTAATCCCAGGAACTCAGGAGTCTGAAGCAGGAAGATTGCAAGTTTGGGGCCACCTGGGCAATTTAGTGAGACCCTGCCGCAAAAAATGACAAGGGCTGGGGATGTAGCTCAGTGGTAGAGCACTTGCCCAGCATGCAAGAGTTCCTGGGTTTCATCCCTAGGACTTGGCACAGGGGATGAATAAGGGGGTTAAGCACTCTGACTTTACAGGTATTCTGAGTTCAACATCCAGTACAATGTCTTAATCATCTCCTATCTAATGGAGGAAATAGACAAGAAAACAAGCAATTTTACTTCTTGTGAAAGTCATCACACTAAACAATCAGTAATTTCAATTTCTAGTCCCACATTACAACTGAGTTGTCTCTAAATTGCTTTTGGAAGACAGAAAGAAAACAAAGAAGAATGGTAAAGATTTTTAAAATTAGCAATAATTAATTATTTTAAAATTTATATTAGGTTCAATTGACAAATCATAATTGCATCACACTTATGGAGTGCAATGTATATTTTAATAGGTGTATACAATGTGGAATGGGTTTTGTATGTATATTTTTTTTGCCTTAGGCATTGTCCCTCTTTTATTTGCAGTGGCTCTTTTTTTCCCAATGCATTTATTTTGTTATAATATTAACCATCTATATTTCAGTCAGATATATTCGCTCTATTTTCTTTTCTTTTTATCCTGTACCATATTAGAAAAATATAGTGAACGTGAGACAGGAAAACCCAAATAGGAGAGTCTCATTGGCTCTTCCAGTACTGATTCAACAAAAGCATCCCTATGGTCACTTGTTTTGTATTTGGGAATTGAATATACAACTTAGAGAAAAATAATTGCGATAAGAAAAAAAAATTGACGCCACTCACCTGGCATATTCCATTCAGGTTTTAGAGAGAAAACAGCCCAAGATGAGTGAATTGAAGCACTGGCACAGTTTCTCAATTCAGAGTCCATGTTCTACCTGGTAAACACAGCACGTGCTGTTGTCATTGCTCCTGTCGCTGAGTGACTGACTTTAGAGGGTCATTTTTAAGTACGATGTTTGCTTCCTCGCCAGGACAATGAAGGTGAGTCTTAAATCTCTATTGGGACCCTTACCTGTGAATAAGAGAGGTAGAGAAAAATTGATAAATGGAAGTACACGCCCTGTGGAGTGCTATTTGAGTTAAGTTAGTGTGAATGAATGAAAATGGTTCAACTGACTCAGGCAGGAGTGAGTGAGGGACTGGTGCCATCTGCTGTTAGGTTTGGGGAATTTCAAGGCAGTTTAGAGGAAGTTAATGTGTTTTCTTCATTTGGCAGTAACATTGAAGAACTTAAGCAGGAGGGACATGAATTATGAGAAAAATGCTACTTTCATTCTGCTTAAAGGTATCTATGTTTCTTTTTACCTAAGGAATTATGATTGTTAAAAGTTAGCTTTTGTTCTAAGCTCCTGCTGAAGTCCTTAAATAATTACCATATGTTCGTATTTTATTTTTAATTTTAATTTGTTATCAAATTACAAGTTATCAAAGGTAAATAAAATTGACCTATTTAGTGTTAACCTAGTGACTACAGTAGCTCTTTCACTGTATTAAGTAAATTAATAAAATTATTTACATTCAGCTTTTTTGTTTTTTGTTTTTCAATACTGGGAATGCAACCCAGAACCTTACTCTGCTGGGCAAGCACTTTACTACTAAGCTCTGTTACAGCTCCAGCTCATTTTATTCATGTATTTATTTTATTTTTGAGATAAAGGTCCCCTAAAGTGCTGAGGCTGACCTCAAACTTGCAATCCTCTGCCTCAGCTTCCCAAGTAGCTGGAATTATAGGTGTGCACCACCATGCCCAGGTGTACATGGCTACTTTTAATTTACTTCTTTATTTTCTTCCTCTATGCTAGACTGTAAGCACCATGAGAACAGTATTTGTGTATGTGCATTACTGTCTACACTGTTAGCACTAAAGAGCCTCCCTGTGAATTAATCCTCACTAGAGAATTGTCAAATGAATGAATAAACTACAAAAGAGAAAAAAGATTAATATTTTTTGTCAAAATAAATTAGAACAATTTTTACAAAGCAACAATATTTGGGACTATTATGTTGGTATCTAATTTACTGGAAAATATAGTCACTTTTTAAAAAATTACATATTAGACATTACATCATTTCCAAAATATAACATATGTGCTTAATAAGATGGGCATGATATTTACAAAAACATGATCTTTTTTTAGTATTTGGGGTTTGCTGTAATAAGATAGTGCTGTATAAACTATCTTAGAAAAGAGCTTAGTAAAGACAGATGATTTTATATTTATGAATATATTGAAGTAGATTCTTGCCATCAGTTTTATGGGATGCCTTACTGAACCTAAATTATTTATATCATTATTGACTTGTTCATTCTCTAAGAGTTGAATTATATATGATCAACTTGGGAAGAGAGGAGACGTGGCCATTGGCTAGAATATAACATGAACAATTAAGTTTAGATATGCTACAACCAAGAGAGAATTTAATAATTGTGAAAATCCTCAGGTTGCCTTGAAGTCCAAGAACAAGTGACATGAATAATACTTCTACTTAGAATTCTGAGTTTCCCAGCTGTGCCAATGCTTAGAAGTTGTCACTGTTCTCTCATTGTTTAATATTTTGCTCCTGGAAACCAGTGGTCTATCAGTTGCTGGGTGTATGGTCTCTTCCACAGGCTAATGCTTTGCTACCGTGGGATGGGTCATAATATGGAGGGGTGGGTTTCAGAAGATTTAGGAAGTAAATGCAGGCATAAAGGAAGTACATTTGGAGATATTAAGATAGACTGAATATTTCAAATTTGTCCATTTGTTGTGCTGTTTGAAAGTATTTAGCAGACTCAAGAAAATGTATGTATTCTAAATGCTGCCAAAGCAGAACAGGCTAAGGTTGCTGCACAAAATACTCTAAATCTTTAAAATTACATCCATTTATACATCTTCTATTCCTCTGCTAACATGAGTGTTCTTCAAAGCCCTAGCAAACCTCAAAAAAATCTCTACAATGAAAAAAAAAATGAAGAAATGCTTAACACTACTTTTTAATGTTTCTTTTTCTATTACTGCCTATTAATTTTACAGAATAATGGGTTTCATGGCATATTCATAGGTACATATATCTTATTTGGTCATATCTACCCCATTCCTCTGACCCCCTTCTTGTTCTCTGTCTCTTCCCACTCTACCCACACTAAGCATGAGAAAAAATGTGATACTGCCCTGCGTCTGGAGTATTTCACTTAGCATTATGCTTTCCAGGACCGCTACTTTTTATGGTTAGAGAAACAAGTGCCAGTACAGACTACATTCCACAGCACACTTTTGAAAAAAACAACAAGAAGAATTCTAAGCAATCTTTACATGCATAGTTAAGCCTGAGTTAATAAGCCTTTGGGTTATCTTTGACCAAATCTAAAGACTTATTGACTCAGGCTTAACTGTAGGTTAAGAATCTACTAACAAAAACAAAACATTTTTAGGGTGTTATAAAAGAGAAAGTAATGAAAAGTATAAATAGCTAAGATATCTTGAACTCTTAAGAAATTGTAGTCTCTATATGAAGTGCTGTATAAACATTATCCTTTTAAATCTCAAGTATATAAGTAGCTATTAGTGTTAGTCTCATTTTCATTGGAGGAAATCAAGGCATCAAGAGAGTAAGAGACTTGCCTCAGATAACAAAGAAAGTAACTGACTAGAGTTTGAATTCAGATTGATCAAATTTAGAACCCTTGTGCTAAACATTATGTTAATTTCTAATTAAAGAAACGCATGCATAATCAATAACTTATTTACATCAGCAATCAGGAAAGTTTTATGAAAAGAATGAGAGAATAAATATTTCAAAATTTTGAAGTCACAATCTTTGCATATATATATTTTAAAAAACTCTCTAGGGATATAAAAACCAGTCAGCTCACAGAGAATTCATAAACAGACTGCAGGGCAAGAGTGATAGTCAGAGATCTGATTTAAATTATGTCCAGAATGGGAGCATTTAAGTTGCTGTGCAGTGTACGAAGCAGTGTACAGGAAGAGAGGTCCCCAGAAGAGGTTGGATCAGGGAACTTGCGCCTTAAGAGCTAAGACTTAGGAATCAATGCACGGGGGTCTGCTGAGATTGGAGACCTAGACAGTAGTAAGCATGAATGCAAATGATTCGCAGGCACTGTCAGCATGGCTAAAGAAGATAGCCATGTCAATTTTGAACTAGAAACTACCAGACACAAAACAGTCATGAAATTTGTCTGCCAGTTTTAGACTAGACTTTTTTTCTGGTGATTCTTTGGGTTCAACATATCCTTGTTCAGTGATACAGTAGCTCCAATAAAATGGGAAGCTTGAAAATACCTAACTTAACAAAAAATACCTAACTACAAAATTATTATCTTGGACTCTCACTTAAAGTCAGGATGGCATGAAAAGGACTGGATTTATCTTCAAGCAAAACATAAACAAAAATGGAAGTGTATTTATTAACAGATGATATGATTCCCTATATAAAAAATCCAACATAATTTACAAAAAACATTATTTGGAGAATGAACTGAGTTTCTCAGTGTTTCAGGATACAGTTAATCCAAAAATCCCTATGTTTCTATATACTAGCAACCAGTATTTGTATATCAAACTTACAAATGATAATGTCATCTACTGTAACTTCAAAAATATGAAATACTTAATAATAAACTAATAAAATGGGTAAAATATCTGTACAGAGAAAACTATAAAACTTTATTTAATGAATGCCTAAATAAATGGAGTAATGTACTTTGCTTAGAAATCAGACAAATCATTATTTTTGAGATGTAGTTCTCCTGAAGTTTATCTGTAGATTCAATCATATTCAAAATTCCAAAAGGTTTTTACAGAAAGATAAGTCAGTTCAAAAATGAATATGGAAATACAATGACATAAATCAGCCAAAACAACATCTTTGAACAAGAGTAAAATTGAAGGATTGTCAATATGTGATTTCAAGATTTACTATAAAAGTGCAATCTTCAAAATAGTGGTACAAAAATACATACATCCATAAAAGAGAGTAGAGAGTCTTGAAATAAACACACGTGCGTGAATACCAGTACTGACAAAGGTGCAAAAGCAGTTCAGAGAAGGATCGCCTCTCAACAAATGTTGCTAAAACAATTGGATATCCAC
Source organism: Glaucomys volans (assembly GCA_020662805.1). Lineage (NCBI taxonomy): Eukaryota > Metazoa > Chordata > Mammalia > Rodentia > Sciuridae > Glaucomys > Glaucomys volans. Next base: position 110,657 of record JAJEJO010004823.1, read on the forward strand.
ATATAAAAAAGTGAACTTCAATACATAACTCATAAATTACTCCAAATTAAGTCAGAGACTTCAGTGTAAATCCGAAACTGAAAAATTTGAAAAACAAAACAGGAGATAAATTTTGTGGACTTGAGTTAGGCAATGAACTCTTTAAATAACAGAAACATGAAAGTGTACTTCATCAAGATTGAAAACTCCTTTTGTGAGTGTGCAGTTTAGTGAAGGAAAAGAAGCCAGAGACAGACAAGCAAAATTCTTGAGAATATGTAAGATAAAGGACTATTATCCAAAATATACACAGATTTCAATACTAAAAAATAAGTACACAGATAGCCCAATTAAAAATCCTCAAAATACTTGCAAAGTTTCTTTATAAAAAAAAAAATTCAGATGGTAAAGAAGCATATAAAAATGTTCAATATCATTTATATTTGGAAATTGCAAATTAAAACTACACTGATATATAATTACATATCTGCTAGAATGGCTAAAATTACAAGATTGACAAGGCCAAATTCTGACACAGATGAGATGAATTGAATCACTCTTACACTGTTGGCAGGAATGTAAAAGGGGACTATTTTGGAAAACAGTTTAGCAGTTTCTTAAATAGCTAAACACATGCCTACTGCATGATTCTGGCATTCCACTCCTAAGTATTTACCCAAGACAGAAGAAATCCAATGTTCATACAAAGACATGTATACAAATGTTCACAGCATCTTTATTTGTAATTATCAAAAAACTGAAGACAATCTAAATGTCATCAGCAAGCAGCAAACAGATGGCAGTATTTTTATACACGGGGGTACTCAACCTTAAAGAATGAACTGATACAAACGAGGTGGAAATGCATGAATCCCAAATAATTCTACGGACTCTACAAAACGCACACTGATAACAGACTGGTGTCCGTCTGAACAGGAAGCATTTGGGAAGCCATGATGAATCTTTTAGGGGAGATGAATGTGTTCACTATTTGGATTGTGGTGACATCTTCAGCACAAGGGAACATTTTTACATGTGGGAAAACATCAAACTGTATAATTTAAATATATTCAATTCATTATATGTCAATTATATAGCAACAAAGCTGTTAAAAATAGAAAACATCTTATTTTCCCAAGAAAATGTGTGTGTGTGTGTGTGTGTGTGTATCTTTAAAGGAAGCCTTTATCCAGCATCATATATAAAGAAGAATAGCCTAGGGGGAAAATTCTATTATTTTTGCCTCTGGGTCATACATCCTGTGATTCTAACAAATACTGTTTTGAGGGGTTAAAGCTATTAAACTGTTCTTTGGTAGAGAAAAGATGAAGAAATAATGGCTGATTCAGAAACTGATAATGGGTTGTGAATTAGTACATAGGAAAGACTGTGCAATTGCTAATTATTTCCTGGGGCACCACCATTGTTCCAAAATGTGTGTGTGGTGGTGGTGGGGGGTTTGCACCTGTGTAAATGGTAGAGCCTGGAAATAGGTTGAAATTAAAAAGAGAGTGGTTTTTAAAGTTGCAAATGTGAGCTTCTTGGTTTTGGCATATGGCCTTTCTCCAGTTCTCCTTCATGTGCACTGTTTACAGGTCCACTTCTCCCTTTTTTTTGCCTTTTGCCTACAGTTGGGCAAGTTCTCTATGTTCTGTCTTCTATGCAATATTAGAATGGTTGGGGGAAGGCAGATAAAATTGAGTAGAGGGTTCTCAACGTTTGAGAGGAGTCAAATTTTAAAATAGAAAAGGGAAGAAGGGTTGAAGATTAGCAGGGAGGCTTGGGACAGACCAGTTGAAAAATGACAATTGATGATGAAAGAGTGAATCTACAACTTTTCACGTAAAGGCAGTAGGCAGCTGGATTCTTAGTCTTAGTTTCAGAAAAAAAAAACCCAGTCAGTCTCTGTAGCCAGCTGATCATTTGTAGTTCTCAGCTCAGGGCTGTCATAGTTTGTACCTAAGTGATGAAGAGTAGCTTAACTTCCAGAATAAAATTCAAAGATCTTTTTTTCCAGATCCTTCAAATTTCCTGTGCTTTCAGTAGAATTGCCTTCTTCTGACATATACTGAATGCAACTAAAATGCAGTTTTCAGCAAAAACAGCTCCCCGTTGTATATATGCACAGGTGCCTGAAGGGTACATCTGGGAAACAGCACCTTGGAGTCTAAATCTGCAGGTGAAGGAAAAAAAAAAAAAAAAAAAAAAATGTTAAATCTACTGCCACCTTGTGTCAGGATCTTAGCTTTCTTTGTCTTAAAGATTCAAATCAATAAATATGGGAAGAAAAGCTCAAGAGAGATCTGAAAGGGAAAATGAGCAAAGCCCTTTGTGAGAGAGGTGAAGAAGGAACCTTTGACAAATTCCCCGAGGTTCAGTGTGACTAATGAGGACAAGAGTAGAATGTATCAGTAACTTCAGAAGTAGATTTAATAAGGAACAGAAAACTTATAAGAGGTTTCAAAAAGAGTAGGAAACTTACAAGTGGGACATCAAAGGAGAACCATCCTCCCAGGACCATGAGTACTTGGGTTTCCTTAGTGACAATCCCATCCAGAATGGGAAACTGGAATGGGAGATTGCTTCCTGGATGAAATTCTGCGGAGAATTGGAATTGATGATACAAAACAGCTATTTTGGCTATTTTGGAACAAGTGGTCCTCCCCCCAGGTCCTAAACCAGACTTGTGTTCCTATCAACCAATGCTCCAGCCCCACAGTTGTTCATAAACACTAACCAGATCATCAGTGTTATTAATTTTCAGCAACTGGGCATCCAAAGACAGGCAGTTCTCTCGGCTTTTTTCCCAATTAAATGGTCCAGAGGGAAATAGGTAACAGCTTTCTTCATGCCAGATCCAATCTTGGGGACAAGGACCTGGGAAGTGTTGTAAATCTAATCAGTGAGTTATGTTTTAATTACAAGTATTTTTACAATTATTTAACTAATTTTCCCCTTAGTCCTCTCACATGCATACCATATCTTATTTATTAAAATATATCCATACTCAAAAAAAATATATCCATACTCTACAAATACCTAAATAGTCTCAGGGTCTTTAATTCTTCATTTGTTTGAAGAAAAAGAAATAAAGATTTCTGATTTTAATAAACTAAATTTACTTCGTATTTAGCATTTTTACTTCCTCTGTTAAAAGAAGTATAAGCTAGGATGTAATTTTAGAACCTGAACTAGTTTTTAAAGTCATGTTTGGAATAATGGAAGTGAGAGATGAAAAATGGATATTTAATAACCATTCTGTTATTAAGAAGTTAGGCTTATGTATTTTAAAACTTTACATTTGGGGCTGGGGTTGTGGCTCAGTGGTAGAGTACTTGCCAAGCATGTGTGAGGCACTGGGTTCGATTCTCAGCACCACATAAAAATAAACACATAAAATAAAGACATGTTGTCCATCTACAACTACAAACAAAAATTTTTAAAAACCCCTCACGTTTGAATAATGGAATTAGGCCTAAATACTGTGCCTTTTGGTTTTAGACATATGCTGACAAAGACAATAAAGATATGTTGCTAATCTGCTTTAGGATGTGCTATAAGGATAAAATGCATGTCTAATTTTGAAAACATAAAACAATAGAAAATATCCCATCAGTAATTTGTATACTAGTGTTGAATAAACATTTCAGACATTTTAGATAAACCTAAATATGCTACTAAAACTAATTTAATCGGCTTCTTTTTTATACATGTGATTGCTAGCAAGTTTAATGTTACATAGTGTCACACACTCTATTTCTTTTGGACAAAGTTGTTTCAGAGAGAATACTATATTGATGCAAAATAAAGATCTCAATCTCAATAGGATCTCAAAAATTAAGAAGGTTCTCAGCAGCAAAATTCCCAGGGAGATCAACAAACACAAAACTCAGGAAGTTAGCAATATGCAAAATGTGCCAAGGTCAGTGAGCATGTGAATATTTTCAACCATGCCAAGTCCATCTTATCATTGTCATCTTCATCCTCAGTGTAAGGGAGAACAGAGGATTTTGATCTTCACTGTGACCAAAAGTTTTGAAAAAAATTAAAATCTTTCAAAAGAGTTACATCTTAATTTCAATTTTCATTGTGGCATACAACAAGCTAATATAAGAGTAGGCTTTATCAAAGAGGATAAAGCAGAAGGGCACTGAACAATAAAACAGGGAAGTAATTGAGAAGGACGTGCAAAAGATCAAGTTGAGAGCAACAAATGCAACCTTCTTAGCTTCTTATCGTGCCTGTCATATTACTTAAGTGTCAGAAATATCAGTTTTGTGGTTGAAAGAAAGCTTAGGCAAGTTTTACAAACGTTGACAAAGTAAGAAAGACACACTCAAAATGTGGTATTGAAACCAATTCTTTTCTTTTTCTGAGTACAAAACATACATATAATATTACATAGCATTATAACACTATATAAAATATACATAATTATCACATAATATTATGATATATAAACTTGAAAAAACACAAATCTTATTTACCATGTGTCAGAAAGCACTGGAAGTACTTTACATATATGAACTCATTTAGTACCCATCACAAGTCATTGAGGTAGGTTCCATTAACACTCTTTCATTTCTCAAATAGAGAAAATAGGAATTTGAACCTAGTCAGTCTAACTCTGGAGTCTATGTTTTTAATCACTGTGACACATACCTCTCAAATTTCTAAGTTTGAACTCTTTGAGGACAAATTTCTCAGTGAGACTCACAAGACTTTCTCATGCAAAATCTTGGGGTCAATGTGAAATCTGCCATTTTTAACTTGCAACTAAGGTCTGAGAACCACTACTATTTCGGGTGCTAAGTACAAAATCCATTATTGTGAAGCTCATGCATCTCACTAGCTTGCTGACCTCAAGCAAACACATGCTAAATCATCATTCTCCCTCTTCACATATGCATTGAGACCACACCCTTATCTATAAGATAGGTAAAACTTGCCTTCAATTTGAAAAAACTGGCTTTTTTTTCCATATGGTATTTTAGTATTTTTATTTATTCATTTATTTATTTATTTATTGAGAATCTTCTCAAAGCTAATTGATGAAAGCAAAACTTTATTTAGTATATCTATTAATTGTCCTTTATCTGACATTGTCAAGGAGTGGCATATATTACCTGGTGTATCTGCCAGCACTGGACATATCATTTATTATGTTTGATTAGTTGTCCATGCTTGACATCTCTGGAAGATGGTTCTAAATGATCCTGACATATATTTAATCTCATATAACTTGCAACTGATAAAGAGAACTGTTCCACAGTCTTACCTGAGAAATAACCTGTTGGTTGGCATGTAGCTAAGTCTGCTTATGTAAACATTCCTGTCCTTGATATATAAACCTTATGCCCTTAAGCCTTCATTGAGGCTCTTGATTTATTTCCTTGAAAGCTCCCTCCCTAAAAAGATTAAATATATATTTGACACTCACTAAATATCAGTCTGTCTAGAAATTCCTGTTTATTTTGGAAATTTAAATTACTCTGTAAACAGTGAAGGGACTTATAAAATGCAAAATTTTACACAAAACCACTTATTTTTATCATTTAATTTTATTTTGGCCTCAATTATTATATAAAATGAATGGATGGGTATTTGTGAACTATTATTATATCATATTTGTTCTAAGAAGTTACATATTTGAATTTAAGTGAGCTGTACAAGCAATAAGCTAGAGAAATCTGTGATTAATGGCACTTAGTTACTAATCCTGAGACCAGGGCACTCATGCACTTCACAGAAAGCAATATATCTCTGAAAGTGACTCAATCTCACACCTTTAAATCCTCCCTAAGACTAAAATCATAAACCTGTTGGAATTACACACCATAGAAAGACAAAATAATGCAGATAACTTCTTTAATAGTATCAAAGTTTAAAATAACCTTGTAGTTGCTACTATTTCTCCCTGACTTCTAGATTCTGAGTCCTGGGCAGTTGAAATCAATTCAATTCTCTTTACATAAAGAGTCTTTTTGGACTCCTCATATTTTTGTCTAATGTGAAGTATCTACATAACACTTCCACAAAAGCCTACCTCAATTGATTCCATTTAGATTGATGAAATGCACTTTCACATAGTATTGCAAAAGAAGTCTAATGCAGAAGTAAGGGCGGAGTTGCAAGGACAAGAAGACTCCTTAGAAAAAGAAATCTGATGATTAAGATACATTGGAATGCAAAGAGATAAGTATCTGTGGCAAGCAGTGAAGATCACAGGGTTCTTTCTTCTAGACAAATCTGAAAACTAGAATTTTTAAAAGGAACAAGGTCTTTTTTTAAGGAAGAAAATCTTAAATCCACCAAAAGGTGTGATTAATTAAATCAGATGTCTCCAGGATTTGACGTGGGATAGGGTGGAGATGACAAAAATAGAGAACTTCCAGGTGTAGACCATTATGAACGAATAATGAATGCTACATATGTCAGTATGGCAATTCTGTGCCTAGAAATAATTATAAAAAAAACGAAGATTGAACAGAAAACCTGCTACTCCCACTCTTTCCTCCCACAATACCTGAAAAGTTTTCCACTCTCTTCAGAGCTTCTTGGAGATTCAGATTTTGCTGGTGAAGCTCCATTTGCTTTCTGGATTTTTCATTCAGCTTCCAGGCAAGGGTTTCTATCATTTCCTTGAGTTCCTTCTGTGACTTCTGAGAAGCATTTTCTGCCTGCTTCTGGGCTAAAATCTGTCCCTCCAGGATGGTTTCCTGGTGTGTAAGGTTGACTTGGTGTTGCTTCAGGAGATCAGACACCTGAAATACTACATCAGAGCTGAATCAGGGCTGCATTTCCAGCCCCCAATATAGATCCACTGAATTTTCACAAATTCAGATAATGGATTTTGACAACAGGTAAATGTCTATGATAACATTTTATGAACTTGAATAACTGAGAGACAAACAGCACTTCAGAATCTACGGGAAAATGATCCTGATTTCATCAGAAATTATGAATTTGGAAATTATTCAATACTCCTGTAGTGTCTTTTGAATGTCAGGAACTTTTCTGATATTTATGATTAAAAAAATTACCAATAGTTTGTTTTTTATTGAGAGTTATGCACAAATTAAAAATAATAAGTCACAGCACAGTGAAATATATAGAGACAATCTAAGACAGTCAGACACCCACCAGACTCAGTGACCTTTAGCAGGAATGTCACTAGTGGTTTATTCTATTTGTGTCTTCATTCTTGTGCTGTATCTCCTCTGTCTCCTCCCATTTTGTCTACCTTTCCAGACTTCCTGATTTTATTTAATGACCAGAACTCTTGCCCTATTTTGAGATGGCCACCCACAAAATAATGTTAAGTTACTGTGTCACTAGAGTCTCAAAACATTTTTTGGATTTGCTTTTGTTTTTGCCATAGCACATTTTAGGAAGGGTGGATATGAAACTAAAGTTGTGAAATCAAGCAGCAATGAATGTTATGGGTCAAAGATCTCAGTTCTAGAAGCTTGATGGTGCAATCCCAAGCAGATCCCTTGACTTGAAGCCAGATTTGAACCTGTTGGAAAGTGATAAAGCCTCAAAGAAGATTTCTCCCAAGCAGTGCTGCCTAGTCTAGGACACTTCTCCCAACCAGTTAGTAAAGGCCCTTAGTGTTGATAGATTGAAAATAAAGCTGGGCATGGTGATGCATGCCTGTAATCCCAGCTACTGAGGAAGCTGTTGCAAGTTTGAGGCCAGCCTCAGCCACTTAGCAATAATACCCAGTCACAAAATAAAAATTAAAAAGGTCTGAGAATGTGGCTCAGTGGTAAGGCACCCCTGGGTTCGATTTCTAGAACCAAAAGAAAATAAGAATGTCTTATGAACTTGAAAAACAGAAGCAAATAGTACTTCAAAAACCTTAATACATTATATCTTACCCAGTTGAAATAGCTCAGATCCACAATCTATATATGCAGACAAACTGGATGGATGGATATAATTTTCTTAACCACTCTGGTCCTTATTTTCACTTTGGCTTTTTCTATTAATACACCCTCTTTCCTAAATGAACATCTTATAAATTTAAAGTACATTTAGTTTAAAATGCTTTTCTTAGACTGTTTCTGATTCTTAAGAAGGGTATTTAATCATCTCCATCAAACCTCAACAAGAGTTAATGAAATTCAGCTTGGGTTTGTTCAGGAGAACTTATGGATTAGTTACTTCAAGTAATTTTACTCCTCATCATTCTTGGATTTATATAGACTTTCTCTATGAAGTTATGAGAATTAAAAAAAAACATTACCACATATAATTGTCATTTCATACCCCTAATCCATTTAAGGGATTAACACAATATACCCATTCATCTTCCCATTCACTTTAAAAACATTTTGACTAAAATGAATCTAAATCAAGACTGCTTTATAGGTGCTACGAAACAAATTCACAAACCCACACTCATCCCACCTATTTCAGCACTTACACTTCATCCCCAGCATTATGATGGTCACCAATAATCCCATGCAAAGGATCCCCAGTGTTACAGCAGCAGGGCACCACCAAGTAGAAGAAAGAAAGTGAAGACCTAGAGGGAGCGAGAGAGAGAATCAGAAATACAGAAACAATGGAAGCAAGTCATCAAACCATTCTTTGACTCTTGTCTGTACTTGAGTCCTTCTCTCTCATCCTCCCAATAACTCTGCAAACAATTCATCATGCTTACTTACATATGAAAAATGTGGACAACTAAAGAATTTAAGTAGTTTACTCATGGTCACACAACTGGTAATTTTAAGAGCTGGGATTCAATCAGATATCTGACTCTAAATATCTGATTCTGAAGTCAATACTTTATCTAATCTATTTTTTTAAATATTTTTAGTTGTCAATGGACCTTTATTTTACTTATATGCTGTGCTGAGAATCAAACCCTTTGCATCACTCATACTAGCAAGCACTCTACCACTGAGCTACAACCCTAGTCTTGTCTAATCTCTTTATTATGACTCTTTTTTTATTGAAATATATACATATATATTCTTTCTTTGTTATTTTTAGATATACATAATAAATTTTGACTTTCTACATACATGGAGTATAACATTCTATTTTAATTCAATTTAAGATCCTATTCTTGTCGTTGTGCATGATGTGGAATTACACTGGTCATGTATTCATATATAAGTATAGGAAAGTTATGTTCAATTCATTCTACTGAATTTCCTCTTCCTATTCCCCTCCCTTCCCTCATTCCCCTTTGTCTAATCCAATGGACTTCTATTCTTCCCCTCCTCATGTTCCTTTGTTGTGGGTTAGCATCCACATATCAGAAAGAACATTTGGCCTTTGGTTTTTTGGGACTAGCTTATTTCAGTTAGCATGATATTCTCCAGTTCCATCTTTTTACCAGAAAAGGCCATGATTTCATTCTTCTTTATGGCTAATATTTCATTGTGTATATACACCACATTTTCTTTATCCATTCATCTGTTGAAGGGCACCTAGGGGTTCCATAGCTTGAGTATTCTAAATTGAGCTGCTATAAATATTGATTTGGCTGTGTCACTGTAATATGCTGATTTATGGAGTGGGATAACTGGGTCAAATGGTGGTTCCATTTCAAGTTTTCTAAGGAATCTCCAAACTGCTATCCAGAGTGATTGCACCAATTTGAAGTCCTACCAGCTATGTATTAGTGAAACTTTTTCCCCACATCCTCACCAACATTTATTGTTACTTGTATTCTTCACAGCTGTTATTCTGACTGGAGTGAGATGGAATCTTAGTTTTGTTTTAATTTGCATTTCTCTAACTGCTAGAGAAGTTAAATATTTTTTCATATAATTTTTGACCATTCATGTTTCTTCTATGAAGTGCCTGTTCAGTTCCGTTGCCCATTTATTGATTGGGTTATTGGGGGAGCAGTTTGGTATTAAGTTTTTCAAGTTCATTGTATATCCCATTCACAATAGCTTCAAATCTAACAAAAGAGGTGGAAGAGAATCAATGTAACAAAAGAGGTGAAAGACCTCTACAGTGAAAATTACAGAACACTGAAGAAGACCTCAGAAAATGGAAAGATCTCCCAGGTTCCTGGATAGGCAGAATTAATATTGTCAAAATGGACATACTACCAAAAGTACTATACAGATTTAATGCAATTCCTATTAAAATTCCAATGACATTTTTCAAAGAAACAGAAAAAGCAGTCATGAAATTCTTTTGGAAAAATGAGAGGCCCAGAATAGTCAAGCAATCCTTAGCAAGAAGAGTGATGCAGGAAACCTCACAATGCCAGACCTTAAATTATACCACATAGCTATGCATGGTATTGGCAGCAAAACAGACATGAAGACCAATGGTACAGAATGGAAGACACAGACACATACCCACATAAATACAGTTATCTTATACTACACAAAGGTGCCATAAACTTACATTGGAAAAAAGACAACCTCTTCAACAAATGGTGCTGGAAAAACTGGAAATCCAAATGTAGTAGAATGAACTTGAACCCCTATCTCTCACCCTGTACAAAACTTAACTCAAAGTGGATCAAGGACTGGGGCATTAGACCAGAGATCCTGCAACCTATTAGAAGAAAAAGTAGGCCTGATTCTCTATTATGTCAGCTTGGGAACTGACTTCCTCAATACAATGACTCTTTAAAGAACTCTTGATCCATCTTGGTTAGATCAACTACATCCACAGCACAGACAGCCTGAAGTTGTACTATAGATCATAGGTAAGTGTGTGCACATGCATGAGAGTGCACTTACAGACAGTGTTTATAACCAACACAATATAAATAAATATCAGATGTCAATCAAATAAACTTTAGTCAGTGAATCAACTCGGATTTCCTCAAAGAAGCCCAGGCATAATTTTATGCTGAATTCAATTTTTATTCCATTAAAATCACATCTAGAACCTGGGGTTATTGACCAAAGAAAAATAGGAATGAAAGCTTGATATTCACTTGGCTTATATGAATAGCATGTCCTACAACTATATTATAGAACTGTATTAATAGCATGTCACACCAACTATAGGCCTGTTATTACAAGAGAAAAATTTATCATTTCTATGAAAACAAGTCATGAATCTCACAAGTATATGAAGTTCCACTTATGTTTTAGGTTCCACCACTCAAAAAACAGAGGTTACCAGTTCAGCAGGAAAACATCCCACAGAAAGATTTTGGTATCCTTTTCTTATGAAATAAACAAATAAAGCACTGGCATTTTTCACCGCTATAAGTAACAAGGAAAACTGAAAAGTTGAGTAACTTCCTTAAGAATATACAAATGATAAAACCCAAACACAAATCTTTAATCCAGTTGTCAACAGTCAGACTTCTTGGAATATTACATCCCAAAATTTCCAGTGTGAATGTGTAACCATCCAAGTCAATCAATGGTCAAATATTCACAGAATTTTTGTGTGTCAAAAGAAAAATAAAAAATGTGACAGGGAAAAAGATAGCTCATTTAGTGATTCAGTAGTTATTATCGCCTTGCATGTGTGTGGCAAACTGGCAGAGAAGAAGTAAAAAATATTTTCATCTCTTGCAAGTAATGCCTAATCCTAACCTGTATCTCTGTAAGTCCCAACTCATCTATCTCTCTTGGTTAGTATTCATTCCAAATTACAAGATATCAGATATGCCCACCACTCTTGAATGATAAAACTCCTGAATTTTTAGAAGAGAACAGGATCCACATGTGAGAAAGATAAGCCCATTTCCTATTATGTAGAGGACCCCTTTGTTCTGCAGACTACTAATCCATCTCCTACTCCTACTATTGATTTTCTCATCAGAAATAATCAGATCCTTCACAGTAGGTAATTTATCTAATCAGGACTCTGAAAACAAATTAATTTTACAATTATATCAAAAGTCAGGCACTCAACATTTACTACATGAATAATGAACGAATGATTGAGTGAATGGATGAATAAAAAAATCTATTGTTAACTTGTAAGTCTACCAATAAATGTTTTACTGTTTTCATACCAAGTTAGTTCACTGATTCAAATGTTACATCAGTCCATCCTCACCATTATTTTACCCATTGAAAGAAATTTCTATCTTGTTTATGGAAACACGATCTGAAATTTATTCAAATTTCTGACAATATTTGTCTATCTTCCTCTCTTTTTATTCCTTTTCCTCAGAATGAATATGAAATAAAAGGGAATTTATTCAGGTTGCCTGTGGAGTTGGGCTTATGAATTAAGGTATACCTAAGTAGTTTAATTTACTGTGTGTGTCAAACAGAAAGTATAATTTTTAAAGCAATTATATACAATAGGATATAATTTATGCTAAACCATATAGTGTGTCAATTTAACTTGTTTTGGATAATTCATGAAACATTTCAGGTTTTTGCAGTGCATCAAAAATATACAAAAATCAGGACTATATACACTGGATAAATTAGTTTTCTGAAACATCTCATGGCATTCTGACTAAATGGGAGTTTGTGATACAGTCCTAGCTTTACCATTTACTAGCTCCATGAAAGTGGGCGATTTTGTTAATCCTCCTGATCCCAAGTTGGCCCTCATTAAAAGGGAGATAATAATAGTACTGATCTCAAAGTGTTATTTGAAGACTCTAAGAAATAAACATTTAAATACCATAGAGAATAGCTTGGAGTAAATACTCAGTATAAGTTAATCATCATCATCATCACCACCATTATATACTACTTGTTTTCCTTAAAGGGTACTAATTTTCATAAAATGGCATTAATTCTATTTCCCTATACTTGGATGTTTTGTCTAACTCCTTTCTTCAATAAATTTACATTTCTGAACTAACCCTGGAATTCCTTTTCTGTACGCATTTGCCCACCCCTAGTACCTTTAGCTTTCTCTCCATTTAACTTCTGGTCAGGCTGATCCTTCCTAGGCTTCATTTTGAGGTCATCAAAAGTCATTTCCAAATTCATGCCAAGAATGAGAAAGTGTAGCAGTCAAGGACTTCGACAAACTAAGAATGTGTGCGCTTCTGCTGGAGTGTTTAAATAGCTACTGTTATCTAATAGAAAATGACTCAATCATCCCTGGGAGGAAAGGGAGGCTTTGCTTCATATTGGGAAGTTGACTGACGCAAATTCTTGGGTTATATCTATTGCAGGTGGGGAAAGTGGTGATTCTAATATTTCGGTAAACACTTTATGAAAGGAAAAACTATTTTCCATGAGCCTTAGAGGGAAAATATTCTACATGCTCATTAGATAAGGATGCTAAAATTCAAGGAGAGTATGTCACACTAAATTTGTGGAAGAGGGAAGAGGGTGCATTTGGTCCAATGTTAACATTTGCTTGTTAATTTTACTGTGGCAAACTGTACATAGTGTCTTATAATTAACACTTTTTAGAAATTCTCACTGTTTGAATTGGCAATAGACTTAGGCATGTGTGGTGAATCACAGATGACTTTCCAGCAGGGTGCCCTGGGTAATTTTAGAACTCAGGTTAAGGTATTATTTCATCAGTGGCAGTATAACTTAGCAGCAGAGAGCACTCTTGAACTAGATAAGCTAGTTTCAAATATCTCCCTTGGTCTTTCATCTTTGGGAGTTACTTACACTGATCTATGTCTCTGTCTATAAGCTGGGGATAATGTCTACTTGATAATGTTGCTACAGAGATTCAAATGAGACAATGAGTGAAAGTGAAAAGTCTTGTATTTGAAATATAATATGAACTCGATAAATAGTTATTATAACTATTATTAGTTCTAATATTCAGCACAGTTAAATTGTCCAGCAAAGAACACATTTTGTCTAACCAATGATTGACTCGTATCACAAACACTCTTCTGTGCACTTTCCTTAGGTTTACATATATTCATGGATAGAATCCTCATCTACTTTCCCTTCACAACTCCCTCATCAGAAAAGAAATATCTCTCTCAAGTTATGTGCACTTTTAAAAAATATCCTTATCTCCTAAAAATGTTTTCTGAAGTATTTATATATAAAAAATAAATAATGTGATTCTAAAATTCTAAGTGCTTTAAACCACTTCAGGAAAAAAAAGGAAAGGAAAAGAAGGAAAGGATAGCTACAAGAAGAATGGAAAAATAAAGTCTCTAAGAAATTAATTAGTAAAAATCACCAATATTGAGAGTCTCATTAGAATTCCATTTTTCTTCCTTCTCCCTAAGTTTTTCTGTATTCTCTTTTTTTGTGCAGGGTATCTAATACCAAATCAAAAACAGCTTCTCTGCCATTTAATGTTTTACTCTGTGACATAGTTTACACACAAAAAAATTATCAGCATGTAGCAAATACATCCTTATCAAATCAGCTGGTAGGAAGTCAATGTTACTTACTTCTATCATCCAAACCCCTTGCCAGTTCCCTGCAATATGATTCAGGAAGCAAGGTCCTGATTGGATACATTTCTGCAGTTACCATGGTGACTCACACATGAGTAGACTCTTGGGAAATTTCATGTAATAATGAATTAATAGATACTGAAATGAAAAGGACACTTTATTATTACCACATGACTCAGTTATTTCACATGCCACTATCGTTTCCTAACATAAAACATAACCTTGTCAGACGTACTGTTCACTATGGAATTAATTAAACTTACATTGTTGTATAGCCAGCACCACAATTCACCTCCAGAACTTTTAAAATCTTCTCCAGCTGAAATTCTGTACCCATTAAATAACTGCTGTGATGGTTAATTTTACATATAATCTTGTCTGGCCCATCAGGTACCCAGAATAGGGTGTTTGGGAATGGGATAAACATATTAATTAGTAAAGTATACCAGATTTCAACTCATAATGTAGGTGGATCTCTTCCAAAAATTGAAGAACTGAAGAACAAAAAAACTAACCTCCCAACAAATGAGAAAAAATTCTCCAGCTGATGGACTTTGGGCAAAAACTACCTCTCCAGCTCTTCTGGTTCTTCTTCACCTGCTGACCTTTGGAGAGAAATTGTACCATAAGCTCTCCTGGATCTTCAGCCTACTAGCCCCACTGCTGTTTGATCTTGTCAGCCTCTGTAATCACTTGAGCCAATTCCTTATGATAAGTTTCTTTCTACGTACGTACACATCCTTTTGCTTCTGCTTTTCTAGATAACTCTGATTGATACAACTCCCTATTCCTTCCTCCTCTCTGGAAACCACCATTCTTTTTCCAAGTTAAGCTAGAACTAGGTGCCTTGTGCTAACTTCTCATCACTATGACACTATACCCAAGATAATCAACTTACAAGAAGAAAGGTTGATTTTGGCTCTCATGATTTCAGACCTTTCAGTCCATGGCCTGTTGACTGTTGTTTTGGGTCTATGGAAAAGCAGAACACCATGACAGGGAACACGTGGTAAAGCAAAGTTGCTCATGTCATGGCAGACAGGAAGTAGAGAGAGAGAGAGAGGAAGGAAGAATCCAGTATCCAAATATCCCCTTCAAGGTCATGCCCCCAGTGACCTAATTCCTACACTAGGCCCCACCACCTTAAAGTTCCACCATTTCCCAATAGCACTACAGGCTGGGGATCAAGCCTCCAACACATAGGCCTTCTGGGGACATTCAAGATCTACACCATAGCATACCTCATATAAGTAGAAAAATAAAATATTTGTCCATTTGTGTTTGAGTTATACTTAGGATAATATCTTGAAGTTTTATCCATGCTGTAGTACATATCAGAACTTCCTTGTTTTCTAAGGCCGTATAATATTCCCTTGTGTACATATAGAACATGTTTTTAAATTCATTCATCTGCAATAGTCATTTGCTTTCTCCTATTCTTTAACATCCATGGAGATAGTTTCTATAATCCTTGTGTGGCAGATACCTTGAAATACCCAAGAAGTCTCCAATTTTTCCCTTTTCCTGATGTTCATGGTCCATTATAATCTCTTCCCTTTGAGCATGAGTGGGACCTGTGACTTGAAGAGCAGCATGTGATCATGCATATATGATTACATAAGATATAGTGACCACTATGCTAAATCCTGTCCCTCTCCTATCTCTATTTCTCCGTCTAGATATAGAGAAGCGATCTTACACTGATACAAAAGACACCAAGAAACACATTCTGCCTGAGGGATCTTGTGGGTGAATCCTTCCTCCATTTGAGCCTTCAGATGAGAAGGCAGGCCGGAAGCCACCTTGATTTCAGCTCTGTGAGACCCTAAGCAGAAGACTCAACCAAGCTGTGCCTGTGCTTCTGATTCACAGATGCAAGATAACAAGTATGTGCTGCTTTATACTATTGTTCACATGGTTCATAGTAATAAGTTACATAGCACATAAACCTAATTCATTCTTTGATAAACTGAATCCTTCTGCCTTACTCAGTTTCCTTAAATCTACTCCCCTCACTGACTTTCAGTGCCTGTGAGGTTGCCACTCAATATCTATGTTGTGATCTTGGCTCATAAGACAGATGCTTCCCCGAGGCTTTTGAGATGGTACTGACTTGTGTCATCTCATCCACTCTTGAAATCATGGTTTTGGCCCAGTCTACTGATCAGCCCTTTATAGCTTGATATTGATTCCTCAGAGCAATCATAATCCTGGATTCTATTTCACTGAAGCACAGAGAGGGTGGGTGACCTGAGTTAGCCAAGGTCAAAAGGAGAATAAACAAAGGAAACAGAATTAAGCAGTTCTTTAGCTAAACTCGTTACAGTGGTTGTACAACAATTCCCTGAAGCATAAGCAAGAAGGTCCATGTACATGCACCTTGCACTGGTTCAATCCAAGTCCTTAACAGCATGGTGCAAGCTAATGATTCACAGGCTTAATGGAACTACACAAGGTTGTACAGGATTGTAATGAGGTCATTCCCCCCTACAGCAGGTACTTGTCCTATGTCCCTATTCCACGTGTGCCTGCTTCAGTCCTCTCTTTCCTTTGTCATCACTCCCTATATGGAGGCTTTGATAAAAATTGACCTTGGTATTAAAATTGTCACAAGACATAATCACTCTCATTAGGATAAAAAAGAAGTTTTATTTCCCCAGGGAACACTTTGATGAGAAAAAAGAAATGGCAATAGTAATTCCAAGAAAGAAAAATATTGAGGCAGTCATTAACAGAAGCCTATTTTGTTCAAACCTATTAGGAAGCTGGAGGGCAAAAGGATGATGGCAGTCACATGGCAGGAAAGTCAATGGGGGGAAAAGCCATATTAATTGGCAAACCTGTTCATGCAGGTGGAGGCTGGCCTGGTTGCAGGAAGAGATGGCCAGGCTAGTAAAGGAAAACATTCAAGAGCCAGACTGTTAGAAAAGCTAAAATGTAGTTTAGAGAGGAATTGGTATAAAAATACAAGAAGCATAAAAGACATCATCCAGCATGTTGGAAGTGAGGATCATTTGTAAAATAAGAGTTAAAATCATCTTAGCTAACACATAAAACGCCAGGACTATTATATATATTTAATACATATTAGCTTATTTAATCTCTATAAGTCTATAAAGTAAATATTATTGTTTCTCTTTTTATGTAAAATAAAACTGAGTCAATGGAGATAAGGGATAACTTGCCCAAGGTTGCGGAGCTAATAAGTGACAACGTTAAGTAACTAATTGCAAGCATCCTAGCTAGGCTCTAAACCACAATGCTTTAGAAATAAAAAGAGAAGGGACAGTTTCATGATGCTTTCCACATACCTGGTTTTTAATTGAAATATTCTATTCAAAATACTTGTTGTCTCTGATTTTATTTCCTCTTTGAAACAATATCTAAAGCAGGTCAAGTGGACATTCCACTCCTTTTATAAATGGGAACACTAAGGATGGGTGGGGGCTACATAATTATTGAGCTTTTAAAGGACCACAACTAGAGTCCTGCTCTTCCTGTCCTGTGGAATACCTTCCACCTTGCCAAGTTTTCTATGAAAATGGAATAGACTCTTTTTTGTTTTTTGGAACCAGGTATTGAACTCAGGGGAACTGGGCCACTGAGCCACATCCCCAGCCCTATTTTGTTTTTATTTACAGACAAGGTTTCACTGAGTTGCTTAGGGCCTCACTAAGTTGCTGAGGCTGGCTTTGAACTCGCGATCCTCTTGCCTCAGCCTCCCAAGTGCTGTGATTATAGGCGTGTGCCACTGTGCCCGGCTCAAAATGGAATAGACTCTTCATCCCAATAACAACAGCCTTACATTTTAAAAAAAGAAAGTCAGTGCTCACAGTTTTGAAACTGATGGATTTTAAATAACCAGCATCATATCAGGGTATTCTCTATCTTACTTCACCAAGAAAAAAAATAAAGTTTATATTCTCCATTTTCATATCAAACTTTCATGGTTGTGAGGGCCCTTTACAGTATGTTCGGTCCCGCCCAGCAGTATCCCCTCAACATCCCTTCATAGAATTTAGACTTCCAGAGTCAGAAAGGATCTGAAATGTGGTTTTACTTAATTCTTATGAGATAGATACATCATTGCAAACTAATATCTAATTTTCTTATCATATACTTTGTATTAAATAAAAGATTACCTACTTAAGCGTAAGTCATCTATACAGTATTTATTCATTCTTATAAATATACTCTTTGCAAGTATTTTATATCCTTTCCATATGTGCTTAATTTTTTCAGATCTTAAGTTTTATTTTCTTAAGAGGCAAGATTTTTTTTTCATTTATTTTTCATTTTATTTATGTATTTTGAGATGGGACCTTCTTATGCTGTCCAGGCTGGTGGACTCCTGGGATCAACTGATCCTTCTGTTTACATCTCTGGAGTAGCTGGCACTAGAGGTGCCTGCCACTGTGCCTCCCTTTTGAGTGGCACGAACTATTTCTTATTCACAACACTGCTTTACCTGGGAGGGGAGTGCAGGAGAAACAGAAGGAAAAAGAGAAAACAACAAAGAAACGAAGAAAGGAACCCCAGAATATAGTTTTTAAAACTAACTTTTCAATGGGAAATAGAGTTGTGTAGAGGAGGAGACCATTAACAGCACCTAGAAAGTCTAATTTCCCAGCCTGTCTACTGGAAAGATGGGACAGCTTTCCAGTTCATCTGGCAACCTCTCAGCCCTACCCCAATGTTTAGAAATAAATGACCCAGAACCAGGGGAGTTGATTATCAACATAGAAGGGGAGTGCTCCAAAGAGGAAGAACGGGAGTCGTGAATCACACAGAGCGGGGTGAGAGGAGATTGGAAGGGTGACTTTCAACCTTTAACAGTCACCCTGGAGTGTCGTGGTGGATGACCAAGAGAATTACTAGTTTTTTGAAGAAAAGAACATATCTGGTCACCAGCAATCTGCCTTTGATCTTCTTCAAAGACAAATCTCTCATCACCAATTAGAACAATATCTAATTTGGAGGACCCATGTGTCCTCCTTGAATGTCTTCCTTCTGTGCGTAGTGGAGAAAGTAAGTTAAAAACGCAGAAAGGAGTAATAGCAGAAAGGAAGGAGAGAAAGCAAAGGGAAGAAAATATGGAGACTATAAAACAGAAATAGAGAAGAAAACCAGGAGGAAAGAAAGACCTAGACAACAAACATCAGAGGGAGAAGAAGCAAGCAGAGAGAAAGAAAGACAGAGGAAAACTGACTTATTACTGAGAAAAGCTTCTCTCCTTAACAATTCTAGATTAAGACGTCAATCATGGCTCAAAGCATGGAGAGAAGGCAGCAGATACCCAGAGCATAATCCTGGAGGAGCAGGTGTTCAGCCTGATGGGAGTCCCAGCCCAGGTCGTGATGGCCTCTGCCCTGACGTATTTCATCCAGGTGAGTTCAATTGCAAGGGGCAGGAAAAAGGCATTTTTTTTCCCCCCTCAAGTAAATCAACTCTCAGAAGAAGCTGGGAGAAAATGGAGTGAAAAGACAAATACAGTACTTAGCGAGTAGTGCAGTATTATAGGATTACATAGATGCATGTATGACTGGTAGAAATGCCTGTGAAAGAAGGGACAGAAATTAGGGCGATTATAGATACAGGTAGGCTATGGCACTTTAGAAGTGCCACTTACATGTGTTTCTTTTAGTATCTTATCACCCATTCCTTGAAATTCCAAGTAAATTATACTAGCTACATAATTCTACTACATGGAATTTCCCACATCAGCTCTAATACTATTCCAGTAGTTTGGATACCTCCATTGCAGGAATAAGTTAAAAGGGAGAGGACTGAAAAAATTCTTTGGGCCCTTTGTTTCTCTTCCATTAATCAGAAGTCTGTGAGTAATCCATTAGCTGAAAAAAGTGTCATGAGCTGAGGGGTTCTGAACAATCAAGGAGAAGTTTGTGTAGATATGAAATCTAGAAATGCACAAACTGAGTTGTTTCATATCCCTGTCCAGGGAGTGACTGTGTTGCTTCCTACCTACCAGTTTACTAATATCTGGAAATCCAATTTTTCTTTCCTTTTCTGGTATTTTCTTTTTGCTTCTCATCTCTGTTTTCCTCCTTTCTCTTTCAAATTGATAGCAGGAATCTCTGAAATGTTGTCTGCAGATGATTGTTGTTAGTCCTTCTAGAAATCCTTTTTCCTTGACATGCATATCTTGAATATGTATGTACCCTACCCCCTTACTCATCCACATGAATGCCCAGTAGGTCCAAATGAAATATCAGGTTGTTCAAGATAGAAATGGTTTCTAGAACTAGAGCTTACCTAAAGGGATCTTTGAAGGAGGAAGTCACCTGAGATATAAGAAAGAGTAGATTTCCCTGTTCTGTTTTGTTTTCAAGTAGTAGAAGGGATGGAGAGCAATGTCAAAGGGTTGTTAGAACAAATTTGTCATCAGCTGTATCAATTCATTCAACACATGTTCAGGATAGAGTCTGATTTGAACTCTGGCTGTATCAATGGGTATACATAGTTGGTCACATTACTTTAGACTCTGTACCTTGGTCCCTTTGTCTTTCAAACAAAGTTAAAGATATCAACCAACAGGAGTACTGTAATAAAATGTTATGAAATATTAAAAATTCTTAGCACTCTAACTGGCAAATGACTCTTAGTATTAAGCTTTAGTACTAAGCTTTCTTCAGTTCCTTTCCCCTTCCTCTCTTGTATGGTGAATTATGGAAGTACTCTGGGCATAAAACAGGGCAGTGAGGTGGAATTCAATTTGCAACTGGGCAGGAATAAAGAGGACAATCACGATATCCTGAAGGACAGATCAAGAAATCTCTAAGACAGACAAATTGGTATAAATATCTGCCTCTCATTCACCGTGGTGGTGATGCTCACCCGCTAACAAAGGAAGAAATATTTGCCCTTCCAGTTTCTCCCATCTCAAGTGTAACAGTACACACGGGAGTGATGAAGTAACTGTCCTAAATATGAACTGGCCTTCTGACCATGTCCTCATCTTTACCAATTGAGCTAACAGAGCACAGCTCTGAGAGGTGATTGATAAGCTGCTGAGCACAGCAGATGAGACAATTTCCCTGTCTGAGACTATTTCCCTTCCTACAGCTTCCTGGGGCAAGAAGTGAGGAGAACTGCACCAATCCTGAACAGTAAGTATCTGAGAGTTCAAGCTGGGAGGACTGAGGGTCAGACAAAAACATCAGTACCCAAATGCGGGTCAAAATGTCATCAGATGTCTATGACTTCCCTTTATTTCTACTTAAGTGGACATCCACCTACAATCATAGACGTGTGTGTCATCCTAAGTACTCAAAATAATACTGCTGACAGTACTTTTTCCTCAGCTAATCTTCCCACCAAAGCAGAACAATGAATCTCAATTTGTATAGTCACAGAGGCTTGCAAAAGACTTTCTTAGCCATGTTTCTCAGTGACTCATCAGGAGAGACTGGATTCAATATCTAATCACTGGCGTATCTATTTGGGTGATTTCCAAAGAAGCATATTCTAGTTTTTAGTCCATGTTAATATTTATTTCAGACTTCATTTAGCTATCACTTTGATGGAGTTATCTCTTAATCTAAACCTGCCACAATTAGGTCTTATGCAGACACAGAGCACATAAAAATAAAAATGCAAGAGATTCATTCTACTTGGAGGAACCATAAGAAAAGGTAAAGTAGAGAGTGAATAAAAGACCTGTTTAGGCTAAAGGAAAATGCGTAGTTAGCCACAGGGAGGGTTTCCCAACAGCTAAGAAATCTGTGAACCAGGGGGAACTGGTGATTTTAGCCTTGGTTATTTGTCACATGCACATTGGACCTTGGCTACTTGACACACTATATCTATACCCTAGGAAGAGTCCTTTCCTACAGAACCTGAGTTTGATGAAGAGCCAGAAGAGTTTTGAACAAATGGTGAATGTGAAAAAACCAAGAGGAAACATTGTACAGTATAAAAGCAAACTATTTTTATGAATATATAACCAAAGGAGGGATATAGAAAGGGGCTTCAATAGATCTCAACAGGACAATGTATTAGAAAATATTATTAAATGACAAAATATACATATCTACAGAGATGCACCCATACTTTCTCCTCCTCCTATTCCTGATCTTATCTTATTCTTTTTCCCATGCAATCCCTATATTTTCATTCCTCCAGACAAAATTTAAAATTGTCACAGTTAATTCAGAGAATTTAGTTAGCTTTCTAATTCAGAATATTTAGTTTGCGTTCATCATAGCAGAGTTTTAGACTCTACTTTTTTACCCCTTCCTTTTCAGCCTCAGTGGATATCTGTACCAGTTTTGACCCTGGATGTGACACTTTAGGTCCCTTTTCATGGTGAGGGTGTTGCAAGAGTTTATGAAACATGAATTCCAAACTTGATATCTTTCATGCTCTTAACTGAAATTTTCTTTATGTTTACATTTTATTGACCTCAAATATATGAAGAACTTAATGTTCATATCTGTTTTCAGACTCACTCTTTAGGAATTTGCCTTCTAAGTTCATTCCTGGCAATTTTCACTCTAACTAATTATAATAGCCATGGATACCTTTTCTATTAACACTTTTCATGATCACTACTTTGGTGTGTTTGATAGTGATTTACAAAATGATTTGCCCAATGCCAAATAGTATAAAACATTATTTAAGGAATACCACTTCACAATAGAATTAGCTAGTTACATTGAATCTTAAATAATATAACCTGTAATGTGTTTATTATAATATCTTATCATGCTGCAACCCATATTTCTGATTTTAATGTGATAAACTTTATTCTTTCTCCATAGTTGCCTGACCACAGACTGGGTACATCTATGGTATATATGGTAAGTTTCAGTTATAACACCTACAAAGATACTTCATTTTTTAGGCACATTATTTTTTTTTTAAGTTTTAATACACATTGTAACCAGGAAGAAAAGGTGCATTTCACATAGTTAAGTTTCTTTACCTCATCACTAACCTATGTGATAATATGCCAGGATTTTCTATCTCATTTTGATCTCTTCAGCCAACATCAAAAGATTAATGTGTACCCCCTTGGAGTCTGCTTGAGAAATCTCTCTATATCAGCACTTAACTTCAATGAAGTCAAAAGCAGCCTCTTCCACCTATCAAAACCACCTTATTATTTGCTCTAATGAACTGATTTAGTCCTGTTGACAGAATAAGAAAGTATATAGCCTTGGAATTAAAATCTAATAATTATTCCATAAAATATCCATGAGAATCAAAAGACAGACATTAAAGGCTGATGATGCCAGAGCTGGGAAACAAGTCAGGTCCCAGAGCGTGGACCTGTTCCACGGTCTCTTGCAGGTTGCTAGTTGTGATTGGTGCGTTGCTGCTCCTCTGCGGCCTGACCTCAGTATGTTTCCGCTGCTGCTGCCTGGGTCGTCAGCAACAGGGGGAAGATGGGGGCCCGCCGCCCTACGAAGTGACTGTCATCGCTTTTGATCACGATAGCACCCTTCAGAGCACTTTTACTTGTAAGTACACTGGCCTTATGACATGGGAAAGGAATCCAGATTGAAAAGAAGGATTCCAGGGATACATATAGAACCACTGTTCAAAGACTATTAAAGATTCTAGTACTAGGGTAGTTTTAATTTCCAGAAGTCCAGAGGTGCACGGACCTGGGCTCTCACTAATGCTGTATTCTCAACTATTTTGTCAGGCTGATAGAATGAAGAAAGAAGTGAAATATTGGAAGAAATATTGGAGATGTTTTATAGGAAGAATCACCCAGTTTATAGTTAATTTGCTAAAACTATTTTATGTTCTGAACATATCCCCTTTTCAAAATGTCTCAGATTGTGTGAAAACCTTCATTTTTCTACTGTCTCTTCTATTTATATCTTTGAGGAAATTAGTGGTGTCCACTTTCAATTCTGTATTCGTCAAGTCTTAGTACTCTAGATTTTAGCCCCAATGTCCTTTTGATGATTATTATAAGATACTTTCTTTCCTCACCCCCTTCTGTTTTTTATATTATATTTCCTAAAATTAGGGAGTAAATACAAAGGCAGAAAACCAGATGGCAAAACACCCTGATATTTATTTTAAAAAGAGAACACTGTGATATGCTGTTTTCACCCTCCTACCTTCCTTTACTCTTGGCCATCTTAGAGCAGTGACAAATAGGGCAGAAGTATATATTCCCACTGAGTCTGTACTATCATGGGTTGGTGTAAAGGGATCTAGGTCTCCAAGGGGAAGGGGCACGCTTGTGAACTGTGGGAACACAATATAGATTACTCAGAGACATCAGAGAAGACAGGATCTTGAAGCAGATTGTAAAAGTGTTTTCTAAATGAGCTTCACATGATTTTCATAAACTTTGTGGCAGGGAGTGACAATGAGTTTGGACGCTTCTTAAAAATGAAAGGACAGTAAGTGTGATGTAAGCCTCTGGTGTCTGGGGCTCTCCCATTTATGCTAGCTATGTCTCTTCTTTCCTTACAGCCCTGCAGTCAGTGTTTGGCCCTGCAGCGCGGAGAATCCTGGCTGTGACTCGCTCCCATGGTTCCCTGGGCCAATTGCCCTCCTCACTGGACACCCTCCCAGGGTATGAGGAAGCCCTTCACATGAGTCGTTTCACAGTAGCAAGGTGTGGGCAGAAAGCACCTGATCTGCCCTCAGTGCCAGAAGAAAAGCAGCTACCTTCTGTGGAGAAGGAGTCTCTTCAAACACAACACCCTTTCCACTGAGGGAATTTTGATTTTATACCTGGGGGCTAAGGTATCTCCAGAGCCCATGGGAATCCCTAGACAAATGGAACATTTTCTTTTCTAAGTCCTAGAAAGTTTAGTATAGCATCTAATCATTATTCTGTGCAAAAGAACGTTCTAATTCTTCATTCCCAGTCACATATGTTTTCTGATATGGAATTCTCTAATCAGGAACTTATTTGTTTCCCCCAATGGCCAAAATTTGCACCTCTCTCTATGTTATGTCCAAACAAGGAAATCATCAAGGTGTCTTGAATTCTTCCAACTATTAAGTGCATATAAAAATTCCAATACCCCTATGATAGTGCAAGCTGCCTTTTTCTGCCAGATAATAGACTGGTAAACTTCAGGAGAAATAGTGCACACACAGCAATTGACATGAATGCACTGAACACGTGCACCTTTCCTCCAGAGAGAACAACCAATTTTATTCTGACTGACAATAATCTTTATAGAATACCCACCTGAACATCTAGAATTCAGGGGTGGGGTTGGTAGTATGGACTAAGAGAACACAGTACATCGTATGTGCTTTTCACTCATACGGTATGTTTCTTTCATTCTTGTCCCACCCACCAGATCTATGAAAAACTTACTGAGTACAATAGCAGTACCACTAATTCTAAAACTCCAAGAGAATAGCATTGCTTTGATTTTTTCCTACTTTCTGCTTGGGCCACTTATAGCCAGATGTCTGCATTGACTCACACTAGTCTCTACTGGTGGCCTTCACTGCCACCTGGTGGAGCCATGGTGGAAAACACATTCTCTCCCTTGAGCCCATCTTCTCTCTCTAGTTCTTGGAGTGCTAAGTGAACAAAACCTGGTTGCCATCCCTCCCATGGTGCTAATCTACCCTCAGAACATACTACCTCCCAAAAGTACTTTAATTGAAAAAGTTGAGGAAGTGAACTATAGTTGGAGACAGACTACTTGCCTTAGGTAAAGTTACTAAAATCTTTAAGGCAGTTTTCTATAAAATACAGAACAATAACATCTCACAGGATTGTCATGAGGATCCCAGAAGCTAAATCTATGTGCCATGATTGTAAAGTACCATGCATGTGTCTGTTAGTATTCTTACTGTTGTCCTCTAATCTTCACCTGCCTGCTAGGAGTCCACTGAGAATTATGTTCTGCTTTCCTCTTTTGCCAACCAGCTTTGTCATTGCAATGTGCCTTCATTTTATCAATAAATCTTTGTTGACTGAGTAAATGACTAAAGATATGTTATTCTTCTTAATATGCTTTCAAGTAGAGGTAAGGAATATTTGAGAAAGGTAGTTGTTTTTTAGGCAATTAGCTTCAGTGTTCAGAGGAGGTACCACATACCCAGGGATTGGTTGTGTGCCTCACTAAACACATTCCTGAAATGCTCACTCAGCCCAGAGGGGGAAATGTTCTAAGTGAGTATAATCTGCCAGTGATCTGAATTTTCCCTGAATCACTTAGCAAATTGCCTCAGGAAATTGTTGAAATGCATGAATTGCTCATTGCACCCAAGGTGGCCGTATTGTTCCACCACCAAATGAAGCATCTAGTCTTCACTCATTCCATAAATATATTTTGTGTATATATTTCATTCTTCAAGACACTACAGACCTGAAGAAATTAAAATGTTGATAGATATTAAAAGGCCTTGGAGAAATGCAGCCAGTAAGGACTCATTCTAAAGACAGCTCTCTGCTCCCACTGCCTCCTTTGATTTATGGAATCACTTTTCATCCACTCTAGCCTGTGTCTCCTTCCTTCATTGTGCTTTTTCATAATCTGCTTCACGTGACTAGTCTTAGGACCACTCCTCAGCTACATGGAGTCTTTCACTCCTGTGACCTCCCACTTTGTCACAAGCTGTGAGAACCCTTTTGGCATCACTTCTTCCTCTACTCAATCTAGGACATCTGTTAATCACCTTGCTCACTTACATTATAGTTCCCAAAGTTTTAAGACCCTTTAGTGTTCTTCATACCTATTTTTCACACTTTGAATACTGGTTCAAGGATGCTAACTGTTGTTTCCACAATGCCAACAGTGCTGAGCAGTGCTGGGGAAAGTCTCTCAACTGGACTAATTGTGGTTAACAATAGAGCCTTGGAAACCACTCAGACCATTTAGCATTCCTTCCAGATTTTCTCTGGTAATTTCTGCATTCCTTTAATAAGTATTCAAATTTCAATGGCTGTCTTCATATCCCACACCCTACCATCAACTCCTTACTTCTAGGAAGGGGACTTGTTCTTTCTAGTTCAGAGTGGGAATCAAGGTCTTCAGGAGACTTCCTGTCCCCAAACTCCAAACCTGTTTAGATCCATGCCTATCCTTTCCTCCTTCATCTCAGTCCTATTGGAACAGATGTACTTTCTCCTCCTCAATTTCAGTACTTCAATGGTGCTTTGCATTACATTGATTCAGCAGGATTTTGTCTTCAGCAAGCATTATTTAATAAATACTGCACCAAGAATAGGGAAGAGGCATCTGGGGAAAAGAATGTGCAAGACAGAGTATTTGACTCTTACTTCTCACGGAGCTTAAATTGAAAGTATGTAAAATAATATTAAGAAAAAGCAAAAATAAAATAAACTCTAAGAGTATAAAGAACTAAACAAAGCTGAGATAGTGAGCAACAGATAGGAGAGGGTGGAGGACACTTGAGAAAGGAAGAGTGAGAGAAAAGCATAAGAAAATATTTGGCAAGACAGTAATTGAAAAAAGACTAGAGAGGCTGGTTGTAGTGACACAAGGAGAGAACTACAGAAACTGGAGTGCAGGAGG
The DNA here is from genome assembly GCA_020662805.1 of Glaucomys volans. NCBI lineage: Eukaryota > Metazoa > Chordata > Mammalia > Rodentia > Sciuridae > Glaucomys > Glaucomys volans. The sequence goes on from JAJEJO010004823.1 coordinate 138,434, forward strand.
GAAAGGCGAGCTTGAGAGCTAGGAATCTAAACTATATTTTATGGCACTGAGGAGCCACAGAAGGATTTTAAACAGTACATCACTCAGTGAAATTTGAATGTTCAGACAAATTTTTTGTTTTTGTTTTTGTTTTGTTTTGTTTTGTTTTTGGTACTAGGAATTGAACCCAGTGGGGCTTAACCGCAGGGTCTTGCTACCTTGCTTATGGCCTTGCTGAGTTGCTGAGTCTGGTTTTGAACTTGTGATCCTCCTGCCTCAGCCTCCCAAGTGGCTGGAATTACAGGTGTGCGCCACTGTGTCCACCAATACAGATGATATTTGAGGCTGCAGGAGAATGGACTGGAGAAGGACAAGTACAATAGCAGGAAGACCAGTGGGAAGCTATTTAAGAAGAACAGATAAGAGATGATTTCAGGGAAAGACAAGTGGGCTTACTGAGGGAAAGTGAAAATCCCACTTTCGATATATTTCCTTGGCATTTTTCCAGTTGATCATTTAGAGAAACTGCACAGGAATGGCTTGAAAAAGGTGCCCTTTTATAAAAAGAAATTATATCTCCATTAGTAAAGTAGATAGCAGACATAAAAAGGCTTTTCTTATCTTCTCCTTTCTTCCTAGGAAGGGTGTTGTGGTGGGGGGAGACTGGGGTGTCAGACACCTGACCCAGGCAGGGATCACCAGAGGTGGCTGTTACTGGGAGACCTCATATACATAGAGCCAATCCTGTTTGCTAAGCAGATCCTCCCCACGACCTTCCATAGCCCGCACCATCTCCCTTCTGCCCAGATGCTCAAGCCCCGCCGTCTTTAAACTCTATACAATGCTCAATCATCTTGCCTTTGAGTCTCACACTTCCATGCCTTAAGCATGTAATAAAATTTTTATGTTCTTTTTTCTGTTGTTTTTAGCCTAAAATTACCATAACTACAGAGTAAATCTAAGACTTCCCCCTATGAAAACAGAGGCAGAGGTAAAGATTAATACAGAGATTTAAGAGATACATTGGGGATAGGGATCATCAGGACATGCTGATGAACTGGACAGGGATGTGCATTAAGGGAAGAGAGCTGATGCTGATGCAAACAGTTGTGGTGTTTAGCTATTTATTAGGATGGGAAAGAAGGAAGACCAGAGTTAGAGGGATATTCAAGACAGCGACTTCTAAAAATAGGGGAAAGACTTCTGATGGTGAGATATATACCAAGATAGACTAAGGCAAGGCCTACTGCCCCAAGCCACAGGAAGGATTTGAAGTGCCAAGGAAATGAGTCGAAGTTTTCCTTGGGATTGATTGAGGAAAGCTTCAGTTTGAAGACAGCATGGCAACTTAGGGATTACTCTCTGGCACTCAGTGGGACTGACAAGGGGGTAATACATTTGTGAGCCATCAAGCTAAGATGTGTGCTTACCCGTGGGTATAAATAAGGCCATCTCTCCCCATCCTCGCTCTCCTCTTTCCTCTCATTCATTCTTCAGTTGTTCACCTTCTACTAGTTTCTTCTCTTCAGTATGCATGGCTCATTATGGGGTTTAGACTGTAAAAGGGAGGGGACAGCGTGGACTTGAAGATGAAAAGTGACACACTGTGAAGCCTGGTGCTGAGTAATCTGGACACTGGACTTGAAGACAGTGAGGAGCTGGCTAGTGTGTCACTATCAGGAAAGATCCATAATATGATTTGTGGTTCAAAAAAAAAATGCTGACAGATGTTTGAAGTCTCTGCTGAAGTACAAAGAGGCACATTTTAATTCCAGAAAGGGGCATAAAAATCCTAGTCAAAAATGAGAGATTGAAAAGGAGCAGGGGTGGGAGGTATGGAAGGACAGTAATCACTGCTTCTTTTTAACAGCATTCTAATTTGTACTCAAATTGGGCATGGGGTAGGGGGGTAGCTAAGCAGTTATGATATGACATGAAGCAGTGGAGATTCACTAGCAGCTCTTTCTCAACTCACAGCACCCCTGTGCAACTCCACACTCTATCCTCTACAGCTTACTCTGGGCTTTCCCAGGGCTGATTATACTGGAGGAAGCAACAACAATAAAAACAACTTGTCAAAGCTGAAAGTGCTGCAAACAGGCAGGACTGTGTCTAATGAGCAGCTCATATCTGAAGGGAGGTATCAATGTCTACAAGGCAGGAGGAAGTGACCCTGGCAGCACAAAGCTCCTCATCTGTGAGGGAGAACTGAAAGATGGGCATGTATTCAATTATACAAGGACAATTCAGATTCTCCTCTGGGGGAGAAGCTGGATCTGAGCAAGCACTGACTGGGCTGTGGTGAGTGGTTCTGTCTGTGCATTGAGTGGTGAGGACAGCAGAGGGAGTTTTGCAGTGACCTGTGTTCAACCCAGGTTTAGGTCAGGAACTGAAGCATATCATTCTTATTGAGTTAACATTACAGGTGCAGCTACAGATCCTTATTAGAAGATCTGGTTAGTTAATATAAGAGTTTATTTGTGCATGGGAATATGCAAATAAAGTTAAGAAGGAATTGTTTAACAAAGAGGCAGGGAATTAAAATGGCAAAGCCTGGGAACATTAAGCTTTGTTTTCTTCTCCTTGGGTGAAGCAGATTGGCTGGAAGGTAATAAAGAGGCTGGGGGGGTGGGGAGTGTGCCCTTGAGCAAGCAGTCTGGGAAAACAATTTCAGTGATTTATGGATTGTCCCAGTTACTTGAATGTTCAACTGTGGAAAATATTCGACATGCTGTCTCTGAGTAATGTTGGCTGGTATCCATCCATTGGCACTTCCATTTTGGTTCTCCCAGAATTGCACCATCTCAGAGTTCTTCACAATTTTAAAGTTTAGAAAAGGTGCCATGAAAGTGGTAGTGTCTGAATATAAACTCCAAGTTTGACAAAATTTTGAACATCAAATGTATTGCAAGTTTGAGGGTAGCCTTGGCAACTTAGAGGGACCCTGTCTTAAATTTTCTTAAAGGTAGGGGTTTGGGATCTAGCTTAGTAGACTACCCCTGACTTCAATTCCCAATACCAATAAATAAATAAATAAATAGCATAATAGAAGGGTATTTTCTGTCTACAAAGATTTTAAAAAATGAGAATGTGAATTACAAAGAAAGGTAAAAATTCCAAGTGTGATATAATAGAAATGAATCTGGAAAGACAAGTTGGCATCCTTTTATGGGAAGGCATTAAATGTGAGTCTAAGCAGTTTAGGCTTTGTCCTGCATTCAGTGAAAGCCCGTGTAAGTTTTTCAATAGGGAAAGGGATATGTAACTTTTAACACACACTGCTTATCACAAGAAGACAAATAAGAGAAAGGAAATATAGATGACATGGTGACCATGATCGAACCCCCCTTCACAAAGACACTACTGCTTTAGTTTCTATGATAAGGCTTACTATAGCCAAAGTTATAAAATAAAGTAGATTAAATTAATGCCTCTTCTCTATATCAGCTTTCCAGGATTCAACCTTCTATTATTTATGTTGCCCTGTGGTTTTCCCTGTCCCTATTTGATAAATTACATCCAAGTACTGGGACTTGCCATGAGTTCCAGTACTTGTTTATATATCAAACATGCCGCCCATTCAGGATCTGTCTTGAACTCTTCTTGCACTGGACTAAAACCTGCTCTCCCCTACAATATTAATACTAATTATTACAAGTAGTGAAGTTGAGTACTATTATGTCTCTCCCAAAGAGTTATAAATACCAAAGTAGATAAATGTAAACCCAACTTGAAGGGGACATATTTCATCAGGAGTCAAATAATTGGCCAGTAGTAATCATCAGAATGTCCACTGTGTATATCTACCACCATGACCTCATTTAATCCTTCAGACTGTGCATTTGTTCCCTCCTTCAGCTTTATTTTTTTAATACCAGGGATTGAACCCAGGGGTGCTTAACCACTTAGCCACATCTCCAGCCCTTTTTATTTTTTATTTTGAGACAGGGTCTCACTAAGTTGCTTAGCACCTCACTAAATTACTGAAACTGGTTTTGAACTTATAATCCTTCAGCCTCAGCCTCCAGAGTCACTAGGATTACAGGTATGCACCACTGCACCTGCCTTCCTTCTTCAGCTTTGAAGGCTGAGTTGTAAGAAGTAATATAATTTACAGATTGGTAAATGAGCCTTATTTACACTCACCTTTCTCAGACTTCTAACAGCAAACTGATAAACTCCTTGCTCTTATTTTTAATTTAATTATATTACCTTTTTTATTTATTTTGATTCATTGTACACAAATGGGGTACAATTGTCGTTTCTCTGATTGTACATGACGTAGAGTCACACCATTTGTGTAATCATACATGTATATAGGATAATGATTTTGTCTCATTCTGTTATTTTTCCTTCACCCGTCCCCTCTCCACCCTTCTTTTTCCTCTATACAATTCATCCTTCCTCCATTCTTGCCTCCTTCTCATCCCCCGTTATATATCATCAACCACTTACCAGAGAGCTCATCCAGTCTTTGGTTTTTTGGGATTGGCTTATCTCAGCATGATATTCTCCAACTCCATCCATTTACATACAAATGCTCTAATTATATTATTTTTTATGGCTAAGGAATATTCCATTGCATATATATACCACAGTTTCTTTATCCATTCATCTATTGAAGGGCATCTAGTTTGGTTCCACAGTCTAGCTATTGTGAATTGAGCAGCTATGAACATTGATGTGGCTGCATCACTGTAGTATGCTAATTTTAAGTCCTTTGGGTATAGGCCAAGGAGTGGGATAGCTGGGTCAAATGGTGGTTCCATTCCAAGTTTTCTAAGGAATCTCCACCCACTTCCATGTATCTATATGGCTTGTGAAGAAAAATGCACCTTCCTACCACATACACATTGTCTACTCCCTTCTTTTTAGCTAATAATTTAAACTCATATTTCTGCAAATACTATGTTGGCACTCTTGATTGTTATTTTTCATTTGGAATATAAATCTATTGACTTTCCATCACAGAAGAAGAAAATAATGCCATTTTCCACTTTGCTACTGTTACATACATGGATTGTCTCTCCTGCTTCTCCTTTTTCCAAATATGATTGTATCATAGTTTGATTAGATGAGTATAATGGGGAGCAGGAAAGAAATCATGAATGGTTAAAAACCTGAAACCGGGACTGTGAATATAGCTCAATTGGTAGAGTGCTTGCCTCTACCAGCCCTGGGTTCAATCCCCAGCACCGCAAAAAAGAAACAAAACAAAACAAAACAAAACAAAACCTGAAACTAGGGCTGGGATTGTGGCTCAGTGGTAGAGCGCTTGCCTAGCCCATGTGAGGCACTAGGTTCAATTTCAGCACCACATAAAAACAAGTAGTAAAGGTATTGTGTCCATCTACAACTAAAAATATTTTAAAAAACTGAAACCAGGCTTTATGAATTATTTGCCCTTTGATCTCTGTCCAGTCTTGGTGCAGTTACTCAATCATCCTGTGCTTCAATATCCTCATCTGTAAAATGGTGACACAATGAGTACACCTACAGTACCTTATCACATGAGGATTGTGGGAGTTTATATATATTAACATATCAATAACTATTAATCACTTTTATTATTTTATAGATTATCTTCATCTCTCTCTTAATTTAAATCCTATTTCCTGTATCCCATGTCTTTTCCTTTCTTAGTTTGCTTCCTCATTTTGGGGTGGTTTACTGAAAACAAATACATGAGAAGCAAATTGCTGAAAAGTTTCCATGTCCAAAAAAGTCTAGACCTACCCCCTATGCTTTAAACAATAGTTTGGCTTAGGATAAAATTCTAGGAAGAAAATAATTTCCTTTACAATTGTGAAAGCATAACTAGCTTCAAATAAAATCTGACCTCTCTCCCTCATTTTCTGTTCTTTCCCTGTGAGACTCCTTGTATTTGAACCAATACCCTCCAATTTACCTCTCTGCCTCCTTTTTCCACCTCTGTCCTATTCCTTTCCTTTCTGGGAAATTTCCTTAACTTCATACTAATACTTCTGAAATTTCCCTTTTCATACTTTTTTATTTTATAAAAATTTTTTCTCCGAATAATATTTGGTTATAACTATCTTTGTTTCATGGAAGAAACATTTTCTTATTTTTCTGAGGATATCAATGACAGAAGTATTTGATGTGTTTCTCTTTTTCTTTTTCTTCATTTTCCCCTTGTTTCATAGATCTTCAAATCCATGGCTATCCTTGACTCCTTATTTTCTGCTCATATTTAAAAACTCTTAAAAGCTCATGAAATTCTACATGTGTGCAAAGTCTTGCTAAGCATGGTCTTCTCCTGGGTGGACTGCCAACTGGGCTGTACAAATTGTGGGCACAGGACAGGGGTAAGAAGGCTGGGAATTTGAGAGTCAGTAGGAAAATTCTCAACTGTCCTGTTCTCAGTATACCACCTCCTGCCAGGCCTAGTTTTCCATCCTGTACAAAGAATAAATTTCCAATCTACACAGGATGGGAGAGAGATAGTCAAATGACTGAAAGAGGCTAGGGACGTAATCTGGTAGTAAAAATGCCTAAGCCTTTCTAAATTCTATAATGGATAATAGGCTACTTTAATTTTCCTTTCTGCCAAGTTCAGATTCCATTTTTTCAATCTATGTTGTCAGTTATCATTGACTCCAAAGTCGATTTGTTTTCTCATCTTCTTTTTGGTTTTGTGAGTTTTGTGCTTCCTTTTTTCTTTTAGTTTATATTCATTTCCTAGAGCTGCCATAATGGTACCACACACTGGACGGTTTGAGTAACCAAAGTCTCCCGAATACAGAAGTCTGGAATCAATGTCAGCAGCATTAGTCCTTGTGAGGACAGTGAGGAAGAATGTTTCATGCCTCTCTCCTGGTTTCTGGCACCCTCCTGTGTTCTTTGGTGTCTAGATTATATTACTTCTGTGTCTTCCCATCCTCCTCTTTCTTTTATGCATCTCTCACTGTGTGTCCAGATTTCCCCCCTTTTATAAGAATACCTGCTGTATTGGATTAGGGTCTACTCTTTTCCCCCAGATTAATGACCTAATCTTAATTTAATCATCTGCCAGGAGCCTGTTTTCAAAGTAGGTCACCTTCACAGACTTTACACTTAGGCTGTGGGTGTAGCTCAAGTGGTAGAATGCTTGCCTATTGTGTACAAGGCCCTGGGTTTGATCCCCAGTAAATAAATAAATAAATAAATCGACTTCTTTTTTGATTCACGGTTCAATGTATCACAGAAGATTGGGATATATCACAGTTTGATGTACACAAAATATATCGTTCCCATACACTACTTTAAATCAGAAGTCTACCCTTTGCTTTCTTGACTACATCAGATTGCATTGTTTGAGTCTTTTTTTGGGTTGTGGGTGGGTAATCCACTGAGTTGAGGATATAATTTTAATATAATACGCTGTTTTGTATTCCCTTGAAAGACTGTCCATCACATGTGCCCATAAGAAGAGACAGAGAAGAAGTTCAGGAAAACAAAGTTGATTATACTCACAAGTATTAGACATAGAAGGTATGGCATGTCATGCACAGTCACAAAGACATCAGAATGGTCAGGAGGTAGAAAGACAGGAGCAAGGGAAGGATTCGATAAGAACTTACACTGGTGTTTCTCTGGGAAAGACAAGACAGGGCAAGGTCCACAGTTTAGGATTGACTAGTTTGAATAATTCCCGTGTATTCAAAACTGTAAGAGTGGTTTCTAGTTGCTTGGTATCTGGCCCTGGAATGGCTGAGTTAGAAGAATGTTGCCTCCTGGGTTGTACAGGTCAGAGAGAGAAGGTATAGCACAGGGTTGGTCCATTTGCCTATCAAGGGAAGATCAAAGGAAACTCCTAGCTGAACCTTTTGTTATCTCTAAGAATTTGCTAAACCTGGAAAGGACAGAGTTTCTCCAGACAAAATGGAAAGCTAATTCTTACATATGCCATCAAAGAGTATACAGACTATGGGGAGATTGTAGAAACCAGTGACCTGAATGTACTGCATTCCCTCAAACTCTGTATTTGTCTCTATCACTGTTGATATATCTTGTTTCTCTAGTGTCATTTCGTTATCTCCCTTCTCTGATAACTACCTGAAACTAAAACATACAATAACCACTGCAAATCTCTGATCTTCTGTCATCTGCAGTCATCTGAATATCTGTCTCCCCAGACTTGTATGTTGAAATCCCACCACCCCAAGATGATGATAAGAGGAGATGGGGTCTTTGGGAGATGATCAAGTCATAAGGGCAGAGCCCTTACAAATGGATGAGAGGTCTTACTTACAGAGGTCTGGGAGAGACCTCTCATCCTTTCCTTCTGCCTGTGAAGTTGGAGTAAGGAGATGATTGTCCATGAAGAAACGGGCCTCAATAGACAGTGGATCTGCTGGTGTCTTGATCTTGAACTTCCCAGTTTCCAGACTGATAAATAAATGTTTGTTGTTGCTATAGTTTAAAAATGGTTGGTCCCCTCAACTATGAAGGAGTTTAATCCCCAAAGTATTATTTTAATGGAGTTAAGAGGGTGGTAAAAATATATATGAAGGGAGAGAAATAGTAGCCAGATCATAAATACTCGGTTTCTTGCCTAAGGAATTTGAACTTTCTCCAAACTCTACGATATCTGATGACCACTGAATGAAATGCACAGAAATGACAAGATGAAAATATGGTTTTATTACATTTAGTTTGGCATTAATAATCTCTCTTGTCTAGAAGTGATGAGGACATCACTGACAATTATTTAAAAATGGATTTGTATTAGAATGGTGGTTTTAAAGCATGTCCCTGGATTCTTTAACATTTCCCTATCTAGAGGTAGAGTCTATGGTCCCTTCTTTGAATAAGGGCCAAACTATGTGATTACCTCTAAGAATAAAATAAGGCAAAAGTGTCACTGAAGAACTGTATTAGTCACCTTCCCATTACTATAACAAAATACCTGAAATAAATAACTGTAAAGAGGAAAGGTTTATTTTGGCTTATGGTTTTAGACCATGGCCAGTGGCCTTATTGCTTTGGGGCCTATGGTGAGTCAGAACATCAGGTTGCTCACATCATAGTGGCTAAAAAGCAAACAGAGTGCAAGAGACTAGAGTCTTACAATTTGCTTCCAGGGCTTGTCCCTAATGACTTAAGATGTTCCCTCCTAAAGATTTCACCACCTTCAACAGTGCCACAGGCCACCAAGTCTTTAACACAGGGACTTTGGGGGAGATATTCAATATCCAAACCATAGTAGTGGCTTAAAAGACCAGGTTACAAAGGGCCATGTGCTTTCTTTTGGGAAATTTATTCACAAAGGCTCTAGCTGCCATGAAAGAAAAATGGCTAAGTATGGCCACTATGTGAAGGGCGCTATGGTAAGACCATATAGAGAAAGAGAGGTGACCAAGAAGCTCCTTCTGTTTTAATCTTCCTAGGCCAGTTACCAGAGGTGCTAGTGAAGAAACCTTCAAAGAAACCCTATCCCCAGTTATTTTCTAACTAAAGAACCCCAGAGAAATGCAAAACTGAGACCCATAACTCCAGACGTGTGAGCAAAAGAGAGATTGTTTTAAGACACTATTTTGAAGGGTTCATTATGTATCAATAGATAATCATAACTGTACATCAAATCAAAAACAATAAAGACAAAATTATGGTAGTGGCAGTTGGGAGCACAGCAAAATGGGCACATTCAAATTATTAACAAAGATCCACCCCTGTACAGTCCTAGGGGCAAAAAATATTCCTGGTCTTGAAGTCAACCTGTCTCATCCTGATAAATATTTGGCACTCCTTTTGTACACAATAGCCTATTTAAAAATTCAAATTAAATAATGAAATTCTTTGTTTAAATTCCAAGTTTAGCAAGTGAATTTAGCAAATGGTTGCAAGTAACAGAACCTCTAGCTATTATGTTTCTCTTTGGAGATCAAATCCACTGAAATTCTAGTTTTATGCATCAGTTTTCACATAATATAAAATACCCTAAATAGTACAAAATTCTGAATAAGAGAAATCAGACTTAGCTATGTGGTCAATTCTACCTGTTTTCAGATTCTAGTGCTTGACTGAGGAAAAATTACAAAAAGCATGTAGGGACAACTGAGGAGATATGATTACAAACTCTATACAATATTAAATAATTTGAGGAAATATTGTAATTTTTAGGTGTAATAGTAACATTATGTGTATGTAGTAGCATATTCACATTCGTAGGAGGAATATCCTGAGTATTTTGGGGTGAAATGTCATGTTTGTAATTTACTATCAAATGGAAAAAAATCAAGATAGTGGGTATATTGGCATTCATAAAACTAATCTTTGAAATTCTGTTTTAAAATATTCATAAAAGATTGGAAAAAATTACGACCACTGAAAACATAAAAAAATGAAGACGATTACAAGAAAATTTTGAAAAGAACATTTGGGAAAATATGAGTTTTAAAGAATAGCATTTTGTCTGGTTGAAAAAGGAATTTTAAAATATTTTGACTGACTGTGTTAATTTACATAAGAAAACTAGCTTCTGTATAATACTTTAAATGCCATACTGAAAATAAAGATAAAAAGCACAGTTTGGAAGTGGATTTTGTATTCTAATATAAAGTACTAGTATTTAGAAAAGTCTTCTGGCAGAAAATTTAATCCACGTTTCATTTCCAAATTATTTTTCATATACTGTATAAATTGTCATTGTGCTTAAGTATCTTTAAACTAAAGGTTACAATCAGCATTTTAACAAGTTTCCAAAACTGTTAAATTTTTAATTTTTCCCATACTTGTCCTCAACTGGTTGTAAGGTTCTCCTTTGGAAGATTTAGCTCTATTTGGGTCAAAGTTAGAGTGAATAACTAAGAATGAAACTATTTTCAATGTGAAAATAAGGCCTAAAAATTATAAACATAAAATGTGATATAATAATTCATCAATTTTCATATGTTAAAAAAGGCCGAGATACCGTGGAGAAGAATATATTAACGTCAAGAAGTTGGGCTTTGCAATTCATTTTCCGGTTTCAATAATGAAACTTGGTTTCTTTTTTTGTGTCTTTATTTTCTAAAAGAGAGATACGGAGACACTGATCAAAGAAGAGAGGTGCTGCTGTTGTCCAATATTTTTCAAAAACTCACCTGAAATGCAAATGGCAAAGCAGCCCTTCTACACTCTACATCTTTACCATTTCCATCTTTACCACTTTCCATCTTTACCATTTCCGCTGCCCTCCCCTACAGATTCATGAAATCATTGCCAATAGGACCCGAAAGGCCCTAGTCCTCTGGTTCTAGGAGGAAAGGGAGTGCCAAGAGAAAGGCCTTACCTCCCTCATCTACCCCAACACCTGGAGTCTTCCCCCAGCATTCCAGCAGCCTTCTCAATCCACATGAGGTCATTTAACCAGCAAAACTATTTTTTCTGGTGAATTTTTGCAGGAAAAGAAAAAAGTTGTGCATCACAGGTAATCATCTAAATGACTTGATGTTTTTATTTCCAGAAGAGGATCCTAACCTTCTGGGTCAACAGGGGAAAGTGAATCATGTCTATATTTGAACGTGCTCGGGGACCACAGTAGTAGTCACTGATATCGTTTCTTCTCTAAACCTTCATTACACTCCATGCCCTTCGCTTTGCACATCTCTTCAAATTCCTGAGTCACGCTCTGTTTATGTTGCTGTTCTAAGAACAAATTGCAGCACCGATCCAAACAAAATGACGCCAATGTGGGGAGGGAGGGATCACGGAGGAAGCCAGCCTAGCACTCTGGGATGCCAAGGCGGGTGCAACTGAACCGGCAAAGGTCAAAATGCGAGCACGGGACATCTCTACCTTGGCCAAGGGGATCCCAGGAGGCCCGGTCGCCTTTCCCTTGTCTCCAGAGCCCACTAAGAGTGAGCGTCCGGTGTGTTTGCTTTGAGGCCCAACCAAGAAACGCGAAGGAGAGGGAAGGAGATATTTTTAGAATGTTGTTTTGCTTTTAAAATCATCTTTAATGTCCCAGTAACAACTCAAAAACAAATAAAACCTAGTCCTGTTTTCAGGGGAGCCGATTTGGGCACAGCGTAGACGCACAGAGAAGACACCGAAGTAGAAAACGACTCTGTCCCCCCCTCCGCCCGCGGTGCCCAGAAGGCCGGGGGCGGGGAAGGGGCGGGGCGCGGTGACGTCACAACACAGACGCACTGCCTCCGTGTTTTTGTGTTCCCTGCTCTTCGGAAAAGCCTCCTGGATTTCTTTACCTGGCCATCCCCCACCTCCAGGCCAAGGAGACCCGAGGTCCCTTAACAAACGCTGGGCCAGACAGTGTTGAGGCGGGAGCTGACGCTTCTGAGCGATTCCGATAACGCTGACATTGGCGGAGGGTAGCAGGACGCGACAGACGCAATCACCAGCAGGGAGGCAGGCCCCGTCCCGGGATCTTGGAAATCCTGCGGTCCATCATGAAGTTCCA
>JAJEJO010004823.1:150912-253927 GCA_020662805.1 Glaucomys volans
TTGAGTATCGGAAAAAGGAAGGAGAAAAGATCCGGAAGAAATATCCTGACAGGGTCCCTGTGAGTGCGCCGGGAAGCGGGGAGGAGGAGGGGAGAGGGGCTGGGCGGGGGCGCGGAGGAGGGAGTAGTGTTGGCTGCCCCGGGCGCTGGAGGGTCTCCGGGGAAGGAGGTCTCTGAGATCACTTAACCCTGAACGCCCTTCACTACTGCAAGGGGCCCTGGACGTTCAAACTGCGGACCTTTTTAAGTCCGTATCCCCAGGACCGGTACCCATCTTTAAAGGTGTCTGCATCTTTAGAGCGGAGCCTACGCGTCGAGTGACTCAGCATATTCAGCACATGTGTAGCTTCAAATGTGCACTAAGTAGGGCCCGTTTGTGCGAGAGTGATTCGTTTGGGGGCACGGATTCGCCACCTTTAAGAACGCACGAAAATTAGGGTAGCAACTGATGCAGTGGGGGTTGCTCCCATCGATTTCTGCCTTGGATGGTTCTCTGGATCATGTTAATTTTGGTCCTAATATCTTTGAGCAGTGGAAGAAAAAAAATTCAGACGCCCAGATTCTTGTTTTCGCTTAGGAATGGGGGCGGGGGAGCGCCACAAGACAGGCCCAGAAAACAAGGTCACGTTCTCCGCCTAACAGCCTGCTAGCCTCATCATTCTTGCTCCAAGGCCAGGTGCGGCGACCGCAGGCCTTCGCAGGTAGTGACTGTGGTCAGCTACCCAGACCCAGTGGCAGGACTGAGACATTTTCCTCTCAGATTTGGACTACTGCAGGCAGTGAGGAAGAAAGAAGAAATATTAGGTATCTTTCAGCATCCGGGCGTTTTTCCCTTTCGTCCCCTGCCCCCACCCGCCCCCCTGCCTGTTCCCCCCCCCCCCCCCCCGTAGGCTGCGCAGCCAAATTGCAAGGTTTTTAAGTGTGGTAGAGGGATCAATGGCTATTGGATTTGGGGGATGGTGGAGCAGAGACTTTAAGGTTGTGTCCTTTAGTGTCACGCAGGGACATTAGAACAAGCATTACCCGTAATTTAAAGGAATTGGAATTATCTGTTTTTTTTTTTTTTTTCCTTGACTCTTACGTGCCCTTTGAGATTCTTGTACAATCCCTTCTAACTTTCTTCGTCTTTTAGCTACCAGAGGATGCCTGGGCCTTAGCACAAAGTAGAAATTCCTTGCACCCTTTTTTCTATAAGGAAGAGGAGACATTAGGGCTCCACTGTTCTCCAGGAATTAACACACATAAGGGTTTTCTGTAAAAACTGGGGAAAAAATAGATAAACCTTACATGGTACATGATCCTTTACAAATTACATACTTGATCTCTGGAAATTGGATGACTACTTTTAAAAGTTTTTCTCAATTCTGGTAATAACAGTCCCATTTTTAATAATATTTACCTCACACCATTATAATCCCCATTCTAAGATGAATCTGAAGCACAGAAAAATGAAATTTTTTATTAAAGGCCTGTGGTAGCAGCAGGAATTCCAACCTTAGCTGCCTTGCTGTGGGAGCCCCTAACTTCCATCCTTTATCATTTTTAAATTTCTAATACAATTCTGTTAACCAGAATTAATTAAGTGTGCACTGCATGCCTTACACTTTTGAGTACTGAAAATAGATAAACTTGTTCAACTCAGGAGTTGCCTGGTGCCAGCGAGGACTCTTAAGCAAAATGACTACCTTTTATTCAGAACTTGCTAAGGACAGGCTCTGTTCTTCCAGTAGGTTTGCATAAATCACAAACTCTTGACATTTATCTGTTTGTAAATCTACTTAAAATTCCCATATATTTTCTCAAAACGAAGCTCTTCACATTTCATTCACCTGCATTCACTCAGGATATTTTAACTAATCTAATCCTCCCTATTTACCTGCTAAAGGTTTGCTGTTATCTGTTTTACTTCTATGATACTTTATAAGCAAGACCATTGCTAAGATCTCATGGTTCCTCCAGTTATGCTTTAACCAGCGATGAACCTCCCAACTGCTCATGAAGTGCTCACCTGTGATCCTCTCTACTCGTGACGCAGGAAAAGGAGCTTTACTAAGAACAGAAATGTGTGCCTTGTGTGCGCATGCACGGTGGGAATGAACCCAGGGCCTTGTGCAGAGGATGTACACAAAGTACAACTCCACCTTTGAGCTATACCTCCAGCTCCAGATACTTAGTTTTAATTCTGTGCTTTAATAGGAATTTGCTGTGCCTTTGGGCAGAACTCATAATCCTACTTTGCTGAAGTGTCTTGTGTACAGAATAGAGTATAAAACATTCTTCTAAAGGCCCTCTGATTACTTGTACAACCTGAGCTTAGCCCCATCAATAGGCGTGCTTGCGCCTTGGGTCATGGGATCTTAATAGGTACAACATATTGAAAACCAGCAGCAGGAAACTGTTAGGAACAGATGATCTAGTTTTAAAAATTTATTAGTAGTACTATAGAGGATTACCCACATTTCACAGATGAGGAAAACTGAGACCTAAAGTGTCAAAATATCTGATGGTCTGTCACTGTGAGGAGAATTGCTCTTCTAGAAACCTGAATATTTTCTAATCAACCAAGGCCTTAGTCACTCTTTCTCTTCCTGTCTGCTGTCCCCTGTCCCCCCAGTTTTCACTGTAAGCAGCTTTGTTGCTCTTGTTCTACCTCCTGCCTTCCATTTCTTCTTGATAGGAGCTGCCTGGTCTCAGAGCTCCTGTGAGGAACTTGTGAGGAGCTCTGCCAGATCTCAGAGCACAATATTAGGCTCCATCTGTCACTCTTTGATTTTTATGAACTGTGCTGTCTCCTGTCCATCCTCATATTTGGTCCTTCAGTGGTTTGTCTTTGAAGTGCTTCTTTTTTTTCTTTTCTTTTTTCTTTCTTTCTTTTTTTTTTAATTTCTGACTCATATCTGTATATCCCAGTTTTTATTTTTATTTATTTGTTTATTTACCTTTTTGGTACCGGGCTTTGAACCCAGGGTCCTATGCAAGCTAAGCATATACTCTACCACTGATCTATATCCCCAGCCCTCCAGTTTTCTTTTTTAAATTCAAAGTGTGATTATGCCCCAAGTGTGCTCTTCCTGGTGTAGGAATCATTTTCTCTGTAAACACAAAGTAAGTTTTTACTCTTTTCATCTGTTCCGTTTAACTTGAGATTTCAACTCCTCCATTCAAATTAATTTTTATGTGAGCTTTTTTATATTTTACAGAGCATTTTCACATAAAAGTTATGTATTAAGTTTATATCATATCAATACCATGAATTTGTAAAAGATGAGTTTGAAAGTTATCTTTTACTCAGTGGAGTATTGAGGCTCAAAGAGGCTGAATGACCTATTAAAGATCACCCAGGTACCAGAGATACTTGTTCAGTATTTGTTTCTGCTTCACTTAACTTTTTGATACTCTCTATATTTTGTATCTGGAATGATTATATTTTCTGAATAAAAAATGTAGAGTTAATGGTTTTACATTAGGTATTTTTATATTTTATAAATTTAAGTGTATAAAATAGTTTGATATTTATATGTTTTTTCTCTCAAAAAGCACAATTTTCATAAAACTTGAAGATATTTTAAATATTGTAGAAATATTTAATGTAGACATTGAAAATCCTTTAAAATCCTAATGTAATATTGCCTGATGATTTAGCGTATTGACATTCTATACAAAGTGTCATTCATTCTAACAATTATTTTAATACTTTGTTCAGTTAATAGTGTCTTGAATATTTCTTCACATTCTTGAAAATTTTGATGAAGTATGATATTTAAACATAACCTGTTTGTGTTAGTAACCTCTTACTAAAATAAATAAAGTAATCAACTTAAAAGATAAAATGTTTATTTTGGCTCATGGTTTCAGAGATTTTAAACCATGGTCAGTTGGCCCCATTGTTTTGGTCCTATGGCAGCAAAGGATTTATGGTGAAGCAAAACCCTGTACTTCCTGGCTGGAGTGTGAAAGAGCAAACGTTTCCATAGTCCCCTTTTGGGACACACTCCCATAGTCCTCTTTTAGGACTTGAACACTCCTACTAGGCCCCACCTTTTTAAAGGTTTCACCATCTCCCAGGAGTGCCAAGCTAGAGAATAGGTCTTTAACACATGGGTCTTTAGAAGACATGTAAGATCCAAGCAATAGCACTGTACCATTAACAAATGGCATTTTAAAAAAAGAATAAAGCTAACAAGTGATTAGAACCATCTGAGAAAACCCAGAAAATCTTCATACTCTAATTAAATAGCAGTGTCCTATAGTGTCCCTTAGAGATAATTCATAATTACTTAAAATCAAGTACATTGTTGGGTGGGGGTATTAAAAAGTTGTATCAGGCCTAGGCAATCTCAACTTCCATCTTTACAGTTGTGGGATATGGAAGGAAAAATACCATGTTGGGTACTGTAGTTATTTATTTCCACTTCCCTACACCCAGGTCATTGTGGAGAAGGCTCCGAAAGCCAGGGTGCCTGATCTGGACAAGAGGAAGTACCTAGTGCCCTCTGACCTCACTGGTAATGCTCTTTCCCTTCCCTGACCCTTTATTTCATAACAAAACATTCTTGGTCCTTATCACATGCATGAGAGTTGGAGAAGGTATGTGGGATATTCAAAATTATCTGGTTCAAAAAATGACATAATAGTTTTCTCCTCTTCAGATCCCTGTACCATTCCCTATGATTTAGTTACAGCCAAGCAAAAAGTTTCAAAAGGAGAAATCAGGCATCTATCATTTAGACTGCTTTTAAAATTAAGCCTTATTATTATAGCAATTTGTTCCAAAAAGAAAATGAGCCCATTTCTTGCTGAGATCACATTTTAAGAGATTCTGAACTAAATACCTTATCTCCTAATGGTAGGTTTATAACAGATTTTATAGATTTTGTTTGGAATCATAATATATTTACTCTCTACCAGGAGACTTAATGGAATACCCACTGCATCCAGGATACACTGGAGAGATTTTTGTAGATATGTTTGGTCTAAAGTTAATATATTTATTATTGGCCTTCTAGAACTTTTTCAGCGTTTTTTCAAAGAGGAAAATTATTGAACCCATTCATTGTCCCAACACTGAATGTCTGTGCTATGATTACCAGAGTCCAATGAAATTCTATCATTACTTTGTCTAAGGGTGCAAGGGGGGATGGAAAGGTATTTCAAGTCAGTTTTAGATAGTAATGGAAAGGTTTTGGTTTGAATATACACAGTATTCCCTCAGTCTGAGTGGATATGCTAGCATTAGGTCTGAAATTGAGTAAAGAGACATAACTCCACTGTTGCATGCCAGGGACTACAGAGGCTCTTGGAGTTTCACTTTTTGTTACTAAAGCTCTTGGAAAGTACTTGGCTCTGTTCAGATGATATATAAAGCTGATACCTACTCTAAGGGGAACAGTTAAAATAGAATTTTTTTTCTGGTGCTTATCTTTCTACTAATCCTTTGTTTTCTTCTTGCCCCTTTTTTTCCTTTTCCTTTATCCAGTTGGCCAGTTCTACTTCTTAATCCGGAAGAGGATCCACCTGAGACCTGAGGACGCCTTATTCTTCTTTGTCAACAACACTATCCCTCCTACTAGTGCCACCATGGGCCAGCTGTATGAGGTAATGGTTCTGGTCACAACAATAAGAACAGTCTGGCATCCTCTAGCTTTTGTTCCAGTGTATGTTGATAACACACCTGGGAAGTGGAGCAGGAGGTGTTATTTATCAGGATCCTCTTACACGCTGCAGTGTATGGCGGATGAGACACCACTTGTCCTTTAGTGATTGAGTGCCCTAGTAGATTTAATCCTTTTGAAGTCTTCTCTGTCTTGCTTGACCCTAGTCTTTTAATACTGGATCGCTTTTATTAAATAGCAGTAAATTGTTTCTGATAGAAAAAACTTGCAAAGTGTCTGCCCATCACAATTCATGTTTTTCTTCTTGGTAACATATAATTTGTGAGAGAACTATGTATTTCAACCCCAGTTCATTATGTTACTTCCATTTACCAACAGAATGAGCAAAAAAAAAAAAAACATGGTAAAAGCAGACTCTTCACAGTTTATTCCCATATAAACTCTGAAGAGTTTGTTGAGGACAACCACATAGGGAAGATTTTCTTCTTAAACTAAAACTAAGATCATGGAGAAGATTTACCATTATCTGGACACAGATAAAATAAAATAAATTAAGACAAAGTCTTTAAATTGATTCATTTGCCTTTACAGATAAATTTAGTATTTTATGTGATTTGGTTGGTTTAATGGCAAATGGTAGGAATCTAGTTTGAGAAAAAGTATTGTAAAGGATATTATCATACTGTGGACACAATCCAAGATTATAACTATATTATTCCTTGAAGGGCTTCACACAGAGGCTACATGAACATTTAATCAGTGCTGGCCTAACCTTTATTCCATAGCATATATACACTGTGAATATATATTCCAGTTTGTGTATCTTTTGGTATCTTCATTTTTTTTGCTAGAATTCACTTTTTAAGAGTAGTCATCTTTCTATCTTGTGACCTTTGTGTATTCTTTTGTCCATCAAGGCTTTTCTGTTTGTGAAGTTAGAGCTCAAAGTTTAATTGCAACCGCTTCTGTGTCTGTCTTTGTTATTGTTGATTTTTTCCCCTTGTTTTTTCCAGTGCTGTATTTGAAACCCAGGGCCTCCTGCTTGCCAGGCAAGGGCTCAGCCCACCCTGTTCCTGTTTTTAATAGAAGCTAATGATAACTTCCATACTTAATTTACAAGGTTGTTTGAGGCTCAGAATTCTAGGGATAATGAACATGAATGTTTTCTAAACTGTCATCTTATCTTTTCCCCTAGGACAACCATGAGGAAGACTATTTTCTGTATGTGGCCTACAGTGATGAGAGTGTCTATGGGAAGTGAGTGGCAGAAGCCCAGCAGATGGGAGCACCTGGACTTGGGGGTAGGGGAGGGGTGCGAGTGGGACTTGGGGGAAGAGAGGGAGGGCTCCCACCGCAGAGGAGACAGAAGGTGAAGACATCGGGAAACATACTGCACACACTGTCATCATATTTTCACATGCTCATTTGATGTTTTTTATTGTTTCTTTGGCCCAGGAAGATATCAGGACAGAGCTGTTGAATTGACATTGATACAGGAATGGGGATGACATGATTTCACAGCAGTGCTGAGAATTGACTTTTGTGCAGTTTTTCATAAGAGGTTCAGGAGGTGGGCAAGGTGAGGCCCAAGATGAATGCAGTCCAGCAACAGCTCCCATCTCTTTGGACAGAAATTTCTTTTTTTTCTTTTTTTTTTTTTTTTTTTTTTTTTTTTTTTACATTTACACAAGACAGGGAAAAGGAAACAGGAATGCTTTAGGACTTGTGGTAGTGGACCATACCTGGGGACCAAAAGACATCCACTGTAATATAAGTTTTATAGACTCTGATCTCTCCTGTCTTTCCACTTCCACCCCCCAACACCCATCCTAGTCTCACATACAGATGTCACAGTATCACCCTGGTGGTGGCAGTAGACATTTAGATGGAGCTCTCTTACCTTTGGAAAATATAGAGCAAGCATGAAAGTGGTTATGATTATGAAATAACTTTGATGACTTTAAACTGGAATTGAATGAGTCTTGAGCATCTCTGACTAACCTGCTCTTTCTCTGGCACCCCTTATCCTACACCTATCTTGGAATTTCATGAGCCTCAGGCATTTCTAGTCACAGGCTAAAGTCAGTCCTTTAGCATTTCATTAGTATTTTCCGTGGGACAGAGGTGTCTTCCACATGAAGGGTTGCAGATAGAGGAAAGATAGGTTATCTTCACCTCCCACTCACCCAGAATTCTTGCTCCCCTGCTGCTGCCCCTCAGTCTCACAGGCACAGGAATGCTATGTGATGGCCAGCTGCTTCCCTCCAGTTTTCATCAACTGCAGCTGCTAATTAGAAAAGTTCTGGAGGGATGGCTTAGTAATTCATGGGGATTTTATTGATTTTCTTTTCATTTAGGGGTTTTTGTGGGGTGGGGGTGGGAGCAGGAATTGCACTCAGACATGACATTTCAGTTCATCTCTGCTGATGATAATGATTCTTCCTGTCGGGGGAAATCTGTGTGTTCTGTCAGCTACAGGTTCTTGTATAATGAAGTCACTGCTGTCAGGCCAAGGAAATAAAATAATTGCTTATCTTAAAAATATATCCTGAATTCAGAGATGTTGCCTTTATTGGGTATGTGTTTGAATAGATGCATTTGTTCTTGTGAACAAAAACTTTGGGGGTGGCTATTAGCAGTGAATACTCACGTAGGATCAGGTGCATGTTGACTCAGCCCTCTACTGACCAGGTAGTTACTGTCTGAGGGTGTGTTAAGGAAGGCAGTGTTCCTGGCACCATGGTGATGTGTACATTTTCTCCCCTGCAGATAAGTGCTGTGTCACTGTGTTTCTGAAAGCTGAGTTGGAAGACTGCCTGCATCAGAGTATTAGGATGGGGTAGGGGTGTCCTAATTATAAATGAAGATGTCTGGGCCTTGTCCCAGATTTAGCTGACTCAGAATCACAGCATAGGTGTCTTAATTTTTAACAAGTTCCTCATATGATTTCTGCTGTGCACTGAAGTTTACACCAGGCTGTGCTGGAATTTCCAACCACACTTTATTTTTTTCCACTACAATTTGGTCCATATAAGGGCACCATCTTCCAAAGCAACAGATAGCAATAAGTAAGGCTTCTAGCATCAGAACAAGTTTTGTGTCTTCTGACTATCTCAGAGTCTTTTGTTCATTCAGAAACTAGTATGTGGGTCTGTAGGTATGCTATGGGGGTGCAAGTTGTGTGAGAACAGCCAACCAAGAAATGAGTAGACTCTCCATTCAAAGAACCCCAAAATCCAATTCTAATCTTCCTTGATCTCTTGGCAGCTATATTCCCAGATAGTATTTTCCTCTGTAGAGTTTTAAAGAATATAACAAAGTTACCAGGAAGTCATAGAAGATCCATGGCAGGATTACACCGCCTACCACTGAGCCATGCCAACAGTTTTGCTTGGGAAAGTTAAGTCAAGATGGAGAGGAAGAACCCCAAACCCAGAAAACACCATGTAATTTTTCAGAAAATGGAAAGCTCTGAAGGATTTTCAGTCAAAGCATTGAAAATGGATACCAGTCATTGACAAAAATACCAGGGTACTATTCCATAATGAAGCTGAAAGAAGCTAATATTTGATTTACTGAGATGTGAACTATATTTTGAAACTAACAAACACCCACTGCTGATGAATGAGATTGGATGAACGTTGTAAACATGGTGAATCCTAGCCCTTCCTGCATATCTGAAGCAGTCCCGGTGGTAATGGAGATTGCAGGTTGTAGATGAACCAAAGGGTTACGTTGAATTTAGAGGCTCTGTCTCTCTCAGAAGGTTGTGCTTATTTTAGTCCTACTCATTTCTGTTATCCGAGTGGGAAAATTGTATCCTTGGATGGGGCATTACATTCTATTTTAGACCTGTTTTCTGATTTAAAGATACATAAAATTTAACAGTTAAGTTTAGAGGCAAAGTCAGGCTGGACACTTCTATGCTCTCATTGGCAATTGATGCTTTTTCCTGAATGGTAGTGTTTGTCAGCACTACCTCTTTCTGGTCTAGTTTTTAACATTTCTTAGTGTTCTCAGGCCATTGTGAGGCCTCTCATGGACTTAAAACAGTTGAGAAAGTATCTTTCCATTAACTTGAACTCTGTGTCCTTCATTCCCCTGGTAGATTAATTGACTTACTCCAATGCTTATATCTGGGGATGAAGTTAAAATGATGTTTCAAAAGTTTCATTCATTCTTTGGAGGCTAATAGGACATCATTCTCAGAGATGAGTGGGCCGTTAGTTCTTCCCATATATTTTAGTAGAAACTTCTCAACTATATGTGGGTAAGCATACATCCAAGTTTGCCAAGAGTAGCTGATTTTGTGTGTTGTCCTGATGGACTTGTTAGTGGTTTCTTTTTTCACTGTCAAGTTCCCAAACAGACAAAACATATGCTTGCTCTCTCCTTTTACTTAATATAAAAGTAGAAGCTGTCCCTTCTCTGAAAAGACAACAGTACCTGTGTCATTCAGATTTAACACACCCTAAGATGGCCCTTTGTGTGGAGACTAGAAAAAGAATTCCACTTTTGAAATCTTCTTTTATTTACTTTATTCAATTACCTTCCTGCCCCAGTGCTGAATTATTTTCTTCTAAAACTTTGTGCATCATTTAAGAGTTTAAACACCATATTGTGCAATCAGAATTAAGATTGTTGAAGAACAAAGCAAATAATGGTTAACTCTGTCCAGTGTTAACTAAGCAGGCAAGTTCACTGCCTGTGACACTCACAGCAGTCCCTATTTAATGTGAACACTACCTCCCAGGATCAAGTGTTGCAGTTCCCTAGCACTGCAGGGACCCTTTGGACACTACTGTCAGTTACTGACAGCTGCCTTGGGAATGTTATACTTTGACAGATTGAACAAGCCCCTGGCATTCATGTTCTTTTGTTATTT
This sequence comes from Glaucomys volans, assembly GCA_020662805.1. Lineage (NCBI taxonomy): Eukaryota > Metazoa > Chordata > Mammalia > Rodentia > Sciuridae > Glaucomys > Glaucomys volans. The sequence goes on from JAJEJO010004823.1 coordinate 161,409, forward strand.
TTAGCTGTATAAATCTATCAAGTATTTTCAGAAACTGGTTTATTTTTCCCTTGATGCATTCTGAGCCAAGGTGGTCCCCTCAGTGCAACACCGAGTATATCAAGTATTTCTTAGATCATGCCTGCCCTACTCCCTCATTTACTCGAATATTATGACTGTGCAAGGTTTACAAACGTTTTTAGTCAACTCTAGTCATGGTGTAAACATCCCTGGGGATGACAGGGTTGGAAACTTTGTTCTTCTAGGTTAATTTAATATTTAGGGGAGAAAAAGACAAACAGTCCTTGTCCCCAAAACTCTGAGACCAATGATGGCAGATTAATTGTCCTATTATGTTACCTCATATTCCTTTTTTTCTTTTATTATTACAGTTATAGACTCTTTGGTACGTTGTAAACACACGTGGCTGATCATTTTCCAGGTGCATGTAGCAGGAAGTAATTATCCTCAGGAAATCGTGGAACACATTTCAACATGTCCTGGTGCAGGTGTGCATCGTTTTCTACAGTGACCCAAGAGAGACTTAAGTCAGTCTGTACATTCAGTAGTCTGGTGTCATCTATTCTGACAATAGTTCTCTTTTCAGCATAGCAATGTATTTAAGATCCTTATGAATTCTGTTCAGGGTACTTAGCTCCCAAAATTTGCATAAAGTGATTCAGAATTCATCCATTTTACACTTCTGGTAGGCTCAAAGTTGCCTCACATCAGTCAGCAAAAACATAATGTAAGCAATATGTGCATGGTATTCAAAGAATAAAAGTAAGTCATATTACATTGGTTAGTTCCCAACCTCCTTCAGGTCTCAGCTCAGGTGTCATCTCAAGGAGGCCTCCCCGCCAAGTACTTCTATAATATTTCAGCACAGCCTCCCACTCCTAGCTCTCCCAGTCTTTTTTACATTACCCTTTATCGTTTTTTGCTCAGCACTGATCACCTAACATAATTTTCTTATTTATCATCTGTCTGCTCTAGATAGTAAGATTCATGAAAGCAGAAACTTTCTATTAACTGATTTACACAAAGTGGTCAGCAGTGACTGGCGTATAGTTAGTGTTCAAAACAATCATTTTAGGACTGAAGAAGTAGGTAATTCAGTTGAGAAATTAATTTTTTCCACAAAATACAGACCATTCAGAGAACTTGGGGAACCCAGTAGTGGTTACTAGAAGGAAGATAGGAAATTGGTTGAATTCCAGCTCTGCCACTTGACTAGCTCTGTGAATGGGCCAGTTTATCACCTGTACAAATGAAATTCAGACTTCTTTTCCTATCCAATAGGTTGAATAATTACGTATTAAGTTGTTGGTGATATCAGGTAAACCCTTTGCAAGCCATTAAGCACATTACATATGAAGAGTAAAATTCACTTTAAAATGGCAGTAACTTAGGCTACCTTTCAGGAACCTCTCCCAAGTTTTTACTTTTCTTATTCATTGATAATAGCAGAAGTGGGCTAGCTTGGACCAGGGAAAATGAAGCAGAATGTGTTGAACTGGCCTCTCAAAATTTTCAGACTTGACATGATACAACAGCAAGGGCTTTTTGCCGTTAGATTCCCTTTATAACTCATTCTCTTGATGCCAGTAGCTGCCACTATTCCCAAAGATGGTGCTCTGGGTCTCCTTTTTCCATAACAGGTGAAACCTAGATGCAGGACAGAATAGGATGAATATTTTTCAGCCTTATTAGTCTGGAATCAACATGATACTTCTTAAAAAACATCTTGATATTTTGAGCTACGTAATATAAAATATCCTGACAAATATAATGCTATATACACATTAACAATATAAGCAACTTCTATTTATTTAGGTTTTTACCACCCAGAGCAGAATGGACTATGAAACTGCCTTCTAAAGAGGGTGCCCTCAGCTCAGGCTCCTCTTGAATCCAGAGGTACTTGCTTGGTGGAAACACTTTCTCCCTTTCTGCGCTTACTCTAGTGTTGGGGAATAGCTAGTTATGAAGGCAAGATCTGTGTCTTGTTTTGCTTTCTTGGCTTTTAAGAAATGTAGCCCATGTCTATAATCCCAGTGACTCAGAGCCTCAGGCAGGAGCCTTGAGTTCAAGGCCATCCTGGACTACTTGGCAAGACCCTGTCTCAAAAACAAAAACAAAAACAAAAACAGATCTGGGTATGTAGCTCAGTGGTAGAGCACTGGCCTAGCAAGTACAAAGCCCTGGGTTTGATTTCTAGTAGTAAAAACATACATAAATAAAACAAAAAAGAAGCAGGGACCCTGAAAGATTTGCTAACTATGACTAGCAAAGAAAGCAGAGAGTGAAAGACGTTTCCTGCCATTTCCTGACCAGCTGTTCCCCAACACTGGACTGAAAACAGGAGGGAGATTGTTTCTGCCAACCAAGTAGCACTGGATTCAAGACGATGCCTGAGCTGAGGGTGCCTTTTAGGAAGGCACAGTTTTATAGGAAGGAAAACTGAAGGAAAAAGATAGGGAAAGAGATACTGGCCAATTAGATTTTCCAACACCATTGATACTCTCATGTGAAAGCTCAGCTTTTCTTAATGAGGACTCTGGTTGCTCAGACCTAAGTTGTATATGTAAGTCATTGTGCTAGATAAGTCATCTTTGACAATAAACCCTAGGTGAATATTTTAATTCATTGTGAATGCAGGAGGAGGGAGAAGAGTTTTTTCTAGAAGAAGATAGCTGACTCATGTTGAATACACACAGATTTGAACTCAAGGCTCACCGAATTTCATGCATGGGTCCTCACCATGGTCAAAACAAATTAGGGCCTTTGAGTGAGTCCATATGAGGTTTTGATAGAAAATACTGAAGCTATAAAATGTTCCCGTCGTCTAAAGTTGCTTCTGCTTACAATTACAAACAAGCCAGGTTATTTTACAACACCAGCCCATCACTCACATTGCTCTCAATCTTGAATACCCTTCTCTGTCTGACCTGCCTAGTGAACTCCAGGAGCACCTCATGTATGTAAGTTAGGATTGACAACAAGTGACATAATGGTTGTAAATGATAGTTTTTTCTATACTAATATAAAGGCCCCGGTTTGGAATGAGAGCTGTCTCCTCAGACACAGGCTGTCCCTACTGTGTTCCCCACCAATTGGGGGTGACCTTCACTTGTACAGTCACAGGCAACATTTCTGCTATGATCAGTGGGCATAAGAGAGATGAGGATAGACCAGCTTTTCCTAAGGAAGGTTCTCTGAAGCATCTGAGAAGAGGTTAATTTATTTCTAGCTAGAACTTAATAACAACTACGTCTAACTGCAAGTAGACAAGTAGAGCTGGAAAAATCTACTTGCTATTCTGAATGGCCACTTGCCTAGTTCAGAGTTTTATGTCTGTGGAAAAAGAGCATAATGGATATTTTTTTAAACCAGTTCCTAATGTCGCCTCCAATACTCTCTTGGAAATTTGCAATGTAATTCTTTTTACATTACTATATTCTATATCACAATATTTCCATTAAGACACCCATACATTTTATTTGGCTGTTTGTATTGTCTATTTTGTTTTGAACCTACATTACTTCTCAAATTGCATTTTTGGTCCTGCAAGGACAAGGACCATATCTTCTCTCTATTCCTTGGAACCAGAGTGCCTCAAAGCTAATGAATGTTAGATGAAGGGATGAGTGAATAAGCAAATGGATGAATAGACCAAGAAGTGAGGTTTACTTACTAACTTTTAGAGTATTAGCATCTCAGCTTTGCAACTTAGTCTAAAGTATTCTCCATTAAACATTAACTATTAATTGTTTAACCAAGCAACTAGGAATCTTTTATCACAATGAAATGATTTTCAGTAAGTTAGCTTTCTGTTGCTATGACAAAATACCTAAGATAAATCAACTTAAAAGAGAAAAGGTCTGTTTTGGCTCATGGTTTCAGAGGTTTCAGTCCATGGTTGCTTAGACACTTTGCTTTAGGTCTGTGGCAGCACAGAACTTTATGGAAGAAGTGCAGGACAAGGAAGCTGCTCATCTCACAGCAGCCAGGAAGCAAAGAGAGAGAAAGGGTCCAGGGGTCCCTTTTATGGGCAGGTCTCCAATGATTTAACTTTCTTCCGCTAGACCCCATTTACTTAAAGTTTCACCACCTCCCAATCCTGGTGACCAAGCCTTTAACATGAACCTTTAGGAGACATTTAAGATCCAAACTGTAACAAAAGTTACATGGGACAAACAAAAGTTTCATGGGACAAACAAAAGTTACATGGGACAAATACTATGAAAAGAAGTTAAAATGTTTTTGTCATTGTGATGTAATTATAAATAAATGAATGTGTTCAATGTAGTAATTGCATTCCAATAAAATGGCATTAATCTTAAATTCCCATGATTCGTTTATTACAAGACTAGTAAGAGACAGTTATTTTTATGAAAACACTTACTTCCTTTCTCTACCCTTATTTTTCCACTTTGGTTAAATCAAAATGAGCCTAAGATGGTAGACATTAAACAAAGTTAGTACTTTAAATCTGAATCTTGACCTTTCTTTCTGCTTATAAGGAATTTGAGACAGAGATTACATGATTTGTATAACATTTCCAGTTTTAATTTCAACCTTTTTTTGGAAAGTTAATTATTGGCATATTTTCTCCTTTGTAAACACATTTGTGTAAGTTGTTTTTAACAGATAGCTGATGTTACACTTTTTTTCTAAACCTACCACAGGGACCTGTACAAATAACTAAATGTGAGGGTAGTAGCAGAATCATTTAAGAGTTCTAAAGAATCTTAAGAGTCGATTTGGGAGAGGTGTGACATTTTTCTCTTACCCCACTGCAATGGATTCCATAGGCAAACATGTAAAATGGAGACTGGGTTTCCCTTCTCTACATGGAGCTCCAGATAAACATGTCAGTTAGTTAACCATATGAATTTCAGTTTTCCTCATTCATTAATTAGAGATAATTTTATATCATATATAGTTCTATTAGTGTGTTAATCCTTAAATACTCTTCCTTTAGATACTCTTCTTTTGGATATGTGTCCTCTGTCACCTGGAGCTCCTTAAAGTCTGGATTATGATGTAATTCATTTTTGTGTTTCACTAGTACCTGCCTCTTGATACATTTTTGCTGAATTTAAAATAGCTGTGCAATAATTAAGACCAAAGGAGTGTGGGCAGTCTTCATATCCTGCATACAAATCTCAAAATTCTCTAGCTAGTAGGTAGAGGAGGCATTTTTGGAAGAAAGATTAAGCCTTCAAAGTCAAGTAGATTGTCAAATCCAGGATGTAAAATGGCAAGTTGTGTCCTTGATATTTCCTAATGCATTCTGCCTTTGGTCTCTGTGCTATGGATTTGGTGCCTCTCTCAGATCTTCAGATGCAACTGAGGTTTTCAGTAACCTCAAGACCTTCCAGAGATTTATCTAGAATAGATAATAGCTGTCCCTCTGGCTATTTGTATGGTTACATTGAAATTTGTTGTCCTGATTTCAGTTTAAACATTATTTTCTTGAAGGGTCCTTGAAACTTTTCATCTAGGTTAGCTTCCTCTGTGCCATACTTGAGTAGGTTTCTTCCTTCATGGAACATTTAAACAGTTCAACACACATACGCAGGGCATTTCTTTTGTCTCTTTCCCTCAGTAAAATCCAATTTATGAAGGAAAGTTCCACACTGAATTTGTTATCTATTTTTCTTTCACAGCCCAACATGATATTTGGCATCTGTCATGAGATTAATAAATTTAAATCAAATGAAAGAAATCTGCAGTATTTGAGTTCTGGGCAGCAGGATCATTTGTTAGGAGAATCCGTTTCAATATCATTCATTCAAGGCTTCTCTTCAGGATGAATTTTCAAAAACTATGTTCAGTTATCAACATGGAAATATTTTCCCTTGTTTCTACTGCTTTGATGTATTTTTAATCTCATATTTTGCCATTGTATCTAGGGCTGCTGTAACACATTACCACAAACTGGGAGCTTTAAAAAATGCATATTTTTCTCACAGCTCTGGAGACTAAAAAGCCAAAATCAAATTATTGGCAGAGTTGTGCTCCCCTGGAAGGTTCTAAGGAAGGGCCTTCCTTGCCTCTCCAAGGCTTCTAGTGGCTGCTGACAGTCATGGCATTCCATGGGCTCCATCCCAAGTGATGTAATGGAGTGCTAGTCTGCCCTCTTTGTTACATGTCATTCTACATTCTGTCATCACATGGCTTTCTTATGAAGTCCCCAGACATTGGATTTGAGATCCATCAGAGTCCAATAAGTTGGAACCTAACTAATCACATCTTCAAAAACTGCATTTCTGAAAAAATTCACATATTAAAATACCATGTGGACATGAATTTTGGGAGGATGCTACTCAGCTCACTACAACTACTGATACAAATTTAGTTGAGTAATAGGATAATGGACAAAGATTTTTGAACCTTAGAAAATTTCATATCCAAATGCAAGTTTCCTTTTTTTAGTTTTCATTATGCAAAATCACCCCCCTCTTTTTTTAAAAGTAAATGTGAATGTATTAACTCCAGAATTTTAGAAAAGCATCTTAATTTTTAGCAATGTTTGGGTATGTCTAATATTTGTTCATATCTTTTTTTTTTTTTTTTTAAGATAGGTGTTTTTCATTTGTTTACTTTTTTTGTTTTGTTTTGTTTTTGAACCAGGGATTGAACTCAGGGACACTCGGCCACTGAGCCACATCCCCAGCCCTATTTTGTATTTGATTTAGAGACAGGGTCTCACTGAGTTGCTTAGGGCCTCGCTAAGTTGCTGAGGCTGGCTTTGAACTCGAGATCCTCCTGACTCAGCCTCCCAAGTCGCTTGGATTACAGGCGTGCGCCACCACGCCCGGCTTGTTCATATCTTAATATAAAAAATCTAAAGGCATAATAACTAGTTTGAAATTTAACTAGTTTGTGTAAAGAACATTACCCACACAGTACATTGACTTCACACACATTTCTTTGTGCCTACCGTGCTTATTATATTTTTTATTAACCTGTCCTTCAAATGAACGAATATAAACAGTAAAAATACCATGAATACATTGCATGGTTCTGTGTTAAGGTTTACTCATTTCTCTTCTTGAAACATAAAATTAGAAATGCAGTGATTTATGTGACATGAGCAACATCAGCACAAGTCCAATAGGAGGGAAAAGAAAAAAAATTTAGTAATTGCAAGAGTGTAGGCAGAAACTCGTCTTGATCTGTAGTTCCTCCTAGAACACTGAAAAAAAATGGCACTTGGCTTTAACTGGGGAGGGACATCAACAAGCACGTCCAGGGCTGCTGTCAACACAGCTGCTCTCCAGCTGGAGACAGCACCATGTTTTCCTTTCCTGCAGGCATGGTGCCCTGTCCAGTTCCCTAACCCTAACCCATTGACACTGCACCAGGACATTCCACTGAGGAGGCAGCCTTGGAGGCAAAGGTGGAGCCAACTTCTTTTTTTTTTTTTCCTTTTAAGTTCCTGAAAAATAGTTGCAAGATTGTCATCAGCTGTGCTCATTTAAATGAAAAACTGAAAGCTGTCCTCTGTAAATATTGGTTGTTCAAGGCCATCTCTCAGGTAAAACAGAAACAATGTCTCTTTGTGCTTCTCTGTGGACAGAGCTTATGCTTGCTCTTGGATAAGCAGATCAGCACTTTGTTCCACCCCAGGATACCTGGGAGGCCTGAGTCAGGGGACAACTCTTGAGTTATCAGATCATTTGGAAGGATCCTGTGGTTTCTCTTTTTTTTTTTTTTTTTTTGTTGTTGTTGATTAACTGTTGATTTTCCTCAGCTGCAAATTGATTTGTGCTTATTCGAGCCAACCTACCAGATTAGTGCAAACATAATGCTTATGTTTTATAAATTCTTTTAAACTTAGTTGCCTCTGTGATCCTCACAACAAACTCATTCTTATCCACCTTTTTTTTTTTTTGCCCTGATAAGGATGTGTGTGGTCCATAGATCAGGGTTAGGAAAACATCTGCCTTCCTTTCATCTGTAAATCAAAATTTGTGCTAACTGCAGCTGTGTGCTGTTGAGCAAATGTCATAATGGTAAAGCTTCAAGCAAAGTTCTTGACTCTGAGTACCAAACAAAACTGAATGAAGTTCTTTTCTAATGTCTCATAAGGAAATAGGCTCAGAGGATACGGTTAGATTTTTTTTTTTTTTTTAAATCTGTTCCCGAGATAATCAACTTATAAGGGTGAAGGGATTATTTAGGTTCACAGTTTTAGAGGTTTCAGTGTATGGTCCCTTGGCCTGGTTGCCGTGGGTCTGTGCTGGCAGCTGAAGTGTGTAGCAAAGGAAGACTTGGCCTCATGGTAGTTGTGAAGCAAACAGTGAGAAAAAAGGGGCTGAGGTCCTAACATTACTTTCAAGGGCACACCCCCAATGACTTCACTTTCTCCCACCAGGCCCATCTCCTAAAGCTTTTACTGCCTGCCAATAGTACCACAGGCTGAAGCCAAGGCTTCTCACATGAGCCTTTGGGGCACATTTAAGATCCAAACCACTGCAGAAGGTAAAAACATTTATGTATGATTTGATTCCTAGTTATTGGCAGAGATGGGCTCTCATCCTAATCTTGTCATCTAAATTCAATGTTCTTTCTTTATGGTGTAATCATTCAAAATCCTTTCTTCTACTGTTGTGAGATATACAGTACATAATTGTTATCTGTAGTTACCCTACTATACAACAGTATAGCAGAATTTCTTCCTCCTATCTAACTATAACTTAGCACTCATCGATCAACTTCTTACCCTCTTTGATTTAATTCCCAATAGTGGGATTTAGTTCCCTCCTAAAGGCATGTGTTAGGAGTAGCAAGGAAAAAAAAAAAAATCTAAGGAGAAGCTACATCAAAAGACCATCAGTGAGGATGGGGTGGTTCTTCAAGCAGTCTAGTGATTCTAAAATTAAGAGTGTGTCAGGAGCAAAAAGAAAATAAGCTAGGCAGAGAAAAACAAATATTACATGATTTTACTCATTTGGAAGGTAAAAAGTTGATCTCATAGAAGTTGAAAGCAGAATGGTGGTGGCCTGAGGCTGGGGAGAGTAGGAGGGTTGGAATGATAGGAGAAGTTATCAATGAATGCTAAGTTACAGTTAGGAAGGAGTGAGAAATTCCTATGTGCTATTTTATTGTACAGTATAGTGACTATAGATAATAGTCATATACCACATATCTCAAAAAGCTAAAAGAAAGGATTTGAACGTTTTTGTCATAGAGAAATGATGAATCTGAGTATATAGATGAACCTGATTTAGACACTACATAATGTATACATGTATTGAAACATCACAATAATATGTGTAATTGTTTTAATATTTCAGTTAAAAATAAATTTAAGTTTAAAAAATAAAAGGAAATCTACGGAAAAACAATCTATAGGAACTACTTTTGCTGGGTCTCCCTCCCCTTTCTTTTCACCCCATAGATCTAGAGGGGGCTGAAAATTTGTGTTTCGACAAAGTTCCCAGGTGATGCAGCTGTTGTAAGTCCAGAGGCTACACTGTGAAAATCATGGTCGTAGAAAACAGATATTAGAAAATCCCTTTTCTGAAACATCCCACTTCCACAAGCCTCAGTGAGTCATCAAATGTAATGGGATTAAGCTGAGCTTCTCTTGAGACGTTTCATGTGTCTGAGGCTACATGTATCAGATTCACCTGGACTGCTTGTTAATCAGGGAAGATTTATGTTCACCACTCAGATTTATTAATGTAACTCCCAAAGGGGTAAAGAGAAAACAGCATTTTAAGCAAGTAGGCAGATGAATACTTGAGAACCACGAGGAAACATATTATACTTGCCAAAGAATGAGAGAAATTCACAATGAGTATAAAAACAAGTCTACAATACAATGCATCTAGAACTAAAAAGGAAGACCATGGGACTGTCATTTGGGATTTTTTTTTGTAGAACAGATTTATTGGGACATACCTACCCAAGGGAAAGTTTTAAGATGATCCTTCAGGCTTCTTTTAATCTTCTAGTCTACTTATTTGGGAAGTTCAATAATTTTGATTTGTTACAATCTGCATATGACTGATATTAACAAAGGGTTTGTTTATTCTCAAACAAAACAATCTGGGTCTTTATAACCACATTCAATTAAAATCCATCTTCCCTACTGAACAAGGTTAAGCTAGGTAGTTAACCTTGTAGTTCTGGCTGCACATTTCCACCAGTGGCAAGCTTCTAAAAACCACTGGGGGTTTGGCTCAGTGGTAGAGTAGCTGGGGGTGGCTCAGTGGTAGCTGGGGGTGTGGTTCAGTGGTAGTGTGCTTACCTAGCATGTACAAGGCCCAGAGTTCAATCCCCAGCTACACACACACACACACACACACACAACCACTGATGCCAGGTCCCCACTTTTATATCACACCTGGGAAGAACTTTGAGGAGGATCTGGATACCTTTACCTTTTCTGGTCCCCAGCTGATCTGTGTAAGTAGCATTGTGAGCAATTCAAATGGATGGGTGTTCTCTGCTTAACAACACACGGGTGACAGTGTGGAAATAGAAGCATGTAATGGTTAATTTCATGTGTAAACTTGATTGGGCTGTGGGGATGCCCAGAGAGCTGGTAAAATATTATTTCTGAATGTGTTTGTGAGGATGTTTCTAGAAGAGGTTATCATTTGAGGCAGTAGACCCACTAAAGAAGATCCACTCTCACCAGTGTGGGTGAGCATCATCCAATCCACTGAGGGTCCTGACAGAACAAACAGGCAGAGACTCTCTTCTTGAGCCAAGACACACAGCTACTCCTGCCCTCAGACGATGGATACTGAAGTTCGTGGCTCTGGGTTCTTTGGGCTCCAGGATCTATACCATTAGCATCGTTGGTTCTCAAATCTTTGGAAGTGGACTGAGTGACTTCATTGGCTTTCCTGATTCTCTTCCTTGCAGACAGCAGATAGTGGGATTTGTGAGCCTCCATAATTTCATGAGCTAATTTCCATCATCTCTTGTCTCCTCCCCTCCATCATGCATATATATGTATACCATACACACATACATATATATAAATTTATATAAAATAAAATGAATGCATTTATTTGTATTAAATATATTTAACTTAATGGCTGTTTCTCTGGAAAACCTTGACTGATATACAGCTTGTCTTCTGAGTTTGCCTTATTTTAATTCTAAGTAATAGATGTACAGTAATTCTTGCCAGATCATATTTCCTTCACCATCTATTCTTGCAGTGCTTCAGAATCTAATTGTTGAATTTGATTTCTACTACAGAGGAATGGAGGCAATAGCGTTTAGATTCTTTGTCCATCTAAAGAAAATAAGCCACCTATCTTTTATCATTCATCTTGTATTTTGATCTGCCTGAACAACTTTTTTTAATTAATTAATTTATTTTTTATTTACTTATTGATTCATTGAACACAAATGGAATACAGCTATAGTTTCACTGGCTGTACACAAAGTAGAGTCACACCATCTGTGCGTTCATGCATGTACACAGGGCAATGGTATCTGTCACACATTGTTATTATTCTTACCCCCCCACCCCGACCCCACCCCTCCCTTCCCTCTATGCTATCTATCCTTCCTCCATTCTTGCCCCCCTCCCCCCCGCATTATGCATCATCATTCATTTATCAGAGAGATCATTCGGCCCCTGGATTTTGGGGATTGGCTGATCTCACTTAGCATAACAGTCTCCAACATCATCCATTTACCTACAAATGTCTTGCCTGAACAACTTTGATAAGCAATCTTGTAAGGCAGGTCTCCAGCCCCAACCCTTCCCTCTGACTCCACAGAGGGAGGTTAGAGTTCCAAAACAATTCTGGTAGTTACTCCTTGGCCACTAGGGGGCAGGCCAGATTCATTTATAACTCTACAGCCTTAGTCGTCACTGGCCATAACTGTCATTTATTTCCCCTTTTCAACCAATCATTGGGAAGAGTGTGTCGCCTTTTTGTAAACAGACCACAGAATCCTAACAATAGACAAAAATATGAAATATCATCTTGTTAATTGTCAACTTTTAAAAAAATTTTCCCCCAAAGGAGGGAGACACATTACACATTTTTAAATTATGCTTTCTAGTGTCTCTCTCAGCATTAAGGTGAATTCTGAACACTCCTTGCTCAGAGACATGCATGTACTTCTGTTAAAAAATTAGGTGATGCAGAAACAAGAGGACAATCACTTGAGGAAATGGAGGCATTTATGAAAGAAAATAATATGATTTATCCCCTCATTTGTTTAGCTTGAGTTAAGGGAAAAAATAAAAGAGGGAAAGAATTAAAAAAGACTTGTTTTTTGGTGTATTTTGGTTGTTTACACCGTGCAGAGTATTTGCATCTATAAAAGGTGAATTGGCACAAACAATTCACATGAAGTTTTGTTGATAAACTCTCACTGCTATCTGAGAAGCAAGTATCAATGGTAAATTCCTTTAAATGTCTCTGTTCACAGAACAGACTTTACTCTCATTCTCTTAGTCCATAGGTTGTTATAAATTAATGAAGAACTTCCTCATGCTAAGGTGAATGCAGGAGGAAAAGACAGGGAGAAGGAAAAAGGAATATTTCAGAGCATCTTTTCCCAAGCATATTATACTACTAGTTTATTTGGGAGCTTAAGATTTCTAAGGAGGATACCAAAATTCAACTTTCCTAAGCAACTCAGCAAGACCCTGTCTCTAAATAAAATAAAAATAAACGGGCCGGGGATGTGGCTCAGTGGTTACACTGGGTTTAATCCTCGGTACCAAAAAAATAAATAAATAAAAAAGAGAGATTCTAGCATTGTTTTAAAAAAGAAAAAAAAATCTCTGCAGCCCCAAATATATACTCAATATGGTTTAGAGTGTTTCAATCTACTAAAGAGATTACATATTTAAATAATCTCTGTTATTCTGTAAACCCTCATGCGTCATGTATCAATTGCCCTCTCACTAATTAATCTTGAACCACACTGGTCTAATTAATCTTGAACCACTCTTGAACCACATGGGTCTTTAATGAATTTCTCAGACTACGTCAAGCTTTTTTGTTTTTTGAATTTGAAGATATTTTTATCTATATTGTTGAAATGGATATGATTAACTTAAAAGTTAATTTTGTCATGCAATCAATTCAGTTATTCTTCTGAAGATAATATAGAGAGACCTTTCTGATATAAACTGAACAATTTTAAGAGGAGTGAATATGTAAGACAGTGAAGAAATGTAAGACGCTACAGGAAATAAACTGTATTTGAAAATTTAGGAAGAAAAGATTGGTGAATATCCCAGGTGTCAGTGGAGGCAGGGTCATGGTGTGTCGGATTTCCAGACAGTTGCCTTTGGCTGGCTGCTGCCTCAGCTGCGAGTCACATGGCATTGGAGAAGAGATGTGTTGCCTCTCTGTGCTACCTGCTGCAGCTGAACCTGAATTTCAGGCAACCCACTGCTCTGATTTAAACAATTTAATTTCATGTTTTCTATATTGCAAAGAAGATGTTCTAGTTATTACGAGGGAAACTATATAAAGTTGCATAAGGGAACAGTAGCCATCGCTGCTCAAGCTTTGTTCGTTCTCAGAGCTGTGCACATGTGCCATGTTCTGCTGTTCTTCCATTAGCTCTCTAAGGCCAGCTCACTCTTATACCTTGTTCAAATTTAAATGTTATAATCTTTGATCACCCAGTTAGAGATTGTTGGTCCTTCTGTTCTCACTCTGAATCTCAAAACCTTTTCATTTCATTTATAACATGATTTGGAGCTATTATTATTTTTGTTTGCTTTTTTACTTAGATATTATAATTTCTTTCTTTCTTTCTTTCTTTCTTTCTTTCTTTCTTTCTTTCTTTCTTCCTTTTTTTTTTTTTTTTGGTACTGGGGATTGAATTCAGCAGTGCTTGTCCCCTGAGCCACATCCCCAGCCCTATTTTGTATTTTATTTAGAGACAGGGTCTCACTGAGTTGCTTAGTGCCTTGCTTTTGCTGAGGCAGGCTTTGAACTCTTGGTCTTCCTGCCTCATTCTTCCAATCCTGTAATCCTCTGGGATTACAGGTCTGCACCACCCTCTCTGGATTTTATAATTTCTTTTGTTAGTTTCCATGAAACCAAAGACCTTGTCTATATTTTTATTCATTCAATAATTTCACACCAAATATTTATTGCTCACTTCCTATATATCAGACTCTAGGCTAGTAGACATACAGAAAGTATTCTTTTTGTGTGTAAGATAATACATTTTTAGAAAGAATACTCTGAAAAACTATTTTCAATACATAGACTGAGAGACAAGTACTAGGTGTTCATACTCTTAGGATCTAAAAGAGATAATTTAATTTGAATCTCAGTGAGAAAGAAATTTGATATGACCAGAGGTAATCAGAATCATATGAGAAAAAAATCACTGACCTAATGATTTATATATGGAACCCATATCACAGAACCAGAAACAAACTATCTGAAATGATCTAGCATACTTTAGCTCAATAAAGTGATGTATTGAAGCTTAATTCATGAAATGAGGCAAAACCAGCTGAGGTGGGTCTTAATTAGATTTTCCACCCATACCATATATGGTAGTGACTCTTCCATGTAGAGTTCTATAAATCTGATCTAACAAAGGTCAAGAATAGAAGGGATTCAAGGCCACTCAACATATAAAAGTAGGAAAATATAAATCAGACAAACATAATTCATCTCTAGGAGCATGGGTTCTAAGAAGCCCAGATACCGTGAAGATGGCAGAAGAATTGCTTTGTCAAGGCCAAAGAACCTAAAGTTATAACTTGCTCTATGTGGTTGAGCCAATCTGGTGCAATAATTTCTTATTTGGTTGTGTTATCATGAGCTCTGGTGTCAATACTTGATATAACATCTCTCTGCCTTTCTAGTTATTACTGTCTTCAGTAGTAAATCTTTGATTTTAATTTTGCCAATTTCAAGAGAATTATTTTGCTCTCCCTGAAGTTATGGAACTCCATAGTGATGTGGACAGCATACTGTCTGTATGTGTTTTTATGCATTATCCAGCCATTCTGGAAAACAAGTGTTAAGGGCTTGGTGATGGTAAATCAAGAACGTGCATTCAGTTAGACACCTGATCCAGAGTAGAGCTCTAACATATAAATACACAGTGTCATGGGGGTTGTTTTATTAAAGGGTCTTCCAACTGGACCCCACCTCTTCTTTGAGAGTCACTGTCCAGTTTAGAAGTTGTTTTATACAGAGTTTCTAAGGCCAATCTGCCTATCCTAACTCCTCCATTTACAAATTAGAACTTTGAGCAAAATAGGTATACTCTCTGTGATTAGATGCTTCCTGACAAATGGGGAAGTTAGATCACTAATACCAGAAGATGGTTGTGGGGATTAAATATAATAGTACATTGTGAAAGGGCTTGGTACTTTGAAATGCACAAGAAATTTCACTTTTGGTATTATTTTTTCCACTCTTGGTTGAATCCCTTTGCTAGATCTTATCTTTCTTAAAACATTTTCCATTTTGCTCAGTGCCTTCTTTTCCTTTTCATTTCTTTCAGTTTTTTGGGTGGTGGGGCTTGGTTTCACCATAGTAATCTGCTTTAGAAGAAAACCAGTGCAGGTGGACTCCCCCTGTATATCTAAAAACAAAATAAAAATAAAGAGAAAATTGAAGGTATACACCAATTTTAATTTCTTGTTCAATTCTGCATTTGATTTGTTCTCTAAAATGTCCATCCTGATATTTGCAGTTATATTTGGACTGTCAATATCATGTTGATTTCATTTTACTAGTATGGGATTAATTTTTAATTTTATTTTTCATAGTAACAGTAACAAAATCATTCAGAAATGTCAACCAAAACACATTATTCAAAACCATTTTCACTTGTATTAACCTCCAGTTCAGACATAAACAAGAAAACATATTTAATTCTTCCTCTACCCCCCAATTCAAAATAGTTATTCACTTCACCGTCTGCTTGATAATGAGTAGTTTACAAAATCCAAAAGAGAGATGGCAATGCAGATATCTTTTTGAGACATTGATTTCAATTCCTTGGATATACACCCAGAAATGAGATTGTTGGATGGTATGATAATTCTATTTTTAGTTTTTCATACTGTTTTCCACAGTGGCTATGCTAATTTACATTCCCACCAACAGGATAAAAATGCTCCTTTTTCTCCATATCCCCATCAACATATTGTATTTTATCTTTTGGATAATAGCATTCTAACAGGGTGTGGTTATATTTCATTGTGATTTCAATTTGCATACTCCTGATGATTAGTGATGTTGAACATTTTTTCATATACCTGTTAGCCATCTGTATGTCTTTTTTTTTTCAGCATTATTCCCAATGGCCAAAATCTGGAAGCAATCTGAGTGTCCATCAACAGATTAATAGAAAAAAAAAAAGATATATATATACATTTTATATATATATACCTATATATATATGTATATATATATATATACACACACACATATGTATGTGTATACACATACATATATATGCACAATGGAATAATATTTAGCTTTAGAATAAGGAGAATCTGTGACTTGCTCAATATGGACAAACCTGGAAGACATTATGCCAAGTGAAATAAGCCAAGCACAGAAAGACAGATACTGCATGATCTCATTTATCTGTGGAACCTAGAAAAGTTGAAATCATAGAATGAAGGTAGAATGATGGTTATCAGAGCCTGAGTGGTAGGGAATGAGGAAGCAATGGCCAAAGAGCATAAATTTCCAGATTTGCTAGGTAGAAAAAGTTTTTTGAGGTCTATTGAACCAAAAATGAGTATGTGGGCTGTTGAATATGTTAATTATCTTGATTTAATCATTCATGATGTGTGTATGTGTATGTAAAACAGTATGTGTGACAAAACACTGACCCCCCCAATATATAACTTCATAAACTGACAGAACCCACCCAAACATATAACATTATTTATCAGTTTAGAGTGAAAGTGAACCAACCACAATAGAAGATATGGAACAATATGAAAAATCTGGATATTTTTATTTTTCTTTTCAGTGCTAGACACTGACTAATAATTTTACAAAATGAGGCATTTAACTAGGAGGAGAGGTGTGTGAATTAAAGATGTTATAATATGGAATATTAATCTTGCTTGAGATTCTCACTGAAAGAGATCTTATTCCCCAGAGTAGAGAACAGAACAAATACAATATCAACACAAGGTGTGTTGGTACCTCAGCACACCTTCAAGGAGCTCCGCTATGGTTGCTTGCATATGTGGTTAGATACCATTGTTCTGTGGTGAGTTGTTGATGGCCTCAGGTTTCTCATTCTGAAATAGCCACTTGCAGCAAATAGATCATTTGTTGGCCAAAGCTCAGGAAGCTTTATTAAGGATCAGTAAAATGGTTCTGAAGTTCCTAGCAAGGGAATATAAGAGAAATTTCTACATCATAAAACTCTGTGGTCTATGATTCTGCTGCTGAAACTTAAGCATCAAAGGAAAGATAGAAAGGAGATAAGTGAATGTCTGAACAAAGATCAGGGTACAATTTATGACAGAGAACTAGAGAATCAGCAATCAAATCTGTAGTTACACATTGGGTTCAAGAACATGTAAAACACCACTTGTAACCAATACCCTATTCACTCACCATCAGTTTATGAAGTGTCAAACTCTAGAAACCCAAACCAGATAAAGTCAGAAATAAAATGAGAAAAGGTCTCATTAACCATGAAACTCAATTATTGTTGAAATATAACTGAAGGAACCTATGCTCCTTTGACAGAGTAATAATTTAGTTTTGACTTCATTTAAATATAACATATAGTGATATTAATAGTTCTTGATGTTTACTGTGGCAGGATTTTTGTTAAGCATTTGCATGCATTAGTTCATATAACCTTTTTCATAATGCAGTGAATAAATCTCATCACTGCCTACATTTACACATGATGACTCTGAGGATTATCAACTAATGTGCTCAGTTTCACCTAGCTAGCAATTGGAAGAGCTAATTGCCTAAGAGGTTTATCCCACACCAGTTAAGTAAACAGAAAGCAATATGCATAATTACATGAAAACATAATTTCTTTTTACCTCAATTGTCCCAGTAGTTTTTAACTCTGCTTGAATTTATCTATGTAAACAAGCATGAATGCATTGCTTATACATTGATTATTCATCAGTACTTTCTGTACATGTGCTTATCTGTGTTCTATCTGTCCTCACTGAGACAAAACATATATTATTGTTGTAAAGTGGAACAGGAGTGGCCTGTGGGGGTAAGGAGGATGAGTGTGATGGTGCTAACACCACCCCGGGAGCTCAAGTTCTGAAGACCAGGCTCTGTTTAATGTGGAACAAGCAAGCTTATATAGCAGACATTCACTAATTACAAATTGCCAATAGCTGTTAACATCCCTGTGCCACGCTCCTGAGCATGCTCGTGCTAGGCTCATGATTGGCTCGTGATCGGACCAATTAAGGGAAGAGAAAGCGCCTGAGCTCTGTATCCTCAGGCACTCCTACATATTATGGTGCATGTTTAAACATGTCAACTTTCACTGCAGCCAAAGTAAGGTGGGGAGTTTTATTAAGCTTTTTTATGTGCCTTATTTCCTAGTTTTTCTCTGGCCATGTTTTCTTTTCTATGAAGAGCATATATTTATTTTAATACTAACCATCTCTTCCTTTGTATGTGTAAGAATTTATGATACTTTTCAGCCTAACACCTGCTAACTTTCTTAGACAGACAACATAGTATTTTGCATATCTTAGATTTATCCTACTTATTCATTTTTTTTCATTATTCTTTTGTTTTTCTTCACCTTCACATTTTTTGCTCTTTTAGCTATTTCAATGAAACTAAGGTTTGTTGTTTTCACATTTTAACATCTATGATCAGGATACATCTTAAAATATATGGAGTCTTACTGTCACTGTTGGCTAAGAGGCAGTTGCAATCTGCTTATTTCTGACTTTGATCCTGACGGGTGACATTGACAATACACAATAGTAATAACGATAGTGTATATTGTTGGCCCTGCATGATTAAGTCAACAGATGACTTTAGCATCATTAGCAAATGGAATAGGATTCCCTAATCCTGTATTTTCCCCTAAAATTTCTAGGATCTTTTCTTTTTCTACAAGACTTTCAGAGACAACTTTTACAGATCAAGTAATAACCAGCATAGAATTTCATTAATGAGCATCAGAAGCTAGAGACATTAGGGGATACTTTTCTACGTAATACTATGTGACCATTGTTCTTATTTCTGTGCAGAGTACAGTATTGTGTCAAAACAATTCTGATGACAGTACATTTTGTTTATTGACATTAATAAACTTTTCAGATTTTTTAATATGTGTTTTATTGTATAAAATTATAGTTAAATATACTTATTGATGGTTAAACTTTTTTTTTCATTTGAACCATGTGTTTAGATGGAACATCATTATCAGTCTATTACAATAGATTTTTAACTTTTTCACATTTGAAAATGTCATTTTTTTGAGTTCCATTTGAATCTGTAATTATATCATATATAGTAAGGTGTACATGACTGACAAAATACACTTTATCTAGTCATGAACAAAGTACATGTGTTTTCAAGTATGGGACCATTGGCATAATCATAAAATTGGGGAAGATTTTAAATTAGGCATTAAGATAGGAAATTGGAGTTGATATTGTCCCTTATATTACACAATTAAGGAAGTCCTTGATTCTGCTATACCATGAGGACTTTTCATGAGATATTTCCTGAAAGAAAAAAATAGCTAAACCAAAGGAGAAAAAAATATTTTGAATTAGAAATAAAAAGGCCCAATCATAGTAATTAACAATGTTTTCTCATTTAATTTCTAGATGAAGTGTTTGATGAGGATACTTTTAGTCTCTTTATTTTACAGATTCAGAAATAACAGGTTAAACTGGACTAAGACTGAAAAAATTATAAATGACACAGTTGAACTAATATTCTGACTTATATGATACCAAACGTGCTTTTAGACATAATATCAAAATGCCTCCAAGAAAATTAAAGATAGGGATTAGAGGCAGTGTACAAAATCTTGGGCAATTCATTAAATTTATTTATTGAGAAGCAACCTTGACAAATCTTGACAGGAAAAAGTGTGAAATTATTTCATACTTGACTTTTTATAAAACACAATGAGTTTCTTCTCACATTTACCACACATTTGCAGTGAAGATGACCTGAGGGCTGTGGTTATGCCTTTCAAGCAGGAAAGGCCATTTAGTTTGAATTTGCCAAGCCCAGGGGTAGAAGAAGGTCATGGCAGCTTGTAACATGTTCCTTAACTAACTGCTACCTTTGTGCTTTCATCTGAGTACAAAGGAGCTGCCATCACTCTGACTTTGTGGATCTCAACTTTAAGGAACTGAGTAGAGTCATCCTTTTGTTTGCTCTAAGGCAAACTAACTTTGAGGATCATTTATTATATATGTCTTGTCCACCATGCTAGGATTTCCCAGGAATTAAATTGTCCTGTGTTCCTGTCTTTATTCCTATTCTGGTGCATTAGGCTGTCAGCCTAGAAAGAAGCAATTACATCGCCTCAAGTCCTCTCTGAAGACTTCAAGTCCTTAAGGTGCTGATAAATTTTTGCTTTCTCTTTTTGGGGAGAGTACTCTTATAAGTGAGGTTGGAAATGATGAGCAAAAGAAAAAGCTCCCCTGATTGTTTTGCTCACCAACATTTTGACATACTGAAGACCTCCAGAGTCTTTCAGAAATTCATACCATTCCCATTAGAGATTCTGCTCTGTCATTTGCAGCAGCATGGAGGGAACTGAAGGTCATTATGTTGAGTGACATAGGCATACATGGAAAGACAAATGTCACTTACTCTCATTTATGAAAACTAAAAAGAATCTTATAGAAGAAGGGAATAAAACAGTGTTCATAGAGACCAGGAAATGAAGTGTGGGGGGGAATTGTGGAGGGAAAGAAGTTCAAAAAGGGGGACCACAATATAGAAGGAATTCTGTTTTTTCTATTACATAGTAGGGTATCTATTGATTTAAATAATCTATACTTCCAAATGACTGGAAAGGAGTATGAAATTCCCAACACATGAAAAGGATTAATGTTTGAAGAGATGGAAGTACTTACTACCTTAACTTGATTATTACCTATTGTCTACATTGTTTCAAGTTACCAAAATGTACATTAAGATGCACAAACATTATGTCTCAGTTAAAAAAAAATTCTACCTCTGCGTTTGTTCATCTGGGGTCTGTACCTAGATAAAAAGAAAGGAATATCTGCTCCTGAGTTACTTTATCTCAAACTTGCCTACTTGACCTTGATTAAGTTTAGTTATTAATGTATCAGTTAACTTCTGAAACAGTCTGTATTTTTACTTTGCTTTTGCAAAATCCTTCTGATTATTAACTTCCATTATATGTTGAGGAAAATTAGTGCAAACTAGTTTCAACAACAGATAATGCATTAAAATAAATAGTTTATTAGGGTGATATAAATGGTCTTGGGTCCATATCAGGTACTATGGTTTATATCCTCAATGTCCCCAAAGGCCGGTGTATTAAAGATCTGAACCCTGGCTTGGTGCTGTTGGCTGGTAGTGGAGCCTTTAAGAAGTGGGCCCTTGGGTTGGGGATAGAGCTCAGTTAGTAGAACTGGTGCTGGTTCAATCCCCAGCACCACAAGGAAAAAAAACCCTAAAAAAAACTGAGGCATTGTGGGAATCCTTAGCTCTTGGCAGTATGCCTTCAAAGGGGATAGAAGGACTCCAGTCCTTTTTTCTCTCTGCCTCCCAACATGAGGTAAATATCTTTTTGCTCCAATAAATGCTCCTTTCTCATCATCACGTATCTTCTCACCTCAGGCCCCAAAGTGATGAGGTCAATCAACCATGGACTGAAAACTCTGAAATCATGTCAAAATAAATCTTTCTTCTTTATGGATGATTTTCTCAGGTATTTTGATACAATAACAAAAAACTGACTAATACACCAGGAGAAAGTCTCAGGCATTTAAATCCACATTTCCTGATTATAGGGAAAAGTATCATTGAAAGACCTTTAACAGAACTGACAGTTACAAGTGCCATGTTTCATTAAGTTACTATCATCAATGCTTCATTTAATATGGTAAAAAAGTTGGTAATTGGGATCTTTAGCATCTCATAAACCTGAGTTTAAATATAGTGACTTTTGATCCTCACTACCATCATATTCTTAGAAATAAGACATGGAGTTTGGAAAGATTAATAATTCTTATGACCTGACCTTTTGGTAATAGTTTAAAGGGCAACAGACTATAAGTTTTATCAAAATAAATAAAATCCTTCCAAACAACAGATTTTAAAATTTATTTAGCTATTTTTAAGAAACCTACATATGGCCCAAAGAGCCTCCGCATATTAGAACATTATGAAACTATTCTAAGATTACCTTTCTTACTTCTCATAACTATTTGTACTGCTTCTGAATGTCATTAATAATAAAAGTGTACTTTTCTTTATGTTCCTAATATATCTCTTTCTTGCATCATCACATTTAACTTATTATTGGGTCATTTTATAAATTTATATGTATGTGTTCAAATAATATTCATAATTTTAGGGAGAAAGTATATAATATACTGGACAAATGCAAGTTTTTTTCAAAACCATTATAACAGAGGAAAATAAAATTTAAATAGAAAGTGTGCATCAGTAAGAAAGAGCACAATCAGCAATATGTTTCTGTAGTCGAGTCACATACATCTTCTTATAATCTCCCTTTTCCAAATACAAAAAGTAAGAGTTTATTAATGATATATTTCTCCTTAATTCTGCAGAGACAACATACCTGTTTTTCAGTAAACAAATACTTTTCCTGAAAGTTGTATCAAATTAATTTGCTGTTCCGTAGATTATTGAAATGGATAATCTTACTCTTGTTACTGTAATTGAAAAGACACCAGATTCTCAAATTATAAGAAATTGGTTTCTCTATGCTTATGTTATTTAGCAAAAGTTGAATTCATGGTTGTGTAGAATTATCAATTGTCTTGTGCAAGCAAGGATACCAAATGAACAGTCATTACAAAGATGACAAGAAGGTAGATTTCAGGAGAGGAAGCACCCTGAGAAAATGTGTGAACATGAAAATAGACTTTTTATTTTTGAGGAGGAGAAAATAACCTTCAGAGAAACTGAGTGAAGTGAGCCAATGCTTGAGACTGAATATTGGATGGTGAGAGGGTATGAGAGTGAAATATTTCAGCCACCTGTGTGTAATTCGGTAAGGTGACTATCTACACTCATTAACCCAAGTTGGTCTCAGTTTTTTTCAAGATAATACAGACTTATTCATTCTTTTTTTCCCAGCATTATTATAATATTTAGTTTCTCTCATTTTTAAAGGAATTCTCAACACTAATAAGCATTTAATGTTTATTATATCTCTTGAAAGCATTCAACAGAATACAGTAGACACTCCTTGAAAACACACTAGCACCTTAGCTTCCCCACAATGCAATCTCCTAGATTTTCTCTGCCTGTGTAACATTTATCCATTCATCCATCTTTGTATTTCTTACAATTATGAACTAATCACTAGTATAAGTACATTAATGAACTCATTAATTACTATTTCAAGTAGCATTAATTTGTTGGAAAATAATGAATAAAGAAATGAAATCTGCCAGGCTCAGAGGTGCATGCCTGTAATCTCAGGGCTGGGGAGGCTGAGACAAGAGGATTGAGAGTTCAAAGCCAGCCTCAGCAACTTCACAAGGCCCTAAACAACTCAGTGAGACCCTGTCTCTAAAAAAAATACAAAAAAGGGCTGGGATGTGGTTCAGTGGTTAAGTGTCCCTGAGTTCAATCCCCCATACAAAAAAATAAAATAAAATAAAAAGGAGAAAGAAAAAGAAATAGGAAGGAAGGAAGGAAGGAAGGACGGACAGAAGGAAGGGAGGGGGCAAGGAAACTTATTAGAAGTCCAGCATAGAGAACTTCAATATACAAGAGAACAAATTTCTCTGTACCCACATATAAAACTGAAGTGGTCATGTGCTGAATAATGTTGTTTTGATCAACAATGTACGACATGTGCCATGGAGTCCCATAGATGTCTATGTTTGCTCAACTGCAAAATTGCCTAATTATGCATTTTTCAGAAGGCATCTACAGCCTTCACTTGTGAATATGAAAATGAAATCAATTTTTAGACAATCATGACTCAATGTAGTTTACTTCATGCTTCCAGAGAGGCAAATATGGCAAAGCTTTGATGAAAACAGATTTATTGGAAAAGAAGATTTGATCTCAGCAATGTTATCCTGTTGTTTACAAAATCTGTCATTTACCATGACTTGAAATTAAGTGCATTATTCACTTGAGTTCCAAGCAGTGCTCTCACCTACATTGTGGGTGCTAAAAGAAAATAAGTGAAGTTCCTGTAGGTAATTTTGATATTCGACACAACAAGCACATTTTTCTACTGCGATTGACAGTTTCTATTTCTGCTCTAATTTACCAGGTCCTGCTGCCTCAGATTCCCACATATTACATTTTTAGCACTAGTTCCTGGAATTTCCTCCTCATTTCAGGTATGTTTAACCTTTTCTACTTCAATCATAATTTTCCCTCTCTTAACTTTTAAAACAAACGACTAGTAGAAAAATTTGAGGGGAGACCATCTATGTTTTTAGACATTTTAAATTAAAAAAAAATAACAGCAATTTATTTTCTGGCTTCAAGATATCAAAGTTTTGTTTTCTTTGATTCCTTTCTTCCCATTTCTTGCCACATGTCTAGTAATTTTTCTTAGTAAAAACTTCTTGAAAGTTGAGTAAGGTATTATTATTATTATTATTATTATTATTATTATTTGTGCCAGGGATTGAACCTAGGGGCACTTAACCACTAACCCATATTCCCAATCCTTCTTAAAATATTTTATTTAGATACAGGATCTCACTAATTTGCTTAGGCCTCACTAGGTTGCTGAGGCTGATTTTGAGCTCCAGAACCTCCTGCCTTGCCTCTCAAGCTGCTGGGATAATAGGCATGTACCACCACGCCCAGCAAGTAAGGTACTTTAAAATCTGACAAATAACAGACTTTGTCCTGATCAGTGCTTTGCCAGTTTTGATGCTGAGAACCCATATTTACAACCAAAAATTCTTCAAACTTTGAAACTTAGATATTTTGATATTTAATCTGTCTTAATTACTTTTTATAATTAAATTACTTATTTACTTTTTCATAAGGAAGATATTTATAAAACAGAAATAAGCTAGTAAATCAACAGACTACACACAAATAAGGTATCTGTTTTGTGCATATATGAATGTCACAATGAATCCCTCTATTATGTTTACTTATAATACACTAATAAAAAAAACTAAGCATGTAGTTATCCCACAACTCATAAGTTGCACTCCTGGGCATTTAGCTCAGAAAAATAAAAAATCATATATACATAAATGACTACAAAAATCAATCAATAAAAATAAATCCTAAAATAATATGAAAGAAAGGTGCTTGTCTAATAGTTATTAATTATGAAATGCAAATATTAATCTCATGCTTTAATCATAAATTGTGAAATGCTTACTAGGGAGCACAACTAATAAACATAATGCTTTTACTTCCAGTAGCAGAAGCAGAAAATCAGCTATCATATTCAATTTCAAGACTTTTGAATTGATAAGTTCAATTCAAATTGCAATGATGCTAGAGAGGAATAGGCTTAGAAATTTTGGAGATATGGGGAAAATATTTTTCCCATCCCCTATTTTATTATAATATACCTTCCCAAATTATAGAGTGACACACTGATATTTGTACTCTTTATTCCACAGTTTTTCCTACATAGAAATGAATGAGAAACCCATAACTTTTACTGTGCTAAATGAGAACTATCAGCAGAAACACACAATGGAAAAAGGTATGAAGTCTAAATGAAGTTTGAATAAATTGTCATTCATCAGGAAAGAGGTAAAAGACCAGAAACTTTATAAAAGACACAATAACATGGCAAAAACATCATCAAAGGTAAAATGTTATATTCAGTAAACATATACAGAATGAAAATTATGTATTGGGGAGATATAAAAATATAGCATAAAATTTTTCTGAATAGAATTAGAAAATACACAAGTAAAATATTGAATATTGACAATGTAGATTATGACAAAGGCCAAATGGTCCATATTATAAATAAATTAAAAGGTAATTTGTATAGTTTATACATTTTGTTGCTGAGAGTTGCTTTAGTTCTGAATGGAAGACTAAAACTTATATAAGTCAAAAAAGTTGGAAATTAATTTCTTGTTACAGACTTTAATGTGTCAAAGTGTGGAGAAAGTTATAGGGCATAGTTGCTTGAGAGAACTGAACTTAAGAAAGTTGTTTGGGGCACTGAGAATTTTGTTGTGCAAGAAGTCAACATGTAATTAGACTGATAGACTTTTGGGCCAGGGTGTGATATACAGCTGATACTTGAGTGCTCCATATTATTTCCTGAAACAAACAGAAGACACACATATTTATTTCAAATTTGGATCTCAAATTGCATATAGCAAAGGCAAAATTAACCCCTAGATAAGATTTAATGCAGTTAATGTGAAGTTGCAGTTAAGCCTTATTTCTGAAACTCTGAATCTGATGGCAGCCAGCTTGCCTTTTCCAGACCTAATGGTTTGGGAAAGATATGAAGGCTTAGAAATACCTGGTGAGCTTTTGAAATAGCAGAAACTAATTTCTTGTTTCTATAAAAAATGAGTTGTCAAGGTTTCCTTGGATTATTTTTTACAAAAACACAGGGCACATTTTGCATGAGCTTACTTTACATTGCTAATAAAATTTTAACTATTAGCTTTTAAGAAAAAAAGTATAATTTATAGTTATTTGTTGACTGAATACATGTTTATTAAAGAAAATGTTAAAAATACAGTATACATTTTAGAAGTCCCCCATGAGGCTGTTTTCTGTTTATGCAGCTGTATGATTTGGAGTATATAATTTAATATTCTTT
This sequence comes from Glaucomys volans, assembly GCA_020662805.1. NCBI lineage: Eukaryota > Metazoa > Chordata > Mammalia > Rodentia > Sciuridae > Glaucomys > Glaucomys volans. Next base: position 188,334 of record JAJEJO010004823.1, read on the forward strand.
ATATGTTACTTTCCACATTAAGTAGAAACATAAAGAAACCTTTCATATACAAAACTTTTCCATGTGCTGTAATGACTTTATTTATATGAAGTTGAAAGCAAGAAAAATCATTTAACGGCAATGGAAATGAGGATAATGGTTATATTTTGACCCTGGGAAGGGTCCCTCTGGGAAACCTGTGGTTGCTGGCAATATTCTATATTTTAAATAGGGTTGTGGTTGTACAGATGTGTCCACACTAAAAATTCATCCAACTATATTCTTATGATAGAGTCACATTTTATGTCTTCTAAACTTCAAATATTTATTAAGGAAAGGAAAGAAAGTATAAATTATGTGTGACTGTCATGGGAAGCTATGATTATTGGTTGCAAGTTTTTTTCTTAGTAACTTATAGAGGTATTTGTGTGTGTGTGTGTGTGTGTCCTTTATTATTAACACTTTAATGTAGTAGGGTCTATCTCAGAGGCATCTTTTTCAATACTCTCACTTTAAAAATCAATCTTGCTAATTAAAACTCTTTGCTCTTAATCAAAAGTAGAATGAGCCCCTATTATTAAATAATAAAATCCTATTATTTTCATTTGCCTGTTTTCCAAACTACTCCAGACTACTAAATCAAGTTCCAGAACAATTGTTTCATTTTTAATATTGTGTTTTATTTACTCATGTAATTTGAGAATAGTTGATATTTTTATAATAGCCTTTTCAGTTATAAACATAATTTATCTGGTCGCTTATTAAATTCTTTTTATGCATCACAGAACAGGTTGTTGTGTTTCTACCTTGTGGCAAGATTAAAAGTAATTTCTCAAATTCTTAAATTTGAATGCTTAAATATGTAGTCCTTCCATGACTGCTCTGCATCCTGATGAAAACACATAGGAGGTATACACCCAAGGAGATGCCAGGAAAGAATACTTGAAATTTTCCATCCTTAGTAATTTGAAAAAAAAAAATCATGCCAAGTCATAAGTATCTAGCTAGTTTGGCTAAGCTTATCTACCAGGAGAATGCTTCCTTTATCTTAAGTCCCACCTTGTTTCATGCTTAGTTCCCTAAAGACAGGGATATTCTCAGTGAAGAGTACCTTTAAGATCTTGCTTTCTGCTATGACAAAGAAGAAAGAAAGTGAAGTAAGTATTCCAATAGGAATTCAAGTAGTTTAAAATCTACAGAGATTATAATCCTAAGAAAATCCCAAGGAAACGAAACAAGCCTTTGACTTTTTCCCTGCATAGAAACTCCATTCTTTTAGTTATTTGATCTTTGCTCATTTCCCGTAAGGGGAGATAGCATAATGGTGGTAGTGAATATTTGAAAAAGAATTATGGTGGCAAAAAATGGGAGAATTTGACCAAGAATAAAATAATTGTCAAATGCCACTGAGAATGAAAGCAAAGTTTCAGAGTCTAGATGTGAAAAAGCACCCGCTGTTCAACATCTTCATCAGGTATCTGCAGTACAGATGCAGGAGGAGGGATACCGAAATTCAGTTCATAAGTGTTAACTTGGCAGATGTGGTGATCAGTGGAGGCTGCATCTCATACTTGTGTCCCTGTTCCTGGGTGTCATCCTTCATAACACATTGTAAGGTTTCATATATGTTCACTGAGTTAAGGAAAGGAGGATGTGTAGAAGGAAAAAATTAATGAGTGATACCTATTTGATTTCCTAATTTAGAATGTAGCCACTTTTGCTTTTTGTATAGGAAAGAACTCAGTGCCTAAGTGAATTGTTTCTCATTTTGGTTTCAAAAAGTTTTCTTGCTCAGTTTTTTCCCGTTTTCTTAGGTGGCATAATAAAGAGTAGGATTTGAAGGTAGAATTTTTGAATTAGGGACTATACTCTGCCATTAATTATGGTATCTTAAAAGAATGAGATTTTTACTTCCCTTATTTTATTATATAAATTGTGAATCATTTGCTCATGTTTTCTTATGGTATTTCTATTTCTTTTATTGTTTGTTCAGCACTGTTTTTGTATCAAGGGATTCTGCCTTTGATTTCGTTTCTTCCAGGGGCTTGTTCACCTTTTCCATGGAGGCTCATTTCTAGTGTGCTTGGTGTCGTGTGCCTTCTCCTGATGGTCATGGCCATCGCGGTGGCAGTTTTTACTACAAACTGTGGGTAACCATAGAGTCCTCTAAGTTGTCTTCCCTTGGAAGCATTCTTTCCTTCATGTCATATGATAAACAGAGACTAGGTTCACAATTTTGAAATTTTAGAATTTCATCAAAATTCTACCTTGTCTGGGGATGGAGCTCAGTGGTAGACCATTTTCCTGGCATGTGCCAGGCCTTTCTTAGGCTCAATTCCCAGCATCAAGGGAAAAAAAGAACAAATTTTCTTTTTCAAATTTTCTTTAAAATTTCTGATTTGTTCTTATAGAACATAGATTTTCATGATTTTATTTCGATGTATCAATTTACAGGAAGATCTAATTACGATATTGACTATTTTGTAGCATTTTCTGAAAGAACATCTCCCTCAATCCAACAAAAAGGTAGGCAATGATTTTATAGCCTGACTTCTTATGCTAATTTAAGCAGAAAATACATTTATTATCCATATTAATTCCATAAACAGAGCCTTTCTAACAAGGTACTACAATATGCAGTTACAGAAGTTATAAGATATAGTCCCCCAAAATTAAATAACATATTCATAGGAGACAAAGGTTTTTGTAACTCTGCAATATAATGATACAGAAATAAGTTCATTTTAGAAATTCTTGTGAGACCTCATAGGTTTATAGGGGAGTAAAATTAATTAATATGAGAACAAATTTTAAAAAGGCAGAGTTTATATTGGATAGTCAAAATTTCATCAAAAAACTAATCTACTGGTGATGTAACATGAAGATTTTCCAGTCTCTAAATGCCACAATGACATAAAGGTAAGAAAACTAATGGTTCAGCTACTTGGATGAATGGGCCTTCCAAACCCATGTTCTTTGATACACAAAGGGTCTATAAAGGTAGCATCAGGTTCAGAGAAAAATAAAAACAAAAGTTTGCATTTCTAATTCATAATCTCATTATAGAATTCTATCATCTTTACATAATATTCCTATATTATCATAAAGTGTATTTTTATTTACAAGGTGTGTTTTTAACAAGTGATAAACAGAATCAGAGTTTGTGTATCTCTTCAATGCCATGACAGAATCTTTTCCTAGGACCTTGCTATCATCCTTGTCCAAAGAATTGGGTCTGGTTCAGATTCAGTTGTTATTACTTCTCCAAAGAGCAGTTATCTTGGAGAGAGAGTCAAAATGCCTGCTTATCTCTGAATTCCAGCCTCATGAAGATAAACAGAGATGAGATGGTGAGTTTTTACTGAGTGTCATAATAATATGAGAGATACATGAGGTTGATTAACTAGATTGAATTGGGATTGACATTTGCCCAAATTCAGCACTAGACCAATAGCTGAAGGATAACCCTCATTTATCTTTTGTTTCCATTTTCACATGCAAAATATAAGTCTATATGTTGTGTAAAAAAGAGGAAAATATTTTGAAATAATATTTGGTATTCTCTTCATAAAAATTATAAATAATGAATCCAGAGTGAGCCAAATATTATAAGAAATATCTCAGTCAGAGAGAAAGGAACCTGTTATATCCCAGCGCTAATAGGGTAGATAGCCTTTGTAGCTCCAAATCTAATACAATTGTGTGACCAGTACATCTGAATCTGGAACACTGTGTGAGAAGATGGGGAAGGACTCCAAACTCTAGCAATGTGCCTCAGCATTGAAGTAGAGGCCCCACTGTGTCAATTTTATCATGCATCTAAAGAGGGAGGCAATGAGGGTAAAATTAATCTCCAAGAAATCTATCATGGTTCTATTCTTTTAAAAAGCTCACTCCCTTCTTCCCCAAACCAACACTATCTTTTTACTCATTTATTTATTTTCTGTATCTTCCATGAGAGCAGGAAGTTGTGTTTTTCATTGCTATTCATAAGGATCTTGTACATTAATCATGCATTAATGATTTTGTGGGCTGGAGGAATTGAATAAATATACTTATGATGGTGAATGTTTTTGAAGGTACTTCCATGCAGTTGATGAAAAAATAATAATTTGCATGTGTTTTCTTACCACCAGAATTTATTCTCTTTGGACTCTTTCTTTTGGGTTGGAGTCTACTATAATGAATTTTACCATCAGTGGCTATGGGAAGATGATTCAATTGTATCCCCTGATGTGTGAGTATCTACCTGACATAAAGTACTTACTTTAATTATGGTATTTTCCCTCAAGGACCTGAATTTATCCAAAATAACATTACTAAATGATACCTGGGTCATAATTTCAAGGATGTTTGAGGAACTGAGAAAGAGACAGTGATTTCAATCCAATCTCATACAGAATCATGGATTCAAGAAGTAGCTAACATTGCCAGAGGACCTACATTCTCTCAGAATTCTGGGGTTTGTAAGCCTGAGATCAAGGTGTCAGCAGGTTGATTTCTTCTGAGGTCTCTCTTCCTTGGTTTTCAGATAGCCATTCTCTCCCTATGTCTTCGCACTATGCCCAGGTTTCCTTCTCTTGTGATTCCACACACTGGATTAGGTCTCATCCTAATGATTTAATTTTATGTCACCCATTTAAAGAGCCAACCTCCAAACTTTCTGAGGATTTGAACATTTGGGTTTTGTGGAGATACAGTTCAATCCATAATACACTGCCCTCCAGATCCCCAAATGTCCTATCTTTCTCATATGCAAAATGCATTCACATCATCTCAACAGCCCCAAAGGTCTTAAACCATTCCAGCATCAACTTTAAGTCTAGAGTCTCATCTAACTCTCATCTAAATCAAAGCTGAGACTCGTGTTGTAGTGAAATTCTTCTCATGCTTAAAATTTAGAAAATCAAATAATTTATTATGTCTTAGGATATGAGGGTGAGACAAATATAGGATAAATATTCCCATTCTAAAAGGAAAAATCAAACACAATAATAAAGGGGTCATGATGAATCCCAAGCAAGTCTGAAATTTATTAGGGCAAAGTCCATTAAATTTTAAGGTTCAAGAATAATCCTTCTTGGTTTAGTGCAGTGTTCTGTCCTCTTGCCCCACTAGAGCAGTGGCCCTGCACCCTTGACCTTCCATGGTGGTGTCCTAGACTGATGTAATTGAGGAGTTGGCCCTTCCCTTTGAAACTGAGGCAGTTTACTCATTCTTTGGAGCCCACTGCCTGAGCCTCTTCCTCTATATCTATCAACTTTCAATTTACTAAAATTTTACTTTTTTTGCCACTAAGAGACAGAAATTAAATCAAATTGTGTTCAATTACATAGAAATTATAGTTTCAAAATTTGCATAAAGCGAAAGTTCTATGATTTCTTTGAGATTTTATCAGATTCCATGATAACTATTACATTTCTTCTGTTTCAGGTTTTGTTCTCTTAGACCTCAAATGCCACGAAGCTGTCTGTCTTACAAATCAAAACAAGTTTATTTACCTGAAAAATGTGAAGAGAAACAAAATTACATTTGCAAGAAGTACCTTATTTATCCTATAATGTCATAAGAGAGATGAAAATTACTTTTTTCTTATCCCCCATACTGACAGCACTGCCAGTTTTATAGACAAAATAATGTAAATTTATACCTTTGATATAATAAAAATGATATCTTATACAAATACTTCCAGCGTTATTCTTTAAAGTATGCTATAATTTCATTTAACAGATATTTTATTTACATTTTATTTACATGACTTTCATGAAATAACATTGACAGCATTTAGGAAAATATTGATTTAAGAAACAGAATAAATGACTTCTGAATTAAACAGTGAGACAAGGCCACTGAGGTTAAGGTTAGATTGTTGAATAGGGAAGAGTCTGAGTTATGTACAGTTATACTATTGTCACTGCCATTGTACATTTTTTTTGTGTGTTTGTGTGTGTATATACATGTATGGCCTATAAATTGGTTAAAATATACTGTTAATCAATATCAAAGATTTTATACAGGAAGAAAAATTAGTATGACCACATAGAAAATAGAATGGTTCCATAAATCTTGATTATAATTGTCTAATTAGAACAACAATCTTTTCAGTATTAGTTTTCTCTAGTCAAATTGAGATAACTAATTAGAGACACGAGCACAAATTAGAGTGATCCAAAAGGCTTTGGTTTAAAATCTTGATTGTCAAGTTTCTATTTCTTTAAATTGTTCTATTACATAAGCACCTTTAAAATATCAGAAATAAACAAATAGTATTTATTTCAATTTAACCATTTCAATGGTTTTAGAGTTACTAAAACAGTAAGGATAACAGTCTGGCACTTCTGTTTTCTTCATCCTCTAAACTTCTGTGGCTTCTATACATACTGACATAGTAACCATCCTTCTTTTTTATTCCATAAGACTGGTAAATTATATGCATAGAAAAAAATGTGTATTTTACTAGTGCATCTATTCTACTTCAACAGCAATGATGTGATCATGATAGAAGAATCAGATACTGTGCTTAGGCTTACTGCAAAGCACTAGCTACCTCCCCTTCACCACACCTAGTTTACTATACTTTTCAGCACTCAGAAGAAAATTCCAGGTAAAGAGGATCTCAGAAATAAGACTCTGGTACGTACCACCCAATCAATGCTTTATGGCCCTTATGTTATTTTTGACTTTTCTTCCTCTTCTTCTTCTTTTGGTGGGTAAATACTGTAATAGCTCTGATTTTGGTGGTGTTTCCTGTGGTGACACTTGTTGGAATAACACAAACATTGCAGCTAAAGTGACAGTGATTGGCCACATTCATACTTGTGAACCTCACTTCTGGTTTCCTTCTTTCCTCTCTAAGCTATGTCCTCTGCTCCTTGGTCAGGTACAATGCTTTGACTCCCAGTATCATTTGCAGTGGCATCTTGTTTGTCAAATAAGGCATTCCCTGTGCCCATGACCCTCTACTTTTTCCCCAGCAAAATACAGTCATATAAAGGCTAGTGTAGGTGTGAACTTTTATTTCAAGTGGTAGTGACTGGCAGTGTTTGGAAATATTCTGTGGAGCACAGCGTGATGTGTCAGCCACACCTGTTATACACATGGAACATACCAAACTGGTGAATGTGGTCTCACACAAATGGTGGGCCAGGGTCATATCAGGATCCAGAAATTTCCCCTAAATTTAATCTCCAAACTTACTGTAACTAATAAATAACGGTCTCTGTTCCATAAGTATGTATACACAAACAGACACAAACACACACACACACACACACACATTGATTCATTTGTCCATTTAGTGCATTCACATATTCATTCTTTAAACAAATAATTATTTTTAAAATCCACTGTAGCTTAGGCACAATTTTAGGATTATGAATATAAAGGTAAACAAGAAGGATCAAATCCTGGTGGTCATGTTACTTTTGCTGGCAGGTCTGACAGAGAGATTACCACCAGACAGGCGCTATGGTAGAGTCAGTGTTCCATAATATGTATGTATATCTTCCTTTTTTCTCCCCCTTTTCTAGACACATGGAGCTGTTTGATAGAAATTTAATTTAGTTGCATAATACAGGTTGCAGCAATTCCTTAATTTGAGCATGCTTATGTCTTTTTGTGTGCTTATTTTAGATCCTAGGCCTGCCATAACTGTGTAAAATTTTGCTTTATAATGAATATAGCTAGGTTTTGTATTGATTAGAAGCCTGGGAGAGACTGCACCTAAAGTAATGAATGTGCAGTGCAGGGTATGTGTTTAAAGCTAGATTAGAGAGCCATTGGGAGAATGGATGGATAGGATAAGATTAATAGTTATTAAATGAGTAATTCTTTATAAAATACTCAGAAGCATGTATGGCAGACAATATGTATTCATTGGTGCTCATTAAATAAGTAACACACATAAATATAAATCACTCAAAAATTTTTCTCACTTCATGTTCATACTTCTCACTGATAAACTGCAAAAATGTTATGCAAATCATGAGCAAATTTGCCCTCTCTGTTCCATGGCACAATAAACACACAACATTTCAGAAGTATTTATTCTTATAGTCTCTTTAGCAAACAGAGGTCAAATTGGCATTTTATGCACAAATGGGAAATATCTTTTCATAGAAAAATGTGATTCTCAATATCTTTAGGTCAGTTGTAAATTTTTATCACTGGCATTGCCTTAGATAGGAGCTGACAAAGTTTTTGATATCTGAAGCGATTGAAAATATTCCTTTGGAATATATTCATAAGAGATTCATAAAGTTCATCGTTATATCTAATCTAGAATTCTTGGTAAAATCTTGGTTATTCTTTCTTGGTATAGCCAGACTTGGTATAAGGAAACACTTCTGGGATTAGATTATAAGTTTCTTGGTAACAGTTTTAGGTTTATTCCCCAAAACAGGAGCTAAATGAATACTTGCACCTTAATGTGGGTATCATGGAACATACAGTACTTCTCCCCAAACTCTATGGCTTGCTTATTTTTCTATTTTCATGTGTTTAGCTCAGTTATTTTTTTCTTTATTCTCTGATTTAAATTTTTTTGTCACACCTCACCCCTAGCCCTCTTCTTGTTTTATATTTCCAATGCTTTCTTTTTACTCAGTAAACTTTTTACACATGTGTTCTTACTGCCCATATAACAAAAATGAATATTTTTTTTTTTCTTTTGTCAGATGTAACATCCTGAAGAATGTCAGTCACTTAGTAAATACTCAGGAATTTTTTTTACCAAGTCGAAAATCTTTATTTCATTAAGATATACAAATAGAATTAATACAAAAGTCTACATACTATGTGATTTCTAAACATTTAACATTTAATGGTTTCCATAAGACTTTTGTTCATATTTCAGAGAAAGTTTGGATGTCTGATATTCTGTGAAAGCCCAATTTTTCTTCCTTTCTACCCACCAAATTAGTCGTTTCAGAACTCTTGCTGGATGTTTTCTTTGTTTGCCTCTCCATTTTGCTGCTTAATTTGAACGATTTCATTTTCTGGTTGCACAATAGTCCATTCAATCTCATAATTCTTACTGACCAGGGACACCCAATTTGACTTCATTTTCTCTTAATTTAGATCCAGCTGTGAGTTGCACCTTCTTTCGTTGCTAGTTTAAATCCTGAATATGCTTAACTTCTGAAGCTCTTTCTGCGCATGTTCAATCATATGAACTAGATTTTCATTATACTTTCCAGGCATTACATCCGTGCTGTGACATTCGTTCCAGAGTCTCCATTCGAACTGGGCCATAGAATTGTTGACACATTCTTGCCATGCAGTAATGTCATTTTTCTGACCCGAGGAAGGGGCTGAAGTTCATATGGTTTCATACTGAGCAATTCAATTGGTTGACGAGCAGCCAGTCTTTCAAATTCATTTCTCATTATGACAGTTTCAAATAATCCCGGGCTGTCAGGTAGCTCAGGTAGTTCTTGGTCTACGAGTTTCTTTCTCTACCAACGCTGCAGCCGCTTCTCTCATGCCAGGAGCTTGCCACCTTGATCAAAATAAGAAAGCGCATCCACCACTTCCTCGCCGGCCACCAGCTCCGTGCCCGCCAATCCAGGGACCTAAGGTTCGCCTGCGTTTTCTCCCAATAATTTTTTTAAGTAAAGAAATCTATTTTAGCCTGAAATATTTTTAGAACAAGTGTTAATGCTATTATAACACTTGGGAAAACACTTTAATAATCAAATTATATTTCTAAAAACTTGATTTTTAAAATGTTGATTTAAGTCATTCTAATATCAGCCCTTTACTCTCCCACTAAGATGCTCCTGCTTTGTATTCATGCAAATCTCATTTTAATGTAAGGGAAAATATCTTATTCACACAGTATGGAAGGGTAGCAAAAAATATTGAAATGAACTAAAGGTGGTTTCAAAACATTTAGCATATCATTTTAAAGATATGACTAGTAAATTGTAAAGATTTAACACTCTGGAGATGCCCCCACGTGTTAATTTATTCGTAGGGTTTTCCATAGTGGAATAACAACACCCAACACTTACTTCCATCTTATGTCAATCACTGGAAAGAATTAGAAAATCAACTGCATTTCTAGCACGGGGGCGGAATAAAGTAAACAAGGTGCAGGCTATTTCTTTCTCATTCAGTTTTCAGTAGTCTGACGGGGTTTCTAATAGGAAAAAAAAAAACCCTTATTAAAATGTGCTATAAAATTTAGCATATATAAGAAAAACTTCTTGACTGTCTTAAAATAGCAAGGTAAAATCAAATGTCTAATACCATCAAGAAAAGTCTTCTCAACCAAGACATGACTAATATTTCCCACTTTGTTTCAAGAAGTTGACTTAAATTAAATCTTTTATCTCCCAACCTGAGCATGTTGTATGCAGCTTTATTAGGTTCTTAATAAATTGTGCTGTAATTACCCAACACTTATATTAGATAATTAAACAAGAAATAATATGTATGTCAATGCCACATATAAATTATGGGTTTGTTTGAGCCAACATAAGGCAGGAAGCTGCTTGTCTGGGAACTCCTGGGTGAAATTCTCCACTTCAAGAAAGCCCAGATCACGCTGGTGCCCTGCCTTAGCTCACAGCCTTAGGATCAAACACAGCCTCCTGGAGATGGGCATAATCTGCCAAGAACCAAACAGCCTGTTTACTTCAAGATCCCTGCCACACTGAAAGCTTTGATCTACTTCCCCTTAGATAAAGAATTGGGGCCTTATTCAGTTGTTCAGTTCCAGTTCCTATCAGGGTTGGAAGACCCATCTTTAAATCTAATTTCTGGCTTTGTCTTGTATTCCTTACTGATTATTTCAGACTTTATTTTACCCAGTGGCTCACACCTCTGAGCAGGATTCTGCTCTACTGGGGTGCTGGTAACCCTCGAATGTATTCACGTTGGTTTACCCCTTAGTGCCTGCCTGGATCACTGGAAACAAGATAGCCATGTATAGTGAACAGCAAATAAATTTTAGCTGCTATAGTGAATTATAATGCATATTTTGCACATTTATTACTTTTTGATTAGAGTTCTCATTTCTCCCACCACACACACACACACACACACACACACACACCAAAAAACACAAAAAAAGAAGGAGCAAGGTAGAATTTTTTCTCCAATCATGAAACCTAACTTCAGATAAGTCCAAATAAATTCTATAAAGGACCATACACCTTGTGGCTGATATTCGTTTCAAGTGAATTATTTTATATCCTGAAGTATCATAAAGTTCAGTAACAGACACTGGTATATTTAGACAGATCCTTTTAAAAATTTAATTACATTTCTTGGGAGACAGAAGGCATAAAAATGGAAAACAGAAAATAAAGCATATAGCTTAAAGCTCACTAAGACTTTACCACTACTAAATTATGCAGATTTTTGTCACAAATTAGTTTATCTGCTTAAATCTTGATTTTTTCTTCAGTAAGAAAAACTAGACAACATATACTTATTTATGTGGATGCTTATATATGCACATATATGTGCAAATATCACATAATAAACATCCAGCCTATCTATAGCTATTTACATGTTTAAATTAAATGAAGATCAAAACTTTCCAGGCTTATTAAGGCAAAATAAAATATAATTTTCTTACAATTATGTAAAATGAGTGCCTCCTTTTTGATTTATAAGATAAAGACAAAATCTAGTGAGACTCAGCTTAGCCATTCCCAGCTCGTTTGGCTTTGAGTTTATCTCCTTGATAGTCCTGTGTCTTCAAATATGAAATTTAAAAAATAATACTATCAATATTATAGCATTTATAAAGATTGGATGAGATGGATTTTGCAAACTAATCTAACACTAAGCCCAGCAAAGAGTAACGCAGAAGTTGTTAACAGTAATGAAATGTAGACTACTTCACTATTTATGTATTAGAGGGTTTATTTAAAAATCTTAACAATCTTTCATAAAATTTTTTTCTCATTCTTGTTTCAGGCCAATAAAATTTGGAAATCTGCAAAATTTTTAATGCTCATTGAAATCACAAAAAGTTAAAAAGTATTCCCATTAGATGACATATTTTCACTGATCCAATTCTGAATCTCCTGTTTGGGTGCTGATGCGTCTTATTATTCTTGGTTAGGGAATCCTTTTACTTCTCATGTCACTGTTTCTTCTTGCCCATTTCATCAGCAGATGACCATAGAGCTCTGCAATGCTCACATTTTTGCCTAAAGGCCGAGAAGAAGGCTCAGTGCCATTTTACTGATATTTAGTCACAGTGCTTAAGCTCTAGACTTCAAGAACTGACCAATCTCTCAACTTCAGTATGCTCTTTCAGTTTGAGAAACCAAAGGCCTACCCACCAGCTCACCACAAAGAAGCTATCTGCAACTACACAGGAGGCGACAAGCCACAGTCGCAGCTGAGCTCTGCAGCTCTTTCCTGGGGTTCTTACACTTTGCTGAGTCCCACGTGGCACATTAACCTGTTATTTAGAAAGATGTATGTTAGCACTGAAAGTAAGAGGTGTTGAAACAAGTGATATGTTTTCTCCACTCAGCTTTATAAGTCCTTCCTACTCTAAGCAACCAAGGGGAATGGCAATGTGTTTTCAAAATACATGTGACCAAATTAATTATGTCACCATTATTTGGACACATATGGGTAGACATCACTACTTTGTAAAAAAGGTATTAGGCAGCATCTGGTGCTTAGAGAGATCTACAGGGATACAAAACTTGCACCTTGTTATTTCTTTCATTTGATTCTGAGTAAGCCATTCCAGAGGTAAATGCAAATTTGGTTGCTGCTTTGGTTTCTTTGTGTTTCTTTTTTGTTTTTTGTTTTTGTTTTTGTTTTTTATCTGTTTATTTCCTTTGGTGGGAAGCTGGTCTCTTGGTACTTTTACCTTGAGATAGTTGCAAAAGGGAAATTTTTTTCTTTTGTAATGTCTCTGGTTGATTTCTGACTGAATTCATTACTATCAGTTAAAATTGAAACTGTAAAATGATACCATAATCATAAAAACAAGGCAGTATCCAAAACTCAAAATGTAACTGCAAAGCCATTGGTGAACATATCAGAGATTGAGTTAAAACGTGGTATTGGCTAAGAACTGAAAGTCAGCATTTCTACCCTGATAAATACCTCCTTACTTACACTGGAACTACAGTGGTCATTTCTATTCCTAGAGAAACCAGAGCAAGACCCATACAGCACACTCCTAGACAATTCTTGAAATGTTCTGTGGCTGGAACTGAATGATCAATAAGAAATGGACTATTTAATTTGAAATGATGTCAAAATATTTAACTCCAGGAAGAATATTCAAAGGAATCCAAATAATTTCCTACTTCTAGGTATATTTGTATGATCTTCTTTCCATTTAAGAAGGTAATAGAAATTGAAATTGATTTCCATGCATGCCTGAGTTTATCAGGATGAACCCAACTACTATGTATAACCATAAAGCTTTGATTTAAAAAAGAAAGTATTGAACATAGAATTCCTCATGTATTCATAAATTTCTTCATCAGTAAAATAGATGAACATCAAATATTTCATTAAGATGCATACACGTGTGTATGTATGTATGTACATACATATGCACATATTACATACACATGAACACAAATATATTGAAATAAGATGCAACACACGCACTAGAAAGTGGAAATGTAATGTTCTAAAATTATCCTGTACTGAACCAAACAAATGTTTAATTTCTCCCCTATTGAACCAAATCATTAATATGAAAATTGGTAAACAAGTTTCCATGTTTATCCTATATTTTCTATAATAAACATACTTCAAAGTAACAAAATAATTGGTAGCAATTTTTCACCCCATTTACACATGTGCATAGTACAGACAGCACTGTAGACTTTGTCACAACATTTGTACAGTCTATATGCATTTCAACATAGAAATGAAAAGAAAAAAACCAGAATTAACAGCTAGTTGTACTATTATTTCTTTGGTATTAGCACTCGCTATCCTCATTTTCCTTTCCTTTTTATTGTCTCAGTCACTTGGCTGGTTTTCCCACTGAGGTCAAAATTCTGTTATATTATTTAATATAATCAGAGATGGTGGATGCTCTGTTTCTGGATCAAAGCTCATAGAGGTCATTGCTAATATAACTTCTACTTGCTAAATCTGGACATGAAGCTTCTCAACACAAATCACTCACGTGTATTCTTCACTCTCATCTTTTCCCAGTTACTGTGCTTCACAGTTAACTTATTCATGTAGATCAGTGAAAGACTTCTTCAGAAAGATCAATCTTAAGAAAAAACTTGCTAAAGAAAACAAAACAGACACAAAAATGTATTAATAGTCATCACCAGTTTGCTAAAGTCTAGTCTCAGTGCCTCAAAGTTCAGTGCCTCAAAAGTTCAGTGCCTCAAAATTTCCTTTAGATAAACACTGCTATGCATTTTGTTTTTAGTGAAGTTAACCTCAATCCATTGCACAAACAGGGGTCCACATGGTTTAAGCTAATCAATGTTTCCTATCCACTGACTAAAGTGGTTTCTTTCTATTCTACTCCAGGTCAGTGTGATAGAATGGAGTTCTTTGATGAATCACAAGAACCAAAGCAAAATAATCTAGACACAAAGGAGTTCACATTACGTTCTTCTAATTCCATACATTTCAAAAGCAGGCAAACTAAACTGTAGCACTAGGGGCCATGATGGTGCTAACGTCTGGAAATAGAGGGTAGTCACTGAAAGTTTAAATGACATTTGGGGGGAGCTCTGAATGTGTCCTGTTTTTGAACTTAGATGACAGTTAAATGATTGAAATTTTTGTGTTTTTATATATGTATATGTATATATGGTATTTTTACCTTCAAAATGGTAAAAAGAAAAAATACAATTTGTTAAATTGTTTTCTGTCTCTTTTAGGTCCTCATATCAGATGGGACAATTACCTGCATCTCACTTCATAGTAATCACATCTGCATTTCCAAGTCATATTTATTCTCTAAGATCATAATCAAATTTCAATTCCATAGGAGTTCTTTCTTCATTTCTATCTGGGGTTGGGTCTCCTCTTCCTGTGACCCTGTTCTGTTACAGTCTGCATGGGGAATAGATCCATGTGTTACCTCCTATTTATTAAAGCAAAACTTTTGATAGAAAGTCAGGCCCTCTGTAATTCTCAGCATTCCCATCTCTTTCAGCTAGATAGTAGAGAGGAGTCAATATGTTCTCAAACTAAGTATTCTATAGTATTGTTTGGGAATTCATAAAAAACACTTCAAAATTTAACACTTTGAATTTGATTGTTTAGGCACTGAACGGACTTTTGAACAGGTTATCTGGTTATTAATTTTACTTAAATCACTCATTATAAAACTAACATAAGACCCCTTAACCTATTGCATAAATACCATAAAAATCATTTTTTTATAAGTGTGAATGAAATTCAGAAAATTTACAATTACTAAAACTAGAACTTACTTTTACATTAAAATATAGACACCACGCTTCCATGAAAATGAAATTATCCAAATCATGAATGAAGCATGTTTATTAATCTTCATATCTTGAGATGTGTCATTTAAATAATTATATTAGGTTAATGCCTTGGCATTTAAGTGATAAAAAAGGCAATTATAACTTTAATACCTAGTTTCAATGTAAAATGAAATTTCAATCTTATTGTATTATTTTACGGCCAATTAAAATGCTTTGGATTATAATAATTGTAATTTATCTCTGTTTTGTTTAAAAATGATGTAGCTTTTTGACATTTCTGATATAAGATGTAGAATAATATTAAAGATATAAGTATTAGAATTGGCCCATCCTGTTTATTTATTATTTGTTTGCTTTAAGCAGTGCTGGGGATTAAACCCAGGGCTTTGGGCTTGAAAGGCAAGTACACTACCAACTGAGCTATATCCCCAGCCCTTCATCCTCGTAAGAAAGAGTGTCTTCCTCGGGCTACACTCAGAATCTGTGCCATCTGACCATGTGAACAACAGGACACTCTAAGGTCTAATCTATAGTTTTCTTGAGTTGTGATGTCCTAAGGTAGTTAAATCGGTTGAGTCCTGGACACACCTAGAAATAAATTCCTTAGCTAACAAAGTTCTTAAGTTGTGTTGCAGGAAAAGAGTCCAGAATCCACTCAAGCACTGCTTGAAAACATTTTTTTAAGAATGGACAAGTGCTAAAGAAGACAGCTCATCTGGTCAAAGACGTTTTGAGGTTACAAGCACAAATCCTTTTTGAGGAAATTAACTGCCCCTAAATGTACAACCTGTGAAGAGGCATGATGAACATCTATGCCTGCACTAAAGATCCCTAAAACTCCCCCTTCTTGCCTTTCAATTAACAAACAACTTCTCTCCTCTCCCTTCCTATAAATCCCACCCACTACCAAACAAAGGAGGAAGCAGATTTGAGCTTGTAGCTTCTGTTCTTTTTACTGACCACATGATAAAAGCATTTTCTTTTTGCAAAAACCTAGTGCTATAGTATTGACTTCTAAGCATGTCAGGCAGAGAAATCTTTGCAACACAAATCAAACTTGTCCCCCTGCCCCAATTAAACCAGAAAGCACTGTCTCTAAATGTCATAGGTTGAATATTGTAGAACTCACTTTTATGATAATGGTACAGAAATTAAGAAATTTGGACTGATATTTTTATTTTGCATGTAATAGTGTATTTTTGGTTCTGCACTATAATTATACATAAATAGCGGAATTCATTATGCCATACTGTGCATTCATATGATGTAACTTTATCAGTCTCATTCCCCAATGTTTTCCCTTTTCTCTCCTCCCTCTCCCAATCGGCTTGATCTACTAATTTCCCATCTATTATTATTATTATTATTATTATTATTATCATTATTAATGCATTACAATTATATATACATATACATATTATATACATATGGTATAGTCACACATGAACAGAGTCTTGTAGACTTCATTCTCCAGTACTTCCCAGTACCCTCCCCTCCTCCCTCTCTCCCTCTCTCTCAATCCCCTTCCCCTATTCTTTAATAGTATATTTTTAGCATTAATAATATTAATAGGGGCACAGATGATTTGATTTCAACATCTCACTACACAATATGCCAAGACTAAAATATCTCCATTTTTTTCTTGAATTCCAAAAAATGGGATTATCAAAGCAAAACCACTTTTACCCTTGAATAAGGTACAAATTAGAAAAATGAACTTCATGGTGATAGGTGCAGATTAAAAAATACCATCTTTCAAAGCATTTAAAGCATTAAAGTGATTTCAGAACTATGCATCCGAAGATTTATTTTGCTTAATTGTATTTCTCTCTCTCTCTCTCTGGATACTGGGGGTTGGATTCTAGGACACTCTAGCACTGAATTACATTCCCAGCCCTTTGTATTTTTTTTTTTTTTAATTTTAAGACAGAATCTCACTAAATTGCTGGGTCTGGCCTTGAACTTGCAATCCTCTTGAGTCACTAGGTTTTCAGGCATGTACTACTGTGCTCTGCTTGTCTATTTTTTTTTTCCACAAAGCAAAATATGCAAGTTTTAGAAGTCCATGGTATAAAGGGTTTACAATGAAAATTATCAGTTCTCTTTTCCACTGTGCTAACCTGGGTTGTTCCCAAGGGGTAACTCATTCCCTTTCTGTATTATCTAGTTCTATCCACTTTCTCTGTGAAGGTGTATGAGGATAATTTATTGCTTTTGTGCCCAAGGATGAATCTCAACTTATTTTGTCTAAACAAAACAAAGGTTCAGGAATATCCTTTTCAAGTTACTCTGAGTGCTTCATTCTGAATTTTTTATTTTTATTTTATTTTATGTTATTTTGTTTTGTTTTTGGTGCTGAAGACTTACAAAAATTCTTGAATATGTCAAGAAATAGGTGTTTAGATGTTAAATTATCTGAATATTACCTCTTTTGAAGGGAAATCATCTCCAGATAACAAAAAGAATCCCAAGTAGGATATCTCCAGGAAGCAGAAAATGTGTTAATACTCGATTTGTAAAGAGGGTGAGTTTTCTTCAGACATTTACTCAACTCCCATGACACATGAAGGGAAGCTCTGGCATGGTGGCACATGGGCATCTCCCATCATGGCCTCTCTCCTCACAGCCTGGTTTCCACATATCAGTAGCGTCCAGTCCTGCGTCTCTGATCTCTTCTTATCTTCCTCACCCCTCCATAATCACACCATTATGCTATTCTCCTTTTGCTTATTTTCAGGGAGTTTTTCTAAGTTTTGGGGATGGGAAACACTTTTTTTCACACATTTCCTCCTTTCAAACATGCATCCCCACATAGTCATTTTAGAGAAGCAAAAAATGCTGGAATATTTATATGTCAGGTCCTGAGGATTCCTTTGTGCGAGCGCAGGGAAGATGTCAGCACAGGATGGGGGAAAGAGAGCCCCAGACCAACAGGTGCAGAAGTCTGCCAAAGTACAAAGCTCCTATGGATTTGAGGAGGGGCGATGATAACTTTTGCTTTAAGTTCATATGAGTGGCAGGGGTGTTTGATTTTACGTATATAATTGTATGCATCATTTATCATTAACCATGTGGATAAAACTTACCAGTTCCTCAAGAACGTAACACAAAGGATTTGATTGTCAAATTAGACTCATGAGTATCATCACAGATTTCACCCAATATCAAGCTTTAATAATAATTTTAGGGACACAGGAATTGTGAGGCAAGGACAGAGCAGTGAGATGTCTGGTCTGCCAATAGACTAACTTAGGTCCTTGTTTTTGCTTTAGGATACACTCTGACCAGACTAATAGATGACATATGAGATCTCAAAATGATGGATGACTTTATTATTTACACAAAAATAGATGCTTTGGTCATGACACTTTGGTTTTGTCACTTGGTTCTGTAGATTCTATAACATTATCGAGGAAACCTTGTGCCATTGACTCATAGATTATACTATTACCTTTTTTAAAAAAATGAACAATTTAGACAAGGCACTACATTTTGCTAAACACATGCCATGAATAAGGATTTTGCCAAGAAAAACCTACTAGTTTTTCATAGCAAGTTTATCACTAGCAAGTTTATAAAGAGCTGTTACCAGGTCAAGATCCTTTCCTTCTTTTTCAGGGAGCCCTTCCAGTCTCTGAGAAGGAGAGTGACTTAAAGCCTGGTGACAGCAATTTTCTTTTCACTCAGAGCATGCACATATTTGTCAAAAGTAGTGAGACCAAAATAAAATTCCCATTTGGATCCCCATTGGATTCCCATTTGGATCTGTTGAAACATGAACTGCTAGAAGGTTCTGCAACGTTCTAGCTATAAAATGTTAGAAAAAAGATTTCAATGTTCATATCTTAAGTGGACATTGGTTTCTTTCTCCCAGGTCTTTCCTCAAGTTTGAAAGAAACTTGTTATTGAAGTCATCATTTGCTTTAAACAAGGGCACTTGAAATTATGAGGGAGGAAGGGTGTGGTTACTTGCAGTGGACACCAGAGCAGGGGAGGAGCTGCAAGGGGAGATGCATCTTTGGAAAGAAGACATTTCAAAAACAAATAGCTCTAGTGCAGCTGAACTTTCTGTGAAGTTTCAATCTGGGATCTTTCTGCAACAGACTCAGAAACGTTTTCAGTGCAAAGTTTATTTGGTATGTATACAAAGTAAAGGTAGGAAAGGGAGTGTTATACAGGAAGGGGAAGGCAGAACAAAATAAATATTCTTACTCTCAATCTAGCTACTTGGGGGAAACGGGAGTTTAACACTGCTGAGTGATTCTGGGAAATGGGATAGAGCACAGTGATCAAAACTTCCTTGCTAAGGGCTAGTGTTGCCTGGGCTACACCAAATCTGGAGACTCATTGATCGAGGTTCATCCTGGTGATAATTATTCAGCATTTCTGGATTGTCATGTGTGAGAGCAACAAAGTTGTCAGTGGGTTTAAGAGGGGGAAAAGTCTTTCATAGAAATAGAGATGCTGATACTATTTTTTCAGAGTTCTCCAAATATCTCAAGGGATATTGGCAGAACAATGAAAAACTCTGCTGCAGAGAGAGATGAGTGGTAAGGATCTCATGGCATGAAACAATTTAACTGTCTAGGCACAAAAAGAAATCAAAGAATCAACCAGGGCTGACAATTTAGGAAGAATAAATGTGTGATTACTATGTGTGTTCAGTGGTCTTTTTGTGCCTTGAGTTTGTAGTTCTTGAATCAAACATGTCTTAACTGGCTTTTTGCTTCTGGGTCGATGAACTGAGATGAAAAGGAAAAAAAAAGTCACTAGTATGATTCTCACAAAGAGAGTCTCACCAATGGGTCTGATATATTCTAAAGGTGGTTCTGTTTTAGTGTGATCTCTACTTTAGTCCCGTCACGAATTGGTGCCATCTCAAAACAAAAGCTAAAAGCAGAATCCCAAATTCCTTTAGAGTTTAGGCAATTTTACATGAGACAAAATTGAGCAAAATCAGACAACTTTCTGCTAGTTCAGCTTTGTCTTACCCCCAAATTGAAAAAGAATAGAGATCAAGTAAGCAAAGGATCATTTATAAATTACTTAGGATTTGCATAAAATCTGGATGGAAGGATTTTCATGACTATGTTCTCTGGTAATGACTTATATTTTATCAGTTTTGGAGGTTCTGTGTAATCAGCTGTGTGCACACAATGCAAATTAAACAGATGAAACTTTTAACTTCATGGTTAAACTTTTGACTTTGTGGAAAGAGAAATCAAACCACAGTCTTTATTTTTGATGTTTGTATTGTTTTTCTTTTTTTGGTTGAAAACTCACCTCTTAGAATAAAATGAATGTATAGCAAATTATAATGCTTAAAAATCATACAAAACACTTTTGTGACATAGGAGTCTGATTTTGTGTAGGGATGAATGGCAGTGGTGTCTCCAGACACTAAATCAGAGACCAAGATCTCTGCTCTCAGGACTTCTGCCATACCTCTTCCATATTTTGTTACTCATAAATAAGGTTACTAATTTTTAGGGGGGATGGGTGGGTACTGGGTATTGAACTCAGGGGCTCCCGACCACTGAGCCACATCCACAGCCCTATTTTGCATTTTACTTAGAGACAGGGTCTCACAGAGTTGCTTAGCGCCTCATTTTTGCTGATATTGGCTTTGAACTTGCAATCCTCCTGCCTCAGCCCCCCAAGCCGGTGAGATTACAGGCCTGTGCCGCTGCACCCGGCAAGGTTACTCTTCTTCGAACAAAAAGGTGAACTAAAACATCAGTATATCATCTGATTAACACAATAGATAATCATAACAATCCATATTTAGTAAAAATAAGGATTATAGAGCAACTAGTCATATTCAAAGCCCTTAGTGGGAATGGTCAATCATGTTGAAAGAAACATTTAAGCCTAATGTGAATGGGGCACTGACGTGTTGGGTTAGAACACCCAGGGTAGTTTTGGAACACAGGCATGTGCATGTGTGCTCGGTGTTCATGCGTGAGCACATGCGTGTGTTCACAGAACAGTAGTGGGAAGCCACTCTGATTCTACTTTGTTGATGGGGTTAGTGAGGCAGAAACACAGAATGAGACATGGCGATATCATCCAGTTTGTGCTAAAGACATGAATGAATACCTACAAAATATATAGAAAGAGATGGGCTTCATTTGAAAAATATTGCATGTGTGCTCCGGAGAAAGTCTGCCTGGGTATCACATTTAAGAGACCTTGAGCATGTCACTCATCTCTACTAGATCTCAGATTATCCACTGCTAAAATAAGGCTGCTTTTGCATCTTAATTATCTAGCCATTTTTAGAAGTTAGTTTTAAAGAATTTTGAGAAGTCAAGTTTAAAGCTATATGCTTTAAATTGTGCATAGCACAATGTAAATAATAAAATTATTATTAAGAGGAAGATCAGTTGGGGGTTTTATTATGCTAAATAAATTTACTATGGTATGCACATGTTTTTCCTTACTTTCCAAATATTTTTTTAAGACAACTCTGCTGCTTTTATTCTGGTTCAAGTGTTGGCATAACAAAAGCACAGTGAGAATTTCCTAGAATATTTTAGAAGCTTGTGATTTTACTGTTTCTTATTCATATTATACTTATACTTCTCACCAATAGATGATTCAAGGACATCATTTTAATTCAAAAATTTTCTTTCTCTTTTTATGTTTAGTTTCTCCACCCTTAGCTTCCTGCTCAGCTTCATGATCCAACACCATTCTTCCTAAGTAGGTAGACATTGTGTCTTTTCTCCACCGACCCTGGAACATCTTTCCTCATGGCAAGTATGTGCAGCCCTGTCATAAAATTTAAAAAATGAAAAACAAGAAGAGGGCATTTCATAGATTATCTAATTTCAGGGCAGTGCTTTAAACTTTAAAAAGGATGTAATTAAGAGTGGATATTTTTAGGATGTCTAAGTATTAGCCCTTTCTGCATTCATTTTATTTTCCTGATTCTTCATTTTGTACTTTAAGCATGATTTTGTGAAGCAAAATCTTTTGGAAACCATTTCCAGCAGTTAAAGAGTGATTTCTGATAAGGATGCCTCTAAATTTTCAATAAAACCTGAACAAAACTCGTTCAATTTTAAACAATGTATTTCTAGTACAGAAATAAAGAATGTCAGATTTTAATGACACAGTGCTTCAAAGTTTTTAATATTTGTCTTGTAACATCCAAAAGTGACACAGAATGACTGACGCATTGTACTGTTGTTATAGACAACACCACTCTTTGAGAGGGTACTAATTGAATTCAGATTCTACTGATGTTGAAATGCTTTAGAGCAAAAGCGTATAAGAAAGAAAATTTGAATATGAGACTTTTTTTTAAGCATAAAGAAAAAAGTCACTTATGTATCATAATTCAGAGCGCTGTGATGTGAACTTGGGCCTCCAACCCACACACTGGTTGTGCAATCTCTCATCACACAGTTCCAGATGCTCCTGTGTCATCTCACCTACAGTTACTCCACAAACCTATTTATTAGAACTGATCTTGCAGTGAGATTAGGGAGGGGCATAGTCCCTAGTGGTATTATTGTGACAATGACAGAATATGCTAAATAGAAGACTCTGAACCTAGACAAACTTTGATTTGATTTCTAAAGTGGGTACGTACTAGCTTTGATACTTTTTTTTTCTCATCATCTAATGGGAATTTTTTTGAAAGAAAAACAGTAAATGTTATGCAAGCCCATCAAATGGTTTGCTGCAGATGTCTCAGCTTCTTTGTCAATGTAAAAGATAAGTGAAAATCTACTTTACTGAGATAGAACCCATAGAAAAGAACATGCATGAACATCTAACTAAAGAATAAGGTACATAAAAATGTTGCTATTTCTTTAAAATTATGAACGAAATGTCTCCATTGTCCAGTGTTTCGTTGGCAAGATATCTGTGTTACCAAATGAAAAACTCTTTGGATTCATTTTCATTGGTTTCTCCTCTTATGAACTTCAGCTCCTGTTTTTTTTTTGTTTTTTTTTTTAATCATTACCATGTACATTTTTTTCCTACAGTTTCTCAGGTCACTCTGTGGAAGCTGATTTCTGGGGCCTTTGGAGTAATATGCCTTTTGTTGATGGCTACTTTGGGAATTTTGTTGAAAAATTGTAAGTCTTTCTAGGCAAGTCTATATAAAGATCAAAATTGCAATTACATCATTTAATAGTAAAGATTTCATTTGACTCATTCGTAATATTTTATTATTTCATAAACCCATGCCTGATTAAGTAAATCCTTAATGTTTTTAACAGCGTATACTAAACAAAGCATCCAACCAACATTCTCTCCAGGATCTATGACAGAACTCCAAGAAGGTAGGTTCCATTTTTTGCAAACCTTACGACTGATAAGGATTAAATAGACAGTGTCTTGTTTATTGCACACAGAAGTATGATGGAATATTGCACTTAGTAATGTAATTTTGCCTGATGACTATAGGATAGTCACATTTCACTGGTGTCTAAAAATGGTTAAATTACATTGAATGTATATGTGTGACTGTAACAAATATCTGAGCTAATCAACTTGTACAAAGAAAAATTTTATTTTGGCTCATGGTTTTAGAGGTTTTAGTCCATAAGTGGTTGACCCTGCTGTTTTGGGCCCATGGTAAGTTACCACATCATGGTGGAAGCATGTGGTGGAATGGAACTCATCCATGGCCAGACAGTGGGCAGAGGCTGGGACCTTCCATGCCCTTCAATGGCATGCTCCTGATGACCTGAAGCTTCCCACTAGGCCCTGCATCTTAATGGCCCCATTACCTTCTGATGACCCTAGGCAGGGAACCCAGTCCCTCACCCCTTGGCCTTTGGGGGACATTTCAGATCCAAACCGTAACAGTCCATAGTTTATGTATCTTAAGAATAAGAAAAATTGTCTGGTTTGTTTGTGTTAATATTCTCTGAACTGTGCTGTATATAGGAGATGCCTACAGAATATTTGTAGAAAAACAAGAATTAATGGCACACAATTTTAAAATGATTAAGTAGCATTGAAAAAATTTTTAAATCTTTAGTGTCATCTCATATTTTGTTTTTTCTTAGTTTCTGACTGCTGTTCTTGTCCAGAAAAGTGGATTGGGCATCAGTGCAACTGTTATTTCATTTCTAATGAAAAAAAAACTTGGAATGAAAGTTTTCATTTTTGTGCTTCTCAGAATTCCAGTCTTCTTCAGCTCCAAAACAGAGATGAACTGGCATGTACTTGATTCTTGTTTCCTACATTTTATTTGACCTATAAAATATGCTATGTAAGCTGAATACTTTGACTTAACATTTCTTATCAGATAGAAAATGAATGGTTATATTTGAACCAGTAACCTATCAGTTTCAACCTAGATGGTAATCATTAAAATTTTTATAAAATTCTTATATTGACATCATAGCCACAAAAATCTGGATAAATCCCATAAACTTGTCAGTGAGAATTCAAAGAATAAGCAATAAGTTATTATTTTTACACATGTTAATGAAAGAACCAACAAAGTGACTGCAGAATTCCAAGTTCTTCTAATTTAGTGCAGAATTTCCTTTGTAATTATATAGATTTGTCTTTCTTTAAAGTATTAGTGTAGCCAGGCATGGTGGTATATGCCTGTAATCCCAGTGGCTCAGGAGCCTGAGGCAGGAGGATCACAACTTCAAGCCAGCCTCAGCAACTGAGCAAGGCCCTAAGCAACTTAGCAGGGCCATCTCTCAAAATAAAATATTAAAAGCCTGGGAATGTGGCTCAGTGGTTAAGCTGGGAATTAACCGGGTTCAATCCCTGGTACCAAAAAAGAAGTGTGTTATTCCCAGAGTAGATTCACATTTGGTTAATGTACTTGTGTCTGTCTTGAAACAGCACTTTATGAACTCCGCACAAACCTTTTATTGGATTGGACTCTCATATAGTAAAGAACATGGTGCCTGGTTGTGGAAGGATGGCTCATATCTCAGTCAGGATCTGTAAGTTTCTGGCCATTAAGACCTTTTTTCCTTTCTTCTCTTTTCTTGCTTTTTGTGGATTTATCCTGAGTTAGTTCTGACTAGGGAAGGTTACATCCAGGACCATTGTAGTTAAAATAACCTGTGCAGGGCACGAATACACATAAAACAGAAAAGAAATAATCACAGCTCAACCCAGAACACTCAGGCTTTGGCTCAATGACATGAAAATTAGTGTACTGATGTTGACAGATGCCCCCACCCCCCGCCTTAAAACCTTAGTACGAGCACTTGGAAGTACACATGTATGCAATGAGCCCTACAAGAAAAATAGTATCTGTTATTTTTTTGTTCTGATAAAAATCAATATTATTAGCATCCTCCTGTTTTTCAAATATTCTGAGCTTATTTTCTATGTTATTTAAAATATAACTTTCAGTCATGAATATGGGATTTGCAGAATCATGCAGTGACAAAGTTTATGCCCTAGTTTGTTTTCCCAGACTAGGTTAACTAATACTTCTTAAATAAAGCAGAAGTAAAACATCAGACATCCAAACCATTGATGATCACATCAAACAAAACAAAACAAAAATTTTAAAAAACTCCTGGCCTCAGTCTACTGATTATAGAGAGAATAACTGAATTTTGTGAAGTATTGTATGCTAAAATCATAATTGTGGTTATTGAAAAAAAGACAGTTTGCTAATATATCACTCAAAGGCTTTTAAAAGTTCTATCATTTAATAAAAATAACATCCCTGAACATTCACATTTCTTTTTTTTCCATGTTAACATTTTCTTTTTTTGTTACAGACTTCCATTTACTGAAACTTTAAATCCAAAGTTCTGCATAGCATATATTCCAAGGCACAGTATTTTGGATGAACTCTGTGAAAATAAAAATTACTATATCTGTAAGAAATAACTTACTTAACTATTCTTGGGGGTGGTGGGTGTGGACAGTAAAAATCCAGACTTACAAAGAATGGTACCTTTACTTCTAATTTTTTTTTGTTAATCATCTACTTCTGGGGACTATAAAATGTTTCCAACCATGTTTTATCATACAATTTTCATATATTTGAAACCCCGTGTTTTAAAATTGGCAGAATTTGAATAGCCACACCTGAGAGACAAGTGTCAAGAAAAAGAATTTCATCAATATATTGATTATATGCATATTTTACACTAAATGCAATTTAATACATTTGTATGAATATTCTCTGAAAATGTTTAAATAAAATTTAATTCACACCAAATTTATATATATATATATATATATATATATATATATATATATATATATATATCAGACACGTCCTTTCAATCTTTCATATGGCATACTAAAATTGGGAAGTTTTAGGCTCATCTCACTTTCTGGAAATTAAAATAATTTACTTTGTTGGTTCTTTCTGAATATACATATATATTCATACACACTTATACATATAAATCTATTTAATTTTAGAGTTGATAGTACAATATAACAATTTCCTCATATGTATCACTGTTTGAGAAGAGAACCTATCTGCACATCCTCTCAATGGTCTTGAGTTATACAGAATGATTGTAAGCAGCCTTTGGTCAGCATTGGTTCTCAAGGGCTTGCTTCCATATTTTGCAAGGATAAAGGGAATTCATGCCCTCATCACATGAATTTATTTCTTTACTCCACAGGTCTTACTTGTCTTATGCTTATCTACCAGGTAATTGTCACTTACACATGAATTGAAGACCTTACTCCTTTTCCTAAAATTATATGTCTAACTCCGAACCATTCCTTTTGGGGAAGGGAGAGGACAAACCATTGACATACTGAGGGATTTCTGAGTATGTCAAAGACGAGATTGGAACAACATAAAATTTTCCGCCTGTGATGTGGATGCACTTTTCCTAACATTATAGCTTGTCCATAGTTCACACTCTTCATAAGTGTGCATGTGCATCTTAAGAAAATTGTTTTGACATCTCTACTTACTTTATGGTTTTATATTTTAATAAAATAATAATAATTAAGAACCCAAAGTTTGTTCTTAACATATAAAGAGGCATGTCCAAGCAAGGACCTCCTAAATTTGATTTTTCAAAATATAAACATAATAGTTCTACACATCCAACACTTCACTTTCTTGTATGAATACTGACTTAGGAAAAATGCACCTGAGTTACTCTAGGAAAGATACAGGACAGAATATAGGATCTTTTAAATGTTTAACTTGGATCAAGAGAGTTTATACATTGTATTTTGTGAAAATTTGAGGATTTTTTTCCATGTGATCACAAAGTAATACACTTATTGGTACTGGGATATAGCTCAGTTGGTAGAGTGTTTGCCTTGCATGCACAAGGCCTTGGGTTCAATCCCTAGCACCACATGCACACACAAAAAGATGTTTCTAATTAAATTTAGTGTAGACAAACTCTTAATGAAAATAAGCAGTTTTTGGTATCCACTACCCCATCTCCCTGTCCTGTTCCCTGTTCCCATAAGACAGTTCCTCTTGCTTTTATTTTGCTACTTAAAGGGACTAATGAACAAAAGCTGACTTATGTACATGGTTTTATTCCTGTGTGAATCTCAAATGCTTGTAATTAGTTAATTAAATTTAAATAGAAAAATAACTTTGTATGTTTTTAGAGTGTACAATGTTATGTTTTTAAGTATACATTGTGGATTGGTTAAATCTGGCTTCTTTTTTTTAATTTATTTTTATTCACACAGTTCATATAATCTTACATTTACATAGGGTAATGCTGTCTGTCTCAGTCTACTATTTTTCCTGCCCTCCCGTCCCATTTTCCTCCACACATCCATATTTCGTCCATTCTTTTCTATCCTCCCCATAACCCCTGGCACCCCCCCACTGCCCCCAAATCTGGCTTCTTAACAAATGCGTTACCTCATGTAGTTATCATTTTCTATGGTGTGAGCTCTATAATTTTCAATAATACAATATATCATCATCAACTGTCATTATCTTGGTATAAAATAGATTTCTCAAATTTATGCCTTTACTCTGACATCAACTGCTTTCATGTAACCACACGCATTACAGGTTCAGGGTTTTACTTTTCACACCATCAGTGCCCCCAGATGTCCAAAGCCAAAACTGGGGCCAGATGGGCAGCCAAACCCTGTTGGACTTTGGCCCAGAGTTAGCTTAGCACGTTTATTATATAGGTTTTGTCATCAGAAGGTTATTTGTGAGAAAGTTTTAGCAAAGCAGGCAGTTTGAAGGATGCAGCAAAACTTGTGACATCGAGGTCATGCCCAGAATTCTCTATCCCTGGGAGTTGGTGCCTGAACTCAAGGTTTGAACTGATACAGCTGCGTGCCTTCTCACACAGCCTCCTCTGGCTGGGCCTGCACCCACCCACAGGCAGTTCCTAGGCAAATGTAGCCAGGAGGGAATCATAAGCCATGGATCAGGTCACCACTCTCCAAACATTCTGATTTTCTTATTCTGAAAATATCTTTGTTGTCTTTGGGACAAGATAGAATTAATTTATATATAGAACTTCTTATCAAAAATTTCCCCTCAATATGAGATTTCTAATGTATTTTTCCCCTCCTGTTATTGTCTGTTAGTGTCCACATATTAGAGAGACACTTTCTCCCTTTCTCTTTCTCTCTCTCCTCTACCATGAAGTATGAAAGTGTGCATGGAAAGAGCTAGTTGACTGACACTCTGTGCAGAATAGGGTAAGTAAATATGCAAAACACACACATAGTAAGAGAATAATATTGCCTATAGCCGCTTTGTATTTTTTTAATTTTACATTACTAAAAATAGTGAAAAAGCAGAAAGTGTAAATATAATGGAGACGACAACCTTGGAGATAAGGAGAACAATAAAACACCATGTCTCTGAAAGGCTCATCCCAGTCCCCCAAATTCTAGCCTATTAAGGAAACAATGAAATCAAGTCTGGTCCAAAGTGTTCAGATGCATACTATTTTTCTTTTTCCAGAAACATATAATTTTATTTTTTAAATCAAAAAATATATTTTTGTTATTTATTCTTTTCAGATATACATGAAAGTGGAGTGTATTTTGACGTGAAGTATAACTTATTCTAATTCAGATCCCATTCTTGTGGCTGTACATGATGTAGAGTTTCACTGGTAGTGAATTTGTATATGAACACAGGAAAGTTATGTCTTATTCATTTGACTGTCTTTCCTATTCCCATCCCTCCCCTCTTCCCTTCATTCCCCTTTGTCTTTTCCAATGAACTTCTAATCTTCCTCCTCCCATTATTGTCTGTTAGTGTCCACATATTAGAGAGAACAGTCAGCCTTTGGTTTTTGGGGTGAATTATTTCCCTTACAATAATAGTCTCTGGATCCATCCATTTACTGGCAAAAGTCATAAAATCATTCTTTTTCCTGTCTGAGTAATATTCCATTTTCTTTATCCACATTTTCTTTATCCTTTCATCTGTTGAAGGGAGCCTAGTTTCCATAGCGTAGCTATTGTGAATTGAGCTGCTAAACACATTGATGTGGCTGCATCACTGTAGTATGCTGATTTGAAGTCCTTTGGGTCTAAACCAAGGAGTGGAATAACTGGGTCAAATGATGGTTCCATTCCAAGTTTTCTAAGGAATCTCCATGTGGCTTTCCATAGTGGCTGCACCAATTTGCAGTCCTACCAGCAATGTATGAGTGTACATTTTTCCACATATCCTTGCCAATATTTAGTATTACTCATATTCTTTTTTTGTCATTTTTTTATTGGTTCTTTTTAATTCTACATGACAGTAGAACCCATTTTGATATAAATATACAGCAGGGAATATATCTTTTTTTTCACAATGTAGATTCACACAATTCATATAATCTAACATATACATAGGATAATAGTGTCTGTCTCAGTCTACTATCTTTCCTTCCCCCACTCCCTTTCATCCCATTTTCCTCTACACCATCCACACTTCCTCCATTCTTCTCCTGTCCCCCCACTGCCACCCCTGCCTGCCATTGTGTATCATCATCCACTTATCAGAGAAAACATTCGACCTTTGGTTTCTTGGGATTGGCTTATTTCACTTAGCATGATATTCTCCAACTCCACCCATTTACCAGCAAATGACATAATTTTATTCTTCCTTATGGCTGAATAATATTCCATTGTGTATATATACCACAGTTTCTTTATCCATCCATCAATTGAAGAGCATCTAGATTGGTTCACAATCTAGCTATTGTGAATTGAACAGCTATGAACATTGATGTGGCTGCATCACTCTACTTTGCTGATTTTAAGTCCTTTGCACATAAACTGAGGAGTGGGATAACTGGGTCAAATGGTGGGTCCATTCCAAGTTTTGTGAGGAATGCTTTCCAGAGTGGCTGCACCAATTTACAACTCTGTCAGCAATGTATGAGTGTGCATTTTTCCCCACATCTACGCCAACACTTATTATTGCTTGTGTTCCTGATAATAGCCATTCTAATTGGAGTTAGATGAAATCTTAGGGTGGCTTTAATTTGCATTTCTTTCATTACTAGAGATGATGAGCATTTTTTCATATATTTGTTGATCACCTGTGTATCATCTTCTGTGAAGTGTCTGCCCAGTTCCGTTAGCCCATTTATTGATTGGGTTCTTTGTATTTTTGGTGAGCATTACTCATATTCTTGATAATTGCCATTCTGACTGGATTGAGATGAAATCTCAGTGAAATTTTGATTTGCATTTCTCTAAGTGCTAAAAATGTTGAATATTTTATCATACATTTGTTGACTATTTGTATTTCTTTATTTTTTATTTTTTATTTTTTTTGGTACTGGGGATTGAACCCAGGGGCACTCCATCACTGAGCCACATCCCCAGCCCTATTTTGTATTTTATTTAAAGACAGGGTCTCACTGAGTTGCTTAGGGCCTCGCTAAGTTGCTAAGGCTGGCTTTGAACTCTCGATCCTCCCTCCTTGGCCTCCCAAGTGCTGGGATTACAGGCGTGCGCCACCGCGCCAGGCCTGTATTTCTTCTGTGAGGTGCCTGTTCAGTTCTTTTGCCCATTTATTGATTGGGTTACTTGGGGTTTTTTGGTGTTAATTTTTTGAGTTCTTTTTATATCCTGGAGATTAATGCTCTATCTGAGGTGCAGTTGGTAAAGATTTTCTCTCATTCTGTAGGATCTCTCTTCCTGTTCTTGATTGTTTTGTTGTGAAGATGCTTTTTAGTTTGATGCTATTCCATTTATTGATTCTTGATTTTACTTCTTGCACTTTAGGAGTCTTATTGAGGAAGTTGGTTCCTAAGCAGACATATTGAAGAGCTGGGCCACCACTTTCTTCTAGTAGGTGTAGGGTCTCTGGTCTAATGCCTAGTCCTTGATCCACTTTGAGTTGAGTGTTGTGCAGGGTGAGAGATAATGGTTCATTTTCATTCTGGTGCATATAGATTTCCAGTTTTCCCAGCACCATTTGTTGAAGAGGTTCTCTTTTCTCCAAAGTATATCTATGGTGCCTTCATCTAGTATAAGTTAATTGCAGATGCATATTATCTTGAAGGACAATGGTTTTCTCTCACATTTGTTAGGAATTAGAGCAATTCAGTGTTATCTGTAGCATTCTTGCATGCATGGAAAATTCCTTGGGATGCTGGTCATACAGGGACAAAGTAAGCTAAGCTAGTGATGTCACTGCTTTTATAGCTTAGATTATAGAACCCCCCACCTTGTGGTGACTGGCATGGATCAGAGCACCATGGAGAGAGAAGTGCTTATCTAGTCAGCCTCCACTGGACAGAGTGTCATGAGGAATAGGAGGTTCTATCTTCTGACAAGTCCTACAGGCATCATGAGCAAAGAAGGTGCACCCGTGTAGCTGATAGCCACTGGGCTCTGGTGAAGCACCTTTCCAGACCATTGCCTCTGGACTTTACCCATAAGTATTTTCCAATTAGCCTTATCAATCACCCCTCACCTTCAGGTGTCTTCATTGACCTCTGAACAATG
Organism: Glaucomys volans; assembly: GCA_020662805.1. Taxonomy (NCBI): domain Eukaryota; kingdom Metazoa; phylum Chordata; class Mammalia; order Rodentia; family Sciuridae; genus Glaucomys; species Glaucomys volans. Next base: position 220,622 of record JAJEJO010004823.1, read on the forward strand.
TATCTCCTTACCCTAGCACAACTAGGCTATGGATGTTACAATAATGTTTAATTTCAGTGTGTGTTTATTCTAACAGGTAAAACCTCAATAAAGTATGTGTTATAAATAAACTGCAAGATGCCTGCCAATTGTGCATTTGCCTAATTTCCTTCCAAATTATATCAAGGTTAATCTGATATAATTATTATAATTATATCATTGCAGTGGAAGTGATGGTATGTCACCTCTGAGGCTAGATCATAAAGATAGTTTTTATTTTTTTTGATTGCTCATAATCAGTACCATGAATAGCCTTGTGGAAAGCACCACGTGTTAAGATGCCTCTTATGGACAGCCTGAAAGGACTGAAGTCTATTTCCAACAGCCAGGTAATGGGACTTCTTTGAAAGTATGTTCTCTATCCCTAGACAAGCGTTCAGACAACTTCAGCCCCAGCTAACAACTTGATGGTAACCTTATGGTAAACTTTGAGCCGTTTCATCCTTCCAAGTTGTTCAGGCATTCCTAACCCTCAGAAACTATGTTCATTCTTTTAAGCTGCTAAGTATTGGATTCAGGTGTTATATTGCAATAGATAATGAATGATTATTTTGATAACTGAAAGGGAGGTACTGTTTCCATTTATAACAATAAAGGGAAAAAAAATCAACATTTTGAAGTGCCTTGACTTGAAGTAATAAAAGTTATAGGGACTAGAAAGACTGGAGGCTTCTAGCGAGTGCCTACAGAGAGATGAAAACATGTTACCAGAAACCAAAAGAAGTTGCTTTCTTTTCAGTGTCAGAAAACGTATCAGCACTGTTGTCAATAGTACTGTGGAAAATAGAAAATGTACTTAATGAACTGGGAGAACACTCTAAAGTTATTGCTGGTCAGATTGTTGAATATACTGCCTGGTTTCTTCCTACCACTTATGAGGTTAGAAGATATGTATTGCAGTGGAAGGACTTAGAAAATAAAGGGACCCAGAAATTGCTGGTTTTGAGATCTGACCTCTTCACATTTTAAAATTAAGAAATACATTCTGAGTAAAGAATACTCTCAGGGAAGCATTGGGTTTGGCTTTAAAATTTACTGCTAATATCACAGAAAAGCAATGGTGGTATCTCGATTCAGTTAGACAAAGGATCTGTAGATGGGATGCTTTAGAGATTGTCCTGGTCAAATCATAGGGCTTGGAGGAAGCTTTACAGAACTGATCCTCAGATAACTCAGCTGAAGCTCCAGGGAAAGAAGTTTGAAAGTATTTATGGGTGTGGTTTCTGTGAATGGAGTGAATGCCAACAATTGAAGACCCCAGAACATTTTAAACATAATTTTATCACTGAAATAAAAGCATGGACAACTTGGACTAAAAGACACAAAGCAAAATTAACTTTATATTACATACATGCATGCATACCTACATGTATGCCTATTTTTGGTCTCCAAACATTTGCAAACAGGAAACACTAAGAAAAACACAAAGTCATAATAAATTTTTCATTAAAAATTAAGGATCATTCAGAGGACAGAACCAAGATCTATATGGTAGAGCCAAGAATTATGGAGCGAGACTGGGTCCTAATCAGGTCGATCCCAACGTTTGCTATGCTATATTTTAGAATTACTCTATATCAGTGACTTCTTTGGGTCTCTTATTCCCCTTTCCATTTAGCACAAGAACATCTATAGAGTTTATTCATTTGTATGTTGGGTAAATAGGGGTAAAAATCTATTATTATTAGTTTAGCAGATCTTGAGATTGAGAGGAATTATATTCAAGACACTAAATTTAAGGAAATATAATTGATGAATTTCACCCATATCTGGTTGTGACAAAATACTGGACTTTGAGCTGACGAGCTGACATTGTAATGAGATTGGGAGGGGGCCATGGGAGGCATGCGCTTTGTATGTGGGAGGGACATAAATCATTTGAGGTAAAAATCTGGACTTACATATAGCTTCTTTGACATACCTGTTATGATTTAGATCTTTGATATTCCCTGAGAAAACTCATGTTAGGCAATAAACTAATGTTCAGAGGTGAAATGATTAGATTATGAGGCTGTACACTCACTGGTAGATCAATCCATTCAATTCATTCATGATATGACTGGATTATGGGTTGGTTAACTGTAGGCAGATGGGGCATGGTTGGAGGAAGTACGTCACTGAGGGAGTGACCTGGACTGCATGTCTCCATGGTCCTTTCTCTCTCTTTCTCACTCTGCTTTCTGACTGCCCTGAGTCAGGTGTTTTTCTCTGCTATTCCTTTCCACCATGACGTTCTGCCTCACCTCAGGCCCAGAGGAATGATCTGTCAGTCATGGACTGAACCTGTGAAGCCACGAGCCCAAAGAAACTTTTCCTCCTTTAGGTTGTTCTTGTTAGATATTTTGGTCACATCAATGCAAAACTGACTAATATAGTACCACTTATCCCTTCCTCTTAGAATTCTAATATTTTGAATAATTAATCACATTGGGTTAGGATTGGTCAATGTGACAAATGGAGCAAGGCAGGTGTCATAGTATGTCACTTCTGAGGATGGGCTATGTAAGAATATGTCTTCGGTTTGCTCTTTCTCAGATCACTGTATTTTAGAGAAGCCAGATACCATGTCATGAGCAAAACTTCAGAGAAGTTCATGTGGCAATGAACTGTGGCCTACTATGAACATACAGTGAGGAACAGCCATGCATCTGAGCCTTCTTCAGTCTCCTTATGGCTAAGGAGCATTACCTCTTGAGATAACTACACCTCACACTTTAACTGCAGCCTCATGAGAAATCGAGAGCCAGAACAACCTAGCTCAGATGCTCCTGAGCCTCAGAAATTGTGTGATATGCGGAACTACAATGGTGCAATCAGTTAGTACATGGACTTATTAGAAGTTGAATGATGCAGTAATTGTGGTTTTAAGTGGATAAGTTTGAGTCTAATTTGTTATATGCAATAGCTAGCTAATAGCCTATGCTGCATTGCTATTCTCCTATGAATGCAAGGTACTTAAGAGCCCAATAGTAGGATTATACCTTCTCTTCTGAGGTTCTTTCATTATAATCTCTATGAAATAAAAAGCAAATTATTCTGTGAAATTTAGGTTTTCCAAAGTTCTCAATCATGTTATGTAATTGAAGAATATCATTTGTTTCCCTTGAAAATATTCCTCCAAGAACCCCTACTCACCTGCTGCTATTGGGCTGGTTCCTCACTATACCTGCTCCACAAACAACTGCACAGTGACTTTTACATAAAATAGAAATTATACGAGATGGGAGGAGAAATAGTAATGTCAGTAACAGGTGACTTCAGCATATCACTGGCAAGATGAGACTGAAAATATTGACCAAAAAAACGTCATTTTAAAGATCTAAATATTAGAGTCAGCATCATATTTTGGATACATAGTCACTACTATACAGTGGTAATAAAGAATATATCTTTATTTCAAGTATGCCTGTAACATTCACAAAAGTAGAACACTATTTAAAAAACAAAAATTATGGATATTTGCTCACCTAGAAAAGTAAAGTATATATTCTGTGTGTGTGTGTGTGTGTGTGTGTGCATGTACTGAACCAGCACTGTGTAGAGAATCCCTTGAGGTATTCCTACCAAAGTCAGGACAGTGGCATACATGCCAAATATCTCTACTCCTCATTAATGTTGTCCTGGAGAGTTCAGCAAGTTAACCAAGCTAGAGAAAGTGGATACAAGAACAGAAATGGGGAAAAAAACTTCTACATTAGGATATCACATGATAATACATGTAAATAATCTGAGAGAATCAAAAATAAATCTAACTATTATTAATAACTTAGTAAGTTAGCAGGCTAACTTCATGAAATCAAGCAGATAAAATTAGTATACAAAAATAAATAATATTAATTTACACGAACATTAACCAGTCAGAAGACATAATGGATAAAATGCTTCATTCACAATAATAAGAAACAAGATACTTATAAATAAACCTAAGACTACTTGAAACATATAAAAATTTAAAAGTGTTCTAAAAGATAGAAAAATAGACTTAAAGAAGATTAAAAAAACACAAATAAGTAGACTAAAAGATTTAAGCCAAAAACAATAATAAGATTGACTAGTTATTAAGATAAGCCATGCTGGGCATAGTGGCACACACCTGTAATCCCAGTGACTTGGGAGGCTGAGGCAGGAGGATCATGAGTTGAAAGTCAGCCTCAGCAACTTACTGAGGCCCTAAGCAACTCAATGAGACCCTGTGTCTAAATAAAAAATAAAAAGGGTTGGGGATGTGGCTCAGGGGTTAAGTGCCCTGGATTCAATCCCTCCTATCAATCAATCAATCAATCAATCAATAGACAAACAAGCCTCAAAAACTTTCAGTTAAAACAGTATGGATGCTAATGGCACAAAACCAAGAGAAAGACCAAAAGAATAAAATAAAAATGCCAGAAATAGTCTCAACTACATACACAAATTTACATTACAATAAAACTGGTGCTTCAAATCATGGCTTTTTAATAAATGTCATTATTTGGACAACTGAATAGCCATTGAAGAAGATTAAAATTAGATATATTCCTCACTCCATTTATATAAGAATAAACCCAAAGGAATCATAAAATTACACATAAAAAATTTTAAACTGTATAAGTATTTAAAAAATTGAATATATTTCCTGTGATCCAGGGAAAGTTTCTAATTATTGAAAAATCCAAATGCAATATACATAAAGCTTAAAAACTATGACTACTTTATCTTCATTTTCATAGCAAAAAGTAAATGAACGACAATTAAAAACACCAAAAGTACATGACAAGCTTGAAAATAAAAAAAGCTAACATATATACTACAGATAAAGGGAGAACATTTCCACTTGTAACATACAAAACTATTTAGAATTTTGAAAAAGAAAACCAAAAATTCTCTAGAAAAAATTCTCTAGATAAAAATATTTCAGTTCACATAAATTAAATTTATGACTTGATGGAAATGTTGCTCAGTGATACTTGCCTGGCATGCACAAGGCCTTGGGTTTGATCCTCAGAGCTGCAAAAAAGCAAAAGCAAAAACAAAAAATCAAGCCCCTTAAATTAAAACTGCAATCATCATAAAATAAAAGGAACTAAAATTCAAAGAAATTCAATTTCTTACCAAATATAAAGAAATTCAATTTCTCATCAGCAAGAAAAATATTCAAGAGCTTGGCAACATACTAAGCTGGAAAAGTTGGTGGGAAATAAGTATTTTCATGCCCTGCTGATGGGAGAGCTAAATGTTATGCCCCAAGGAGGAGATTTTCCTTTCTCTCACCTCTCTTGCTTTCACACACAAATAACTCATGACACATTATTTTATATTAAAGTGTTCTTTCCTCCTTTTACCACTGTGTAATCATATGGCATGGATACCTGTATATTCACACATGCACCACCTCCAATTCTTTAGCTTTGGCAGGCAGGAAAAAGTTATAAAGGTATTTTACACATTATTCTAGTGGAGCTCAACACCTTTTGACATCTCACATGTTTTCAAAGATTTGGAATTCACCTTTCATATATTCGTGATCTTTGAAATACAGTACCAGTACACATCAAGGAAAGAAAGCTTCAGATTACTATCCCTGAAGAACATAGATGCAAAAATTCTTAACAAATATGATAAAATGCATTTAAAAACATATTGAAAAGATAGTGGGCTTCCTTCTAGGGCTACAAAGTTGGTTCAATATATGGAAATCAATAAACACAATTCATCACATCAATAGACTTAAAGACAAGAACCACGTGATTACTTCAATATATGCAGAAAAAGCTTTTCACAAAGTTCAACATCCATATGTTCAAAACACTAGAAAAACTAGGGATAGTAGGAACATACCTCAACATTGGAAAGGCAATCTATGCTAAGCCCACAACCAACATCATTCTAAATGGATAAAAACTGAAAGCATTCCCCCTAAAAACTGGAACAAGACAAGGGTGGCCTCTTTCACCACTCTTATGCAACATAGTCATTGAAACTCTAGCCAGAGCAATTAGACAGATGAAAGAAATTAAAGGATACAAATAGGAAAAGAAGAACTCAAACTATCACAATCTGCCAACATGATCCTATATTTAGAAGACCCAGAAAATTCCACCAAAAAGCTTCTTGAGCTCATAAATGAATTCAGCAAAGTAGCAGGATATAAAATTAACACCCATAAATCAATTGCATTCCTGTACACCAATAATGAATCAGCTGAAAGAAAATCAGGAAAACTATCCCATTCATAATAGCCTCGAAAAACAAAAAGAGAAACAAAAGACTTGGAAATCAATCTAACAAAAGAGGTGAAAGACCTTTACAATGAAAATTACAGAACACTAAAAAAGAAATTGAAGAAGACCTTAGAATATGGAAAGACCTACCATGCTCTTGGATAGTCAGAATTACTTTTGTCAAAATGGCCATACTACTAAAAGAGTTATACAGATTTAATGCAACTCCTATTAAAATCCCAATGACAATCTTCACAGAGCTAGATAAAGCAACCATCAAATTCATTGGAAATATGAGAAACCCAGAATAGCCAAAGCAATCCTTAGCAGGAAGAGTGAGGCAGGAGGTATCACAATACCTGAGCTTAAACTACACTACAGAGCAATAGTAACAAAAACAGCATGGTATTGGCACCAAAATAGGCAGGTAGACCAATGGTACAGAATAGAAGACACAGAGACAAACCCACATAAATAGGGTTATCTCATACTAGACAAAGGTGCTAAAAACATACAATGGAGAAAATACAGCCTCTTCAACAAATGGTGCTGGGAAAACTGGAAATCCATATGCAGCGAAATGAAATTAAACCCCGATCTCTCACCATGCACAAAACTCAACTCAAAATGGATCAAAGACCTTAGCATTAGACCAGAGACCCTGCACCTATTAGAAGAAAAAGTAGGCCCCACTTTCCATCATTTTGGCTCAGGAATGAACTTCCTCAACAAGACTCTTAAAGCACAAGAAGTAATAAATTAATGGGATGGCTTCAAACTAAAAAGCTTCTTCACAGCAAAGGAAACAATCAAGAACATGAAGAGAGGACCTACAGAATGGGAGAAAATCTTTACCACCTGCACCTCAGATAGAGCATTAATCTCCAGAATATACAAAGAACTCAAAAAACTTAACACTAAAAAACCAAATACCCAATCAGTACATGGGCAAAAGAACTGAATAGGCACTTCACAGAAGAAATACAATCGGTCAACAAATATATGAAGATTCCATCTCAATCCAGACAGAATGGAAATTATCAAGAATACAACTAACAATAAATGTTGGTGAGGATGTAGGAAAAAAGGTTCACTCATTCATTGCTGGTAGGACTGCAAATTGGTGCAACCACTCTGGAAATCAGTATGGAAATTCCTTAGAAAAGTTGTAATGAAACCACCTTTTGACCCAATTTTCCTACTTGTTGACTTATACCAAAGGACTTAAAATTAGCATACAACAGTGACACAGTCACATCAATGTTTGTAGCAGTTCAATTCACAATAGCCAAGCTATGTAACCAACTTAGATTCCTTTCAACAGATAAATGAATAAAAAAAATTAGGTACATATACACAATGGAATATTACTCAACCATAAAGAAGAATGAAATCATGGCATTTTTTGGTAAATGGATGAAACTGCAGAATAATATGCTAAATGAAATAAGCCAATCCCCCCCAAAAATAAAAAGCCAAATGTTCTCTCTGATATGTGGATGCTAACCCATAACAAGGAGATTAGGAAGGCAAAGTATAGAGGTTCATTGGATTAGTCAAAGGGGAATCAAGGGAAAGGAGAGGATCTAGGAATAGGAAAGACAGCACAATGAATTGGACACAACTTTCCCATACTCATGTATGAATAGATGACTAGTGTAATTTCACATCATATACAACCACAAGAATGGGACCAAAATTGGAATGGGTTGCACTCCATATATGTAAAATATGTCAAAATGCACCCTACTGTCATGTATATCTAAAAACAGCAAATCAAAAAATAAAACAAACATGGGTTTTCAAATTTGTACTATCCTAAAAGTTATTCTCTAGTTTTTCAACCAGTCCAGATGAGCCAATATATCTTAAAAACAGAAACAGCACATACTCCAAGACCGTGAACAAGAGCAACAAAAACACAATCTCAATGCCACAATGGAACTTAATTATTAGGGGAATAATGTAACTTTCTCTAATCTAATAACTCGGGAATTTAAAAAAATAAAGTTATTTAAATAAACGTGTGAATAACTCAAATATTATCTCATTGGCAAACCTTCTTATTTTTATTTCATATTAATGTGATACAATGTCATGTTTTGGTTCATGCATGTGCCATATTATGTTCAAATCAGTTTAAGCACATCCAAGTCTTGGGACATGTTCTTTGTGTGTGTGTTGTAGGTGTGGCAACTTAAAAATCATTTTTCCAACTTTTGTGAAATAAGAACAGTGCCGTTATCTACAGTTACCCCACTGTACAACAGCAAACAGGGCTTCTTACTCCTGTTCAGCTGTAACTTAGTTCCCCTGATCACCCTTTGCCCAGCATCACTCTCCTACTCTCCCAGACCTGGGATCACCATTATTCCACTCTCATCTTCTGCAAGATCAACTGCTGCACATTCCACATGTGAGTAAGATCACGTAGGACCTGCCTTTCTGTGCCTGGTTTATTTCACTTAACATAATGATCTCCAGTTTCATCCATGTTGTCACAAATGAAAGGATTTATTTATTTATTTATTTATTTTTTCTTTTTTTGCGGTGCTGGGGATTGAACCCAGGGCCTTGTGCTTGCAAGACAAGCACTCTACCAACTGAGCTATATCCTCCTGCATTTCATTCTTTCTCTGGCTGAATATATTGCACTGTGTACCTGAGCCACATTTTCTCCATCCGTTCATCAGCTGGCGGACACTTAGATTGTTTCCATTCCTTAGTTCCCATGAATACTGCTGCAGTGAACACGGGAATGCAGAGCTCTCTTCGACATACAGATTGCCTTTCCTTTGGGTATATATACCCAGTAGTGGGACAGTTGGATTATATAGTAGTTATACTTTTAATTTTTTGAGGAACCCCATACTTTTTTCTATAAAGGCTGTAATGTTTATTTTTAGTTAAGAAAAGTGCATAAGTTACCACTGGTTTTATTGATTTTCTGCTGATCTATTGGCTTGCTAAGACATAATATTTTAATCTTTTAAAATTTTTCAAATTCTAAGATTTTCATATTCAATATTATACATTGGAATATAATTGTAGATTGTCTACATTCCCTTCTGATTAATAGTGCTGATACATTTTTTTGGCTTTTGGGTATCCTCTTCTATGTGATACCTGTTAGATCTTTGGCCATTATTAACTTTTTTTAGGTTCTTAACAGTTAATTTAGTATTGATTTACAAATTCATTGCACTGTGTTAAAAGAGAAATGTTTTTTTCTGATCCCGCTTCTTTGAATGTGTTGAGAGTTGTTTTGTGGTCTAATAATTGTCTAATTTTGAACATATTTCATCTTAGGTACTTAAGAATGTGATTTTAATTGATAGAATATCTATGAGATCAAACTTTTAAAATGTATTTTCATATTAAATTTACATTCTTATGAATTTTCTGCCTCACCTACTTTTTTGAGAGGGAAATCTTAAAACCCTCTACCATTTTTTTGTGTAGCAAATCTAGTAATTTTAGCTTTTATACATTTGAGACCATAATGTTAAGTACATATAAATTTAGAATTGGCTATCCTTGTGATTTTTAATTTTTTCTCATTATATAGTGACTTTATTTTTAATCTCTGATAACAATTCTGCCTTGAAATCCATTTTTGCTGATATTAATCGATCTGCACCAGAACTATTTTAATAGTGTATCCTTTAATTTGAAGATTTTGATAAAATCTTATTATAGATATTTCTCTTGTAACAACTCTAGTTGACAATCTTTGCCTTTAAACTAGAGAGTTGAGTGCACTTACATTTAACATAATTTTTGAAATACTTGGAATTATTTTTATCATCCTTACCATGCATGTTTAATTTCATTTATTTTTCCTCCTTTTTTTAAGTCTTTTAAGATGAATATTTTTAGATGACTTTTTTCTCTATTAGTATTTGGATGATAAACTCTTAATTTCTATTTTCTCAGTGATTAGTCTTTTTTAATTTTGGTCTACTTAGTTATACATGACAATAGAATGCACTCTGACACATCATACACAAATGGAGTATAACTTATAATTCTGCTTGTACATGATGTAGAATCACACCAGTCATGAAATCATATATGCACTTAGGGTGATAATGTAGGATTCATTCAACTATCTTCCTACCCACTGCCCCCTCCTTTCCCTTCACTCCCTGTCTAATCCAAAATAACTCTATTCTTCCCTAGTCCCCACCCTCTTATTGTGAATTAACATCCTCATATCAGAGAAAACATTTGGCTTTTGGGTTTTGGGGATTGGCTTATTTTGCTTAGCATGATATTCTCCAGCTCCATCCATTTACTGGCAAGTGCCATAATTTCATTGTTCTTTAAGGTGGACTAATATTCCATTGTGTATACATGCTACATTTTCTTTGTGCATTCATCTTTTGAATGGCACCTAGGTTGGTTCCATAGTTTAACCATTGTGAGCTGAGCTGCTATAACCATTGATGTAGCTGTGTCACTGTGGTACGCTGATTTTAAGTCCATTGGGTATAAACCAAGGATTATTAACTTTTTAAATGTGTATGTGTGTACACATATTAGAAATAATTCAATTGGACAAACATGTTACCAATATTTTCTTTTATTCAGTAACTTTATTTTTCAATATCCCTTGTCAACAGAATGTTGTCTTTCTATAAATAGAAAATTCAATCTTAATAAAAATCGAATTAGTCAATCAAGTTTTTCATTATTACTATTTTCTTTCTTTTTTTGGTCTTGATTAAAAAGTTTTTCTATCACAAGATCATTTGGATATTTTATGTTTTATTTTGGAAGTGATTCTTTACAAGTTAATTTTTGTTTATTTATGGTAAGGAATAAAGATCAAAATCACTTTAGATATATCACTTTTATTGAAAGTGCATCATTTCATTCACTGAATTGCAATAATGTCTGTGTCACAAATCTGGCAGTATATGTAGCAGTAAAATTCTCGTTTTTCGATTTTCATTCGGTGATACATCCTTGCACCCTATTATACTTCCTTAAATAGTTTATCATCAGAGTAAATCTTGATACCTTACTTTATTTTTTCTTAGCAATTGCCTAATTATGTTAGATATCATATGCCCATTGTGTGTGTGTGTTTGTGTATACTATGACAAAATGATTTCTACACATCCACACAGCCAGACTATTTTTAACTGAAATTGCATAGAATGTATATGCCAATTAAAAGGGAACTAAAACGATAACAATACTTATTTTTCCAACCCACGAACTTGGAGTGTCAATGCAATTACTTACGTTGTCCTTACTTTCTCACAGGAAACCATTCTTTATTTCAGAAGAAATGTCTTGCAAAACTTTCGTTAGATTTTTTTCCCTAGACATTTGATAGTTTTGATGTTGTAGAACATGGACTTCTTTATATTTTCATTTCCTAGATTTTGTCACTAGAAATTAAAAAGTATTTTTTGTTTTCAGCTTGTTGAGGTATGACTCATGTGCACTGAAGGACAGGTGTGATGGGAACAATTAGATATGTTTTGACATATACATTACCATTAAATTACCATCAAGGTAAGGAACACATACTTCCTGCCTCCAAATTGTCTGTGTCCTTTGTCTTCTGAGGATGCTGGTTCCACAGCCATTCAGTATTAAACCTTTCCTGTACTGCTTGGGCTCCACCTTGCTCATGAACCTCTCAGTGGTTAATGTGGGACTTACTACAGATCACTGTTCATTTCCCTGAGTCTGCGATGTGTCTCAGCTTCATTTCACATTTTATGCAGTTCATGGATTAACCTGGAATTATGTCTATTTCATACACAAAATTAAATATCCTCTTCTCCAGTTTTCTCTCCTCTAAATTTACTCTATTCCTTACAGCTATAGGAAGATAGGTTTTGCTTAGATTTTGGGGGGCTCAAAGTCTCTTATTTTTCCTACTGGGAATCCAATGACACAAATCTTAGACCTATTGATATTGTCCCACAGTTCTCTGAATCCATTCACTTTTTAAAAACATATTTTTTTCTTATCTCCAGATTAGATGATTTCTATTGACCTATCCTCAAGTAACTTACTCATTTCTCTATTATTTCCATCCTGCTATTAAGCTTCAGTGATTTTTCATATATCACTTGTATTTTAGTTATAAAATTTCTAGGCTCCAGAAATAACTATGGGTGTTTAAATGAAAATGAAATTCATGTATCATGAAAAGATGGATCCCACAAATGTCAAATAAAATAAACTACAAAGGCATTTGATAAAAGAGCAAAAAGTTAATAGCATAGAGTTAAAAATTTAATAAGACAAAAAAGTTAGTTCCATGTCAGAAACTGAAAGCCAAAAATATCTAGTTCTACACCATGGTGATGAACTGGCACAAAGGAAAGGTAGTAGGTGATTTACTAAAACATATGGTATCTAACTGCTCCAAGGAGAAGTAGAAAACCTGAGCACACTAATGATCATTGAGGAAATTAGAAATCTCAACTCCAACACTAAACAATAAACGTGATTCAGAAAGTTCTTCCAGATGTTTTATTTAAACCTTAGAGAAAAATTTACAACTGTCTACACCAGAAAAGATGTGATGCCTCCAAATTAGTTTTATCTAACTTACAAATCTTTACTACCCACACTTGATAACCAGAACACCCCAAATTACTAGCTGATTCACTTATGAATAAAGAAACAAACACACAAAGTATCTGCTAATAAATTTCAAATATACATCAAAATAATAATGCACAGGATTGCATTATTATGATGAAATAATGGATGAAAAAAAGAACCTTCATAGGAACTGAATGTTTCCCAGATTAGTAATTTTAGAAGCCTCCTTGACTGAACGACACATTAACAAAGAAACATCATAGGACCCTGTCATTTTTCACTACAATTCTTTGAGAAATTTTGGTGAACATTTTTCATGTGAATTCCAAGTTAAAAAGGAATAGAAAAAAATTTAAATTCTACTGGCAAAAAGTAAAATCAAACCTATAGAAGAATGGAGAGAAATCTGAGGGCATTTCTATTAAAAATCTTGAAAGCTAATATGCTTAAATATGACCAATACCACTCAATATGATTTTGGATTTTTTATCTAATCCAGTGAGAACAGAAGCTAAATTATATCGTCTATAATTGGAATAGAAGCAATGAAATGAATTCCATGCTAATACATATAATTACAAGAAATCAGTTCTTGTAACAAATCTTTAGAAAAAACAAGAAAATTAGATGACTCCAGTAGAAGAATCTATATGCCACTATCATTTGTATATTGTTATTGTAGTCACTCCTGGTAGAATGGAGACAACAAGCACACAATAAACAGCAATGCCTTTTTTTTTTTAAAGATATCAAATCTATTAAAGGGAAAAATCCAAAAAGACTAATAATTATATTTAATGACTACAAAACAAAATTTAAGTGGAACCAAAAGCATATTATGATTGAAGATGAGGAAATATATTATCATTGGAGAGTTACCCCTTCCAAAATTAATTTAAATTGGCTCCTATTTTATTAGATGTTCTTTTCCTCTTGAAGAGTACATTCAAAAGTTATATGAAAGAGAGTGAAAGGGTAATATTTTACTAGGTATTAACACTTTGTAGGGATTCAAAGTAAAAAAAAATTAAAGTACTCACTGTAGAAAGGGCAATCTGTGGACAAACAGGTAAGTGTTTACATAGAGAATCGAGAGAAGGTTAAACATATACAGACAGAAACAACAATGGTGAGTGTGATATAATAAATATAGAGTGCTAGAATGATTGTTTATACAACTGGAAGAAAATAAAATAGCAATGAAACTTAAAATGTAAATAAGAGAAATTTCATATAATTTTAAATTGGACTATATATGCACAATACTTTATAAAACAAATTTACAAGGGTATTCTGATAAAGGATCAGAGTATGATTTCTGTGGAGAATGATACACAGAGTATTGGAAAGACAGTGTTTTAAATTCCACGAAAATGTTAAATGATGAAGAAGAAATATAGAATATAAAACCTGTGATAGTATATGCACTTGTATTAACAAAAATTAACATATCTTGTTCTAACAAAACAGTTGATAAAAAGAAGACAAATCCTTTCAATAGGAAAAAAAGGGGGGACAATTTGAATAGGTCCTTCATAGTTTTTCTACGGTATTTCCTGATCACAAGCATTCTGTATCCCCATTTCCTCTATCAGACTAACTTTGTATATAGGAGCTTAAATTCTATTCAATATTCTAAAATTTAAGAAAAATTCACTTAGTGTAAATTTTTTTAAAACTTTTCAATTTTTCAAGTGACCAAAAGAAAAATTACAAATAAATAGTAAGCTTGCAAATAATGGGATAAATCCATACAATGGCAAAAGTTCATAATACAAAAAGCAATTATTTCTGAGAAATATATATTATATAGGAAAGTACTAATATTTGTTTATTGGGTAAATTATCTTTCCGTGTCTTTGTTTCATGAAAACTGACTTTGGGGAAAGCTTGCTTATGACAAAATAGTCGTGAAGCTGTAGTTACACTGAGGAAAGCCAGGCACATTCCCCACCAGGTTGAAAAACATTAACTGTTCTTGAACTGGAAGAGATAAAAAAATGACATCACAAACATTACTTATAAGGTTCCGAGTCTTATAACAATAATTGAAAGTAGGATGTTATTTAAAAATATATCACAGTCAACCAAAAAATGGCAGTGGTAGAAGTGAACAGTAAACCACATCTGCATTTCATTAAGTCTGAAAACCCAAGACTTGAATAAAACTTTTGGGTCATTACTGAAAACGTATTAGGTGTTTCTAAATAACTAAAGGTCAGACCCTAGAGATAGTTTCAGATGTAAGAACTTCCTGTGTGGTCACATCCAGATAACTCTCATTCTCACATTCCAAGCTCACCTATTAATTTCTAATATAGGACAGACTGCTTTCTCTTTAAAGTTGGCTTTGGACTCTATACCAAGGATCAGCAAGAATTCCTAAATTCACACCTTTGTTACAACAGGTAGACTCGCCTTCTTTCCTGGAAAACACATTCTGCAAAGGTCCTGGAATCTTTCTCTAAAAATTAGGTACTTAAAATTTTCAAGATATTATTAAAAAGTAGCTTGGTTGGTATTTAAAATTCAAAAACCTTAGCTTATTTTCTTCTTCATCTGTTTTGCAACTCTGTCTCAGAGAATCTGCAAATCAGACTGACAAATTCTCTTAAAGTATTTTAAGGGCAGTGATGCCACCAGTGTAGGGAGAAAATATCTTATGGCCAGGGTAGGGATGAGAAAGGAGGGAATACTCATACTAATAATTGTGGTTTCCAACAAAAATACTTAAATCCTTGTACACACGGAATGGGTAAATTAAACCAAGCATAAAGAATAAAAATACCACCTGGCCATGATTTTTCCATTGCTTCCACTCCAAGAATTCTAAAAAGAAACAAGCATAAAAAAGACCAAATTTCAAGTAGGAAAAGATCAATGACAGCAACTGCTATTCATAAAGTCATCAAGGTTGTGATAGATATACCATTAATAATGTTCTTAGTGATATTCTGGAGAGCCGTTCTCATAGTGGAAGAAAGAGAGTCCAAAAGGGAGATGATGAAGGAAACAAGGGATGCAGAGATAGGAGGCAGTGAATTAAAACTATTCTTTCAACAATTTCTAAATAGAGGTTTTGGGGAAAGAGTCTGATAGCTAGAGAAGAAGGGAGAAAGAGAGGTTGCTTGCTTATTTTATTGTTTTAATCTGAATCGCTTTTAGGCTATGGAGAACAGAAACGGCTTTTAAAGTAGGTGGAAGGAGATACTTAACTGGGAGGACTAACCAATATCCTGGGAAATGGGAAAGCATTTTCAGAATGTAAGTAAAGTGTTCTATTATGCAATAGAAAATACTGGTGTATTTGAATGTATTAAAATAAAGTTTATGTAACAAAATTTTAAAAAGAAAAATAAGCAAAAAGGAAAAAATATATAAGTAGATCTACCCAGGGATGGACATAGAATACTTTAAAACCTCACCAAAACAATAAATATTTATAACATAAAAAGCCCCAATGGGAAAAGTATGCCAGCAGATAATTTATAGAAAAAAGAAATATATAGTCACTAATAATTCAAATTTAATTGCTGAAGAAAAGGTAAACTAAAACTATAAGGTCAATAACTTCATACTTGATTGTAACTTATCCTAGGGGGAAAATAAAGAACTTATCTGAATGTTCAAAAAGAGAATTGTTAAATAAATTGTTTCATATTATGAGTAACATATATTATGAAATCAACTTACAAATCCTTTTTAAAATTTAATAATTTTTGAAAACATTGAAATGTACTTTAAATATGTAAAATAGACATAGTAAAGGTAATAAAGTGAAATGCTGGTGGCATGGTTTCTAAGGTAGAGTCATTAGTTACTGGATTTTTTTATTTCTTTATCTCATGTCTCAAATTTTCAAATGTCAAAAATTTTTGCACATACCTTTAAAATATTTTATTTGAAAAGAAAAATCTTTCATTTTTGTATCCGACATTAAAAATAATATTAAGATGACAAACCCAGAACAGTTTCACATAATCAATTCGCAGATGTGAAAATCATGCTACCATAAAAGACTGAGACACCTCTTTGAAATTTGATTGTGAAACAATAAAAAACGGATAGAAGCTAGTGTTGAGCAACTTCGTCATCTCTCTCTAAATAGGTTTTTCTGCCCCATTGTCTTCATGGAAATTAACTGTCGTGGTTCTATGGTTCATCTCCTTGGGCCTCCTTGGGTCTATTGGAATCTTAGCCACAAAGTGTAAGTCTCGCTGGGCATGTGGCGCACGCCTGTAATCCCAGCGGCTTGGGAGGCTGAGGCAGGAGGATGGAGAGTTCAAAGTTAGCCCTAGCAACTCAGTGAGACCCTGTCTCTAAATAAAATACAAAATAGGGCTGGGGATGTGGCTCAGTGGTGGAGTACCCCTGCATTCAATTCCTAGTACCAAAAAAAAAAAAAAAAAAAAAAAAAAAGTGTAAGTCTCCATAGCAGGAAAATAGCTGGCTTGCTCACTATTCATGGAAGGAGTCTCTCTAAAATGATCTGTTTGTATTTTAATTTCATTTCCTAAGCACTAATTGTACTCCACCTATGTTCCCTGTATTATAGATTATTTTAGAGTCATATCAAATTATTACCATGCCCTTATCCTGAGATTCATTCATACTGTCTCGTCTGGATTATATTTTCTTTGTTTTTCCCAGCTGTTACTCTTTGTCTCATATTTAACCTCATATAGATTACTTTTGAGAAAACTCTCTGAGAGTTTTCTTACCAGAATCAGTTCTTCAGTACTGGGTATGTAGTTCTGTGGTAGATTGCTTTCCCACGCATGAGGTCTTCAGTTGGATCCCTAGCAGTATATCCACAAGCAAAAATAATTTTCCAATAATCTGTACCCTCTGGGCATGGTGGTACAAGTCTATAATTCCAGTTACTTGGGAGAATGAGGCAGGAGGATCATAAATTTGTGACCAATTAGGGCATTTTAACAAGACTGTCTCAAAATAAAAGTCAAAAAGGGCTGGGGATGTAACTCAGTGGTAGAGCACTAACCTAGCATTCATGAGGCCAAGTTCAAAGCTCAGTACTGTCAACACACACACACACACACACACACACACACACACACACAATAATCTGTGCTGTTACTTAGTATATTAATCTTCCTATGAAACTTGTACTATTTTTAAATTTGTTTGTGTATGCCTCTCCAATTTTAGTGTGCCATTAAATGGTCATCAATAATGTGTTGTTACTATTAGTATTCCCATAACAAATGAAATGTTTTATGGAAGAGAAAATTTATTTCAGTTTAAAGGAGACAAACAAAATTCATATTTAAATTTGTTCTTCAGTAGCAGAAAGATATTTAGGAAATCTCAACTCCAGTCAAGAAACATATCAGACGGGGTCAATTTTAGGAAATCTGGGGAGTAAACAGTCAACAAATGCTCAGGTAGTTTAGCAATAAAATCATGAGTTTCCCAAGAATTAAAAAATAACTCTGTGCATACATTTTTGCATATAAAATAGCTAATTCCTATATAAATGAATGGATGAATATGCACATATGTCATGGTGCTAGGCATTTGGGAACATGTTCCACTAATAATCTACTTCATTATGGTAGTTACTGAAAATGCTGACATATTAGCAACTTTGCTATCAGGATTACAGTGTCATAATTTATACCTTGACATTATTGATATTGGAAGGATAGAAAATTAAATTGGGCGAACACGTTTTTCATTTAATTTACATATTACTTATTTTATTCCATAATGTTAAGACTCATTTTTAAAATTATAAATGCATTAGTGGAAGACATTTAGACTTAATTTTTTCTGTCACCCTTGTGATGACAACTGGCAGCAGCAGCATGGGAACAACTGATATTCTAAGAATCAATTTCACTGTTTAACTTCACTCTCAAGTTTTCTTAAATTAAAAGCTGATGAAGAAATAGTAAAGACAATTATGCTTTTAAAATTTTAATTCATTCAGAGGAAACTTCTTGGACTGTAGAGTCTCTCTTCTGAGACAATGACATCTGTATGGGAACTATGTGTGGTTATACATCAGGTTACACTACTTCTTTCCTTAAACCTTTCCCCAAGGCCTGGTGTAAAGTCACCAGTCTGCAGCAGTTGTGCAGCTTTTATTCAAGATTGTCTGTCTCTCCTGCCTCCTTGGTTACCACTTCCTCACTCACTTCTTCCACGTGTTTCCCTATAAATTCCTTAAAGTACAAATCAGTGTGTTCCAAACGGTTTTGCTCTCCTCTGCCTAACCATGCATAACCTTCTCTAATAAATGCCTATTTATTTATCTAGTTTGCCATGGAACCACTGTGGCTTGAAAAAACCTTTTTGATCCTCTTAATCCTATAGCAGCTCTCAATGAGCACTGCCATTTAATCCTGTACTTCACTTTAGTAGCAAATGCTTACTTAATTACTTTTCCCTTTTATAGAGTTTTGGAACATGTCTATTTATTGATTTACAATGCCCAATACTTAGCACAATATCCAGGATATTAAAAGGTCTTATAATGCTTGTTTGATTAATAAAGTGTATTATTGGTTATTAATGGGCAAACAAAAAAATATGAAGAGCATTTTTATTATATTAAAGATAACATGAAATGCTTAATAATGTAAGAAAAATCTCCCTACATGTAACCAACCAAATTATCATGTTTAATTTTTTCTGCTCTCATTTTATCCAGGATTTTGTTAAAAAAAAAAAATACATCAAAGATGCGATGTTACATGCACCAAGAAAAGTTCTGGGTCAGTTTACACTATAATGGCCAATTGAAATGGACTTGGCTGGATGGCTCAGCTTTTACCTTGAACCAGTAAGTACCTTCATGTATCAGTTATAGAGGAACAGTATTAATTAATTATCTGGGTGCATATGATCATATCAGATGGATCATGATTCCATAATTAAAGGAAAAAGAAAAAGGGAGACTGGAATGGAAAAACAGAAATATAAAATTAGCAGTGTGCTTAAGAATTTTACTCAAATAAGGGTGGTCTGGAGATTAATCTCACTTCATCTTATGGTTTTTGTATTTTATATAATAAAATTATTAGATAGTTTAACTTGCACAAGATTATAAAACTAATATGTATTAGAGATAAGTAAAACAGATGTTGATATAACATCAATATTTTAAAAATCAACAAAGTAAAGAAGATCCTTACAAATTGTAACACTATATCTAATGAGATCTAAAGCTTTAAAAAAGATAATTTCAGATCTTTATGTGATATCTGTTTTAAACTTCTAACTGAATGGTAATTTTCTTTTATCAGCAGAATTTATAGTTAGTGAACACACTAGCACTTAGTTCAGTTTCCAGTATTTGTTTCATAAATTCCCTCTTTCCTTATTATCAACTGCATCAGTAATATGGACAGGGGATAGGTGGTAAAAAATACTCAACCAATTATCTATACATAATAAAAATCATATTTCTTTCAGAAAATTCTGCTTAATATTCCTCAGTTTTTTATTATTAAGTAATTCTTCCAAGTTTGTATGAGAGCTTATTCTGATTCTTCCAGCTTAAATAGAGCCACATAAATGAATACCGGTAATGTTTAATGTATAGGTCGATAATGATTGATATCCTTGTGTAGATGGGTTGATTTTCCAAGTATGGATAATTTTTACTTCTCTAAGTGTAAAGAACAAACAAAAAGTACTTACAGTTGTTTTAATTTGCATTTCTCTAATTACTAGAGATGTTGAACACCTTCAACAGATGAATGGATAAAGAAGCTGTGGTGTATACACACAATGGAATACTACTCAACCATAAAGAAAAATAAAATTATGGCATTTGCAGATAAACAGATGGAATTGGAGATTATCATGCTAAGTGAAATAAGCCAATCCCCAAAAAACAAAGGCTGAATGTTTTTCCTGATAAATGGATGATGATATAGAATTGGTGGGGTGGGAAGTGAGAGAAGAATGGAGGAACTTTAGAATACGAAGAGGGAAATGAGTGGGGTGGGGGGGGCATGAAAATGGTGGAATGAGACAGATATCATTATCCTATGTACATGTGTGATTACATGAATGGCATGAATGTACATTATGCACAGCCATAGAAATGAAAATTTGTACCCCATTTGTGTACAATGAATCAAAACTTAAAAAAGAAAAAGTACTAAGGCATTTTTGGGAGGACTCTGAGGCCAAAATAATTTTCATTGTACTTTTGAAATATGGTTTTGTTCTTTCAATCTCATTTTTTCATGAGCCCATGATGGAATATTCCCGAAGCTCATGATAAACTAAGTCACAACAGACTAAATGCTGGGACACATATAAGAAGAATTCAGTTGGTTCTTATGATTCCAGACAAAAGATTTGCAAACATGTAATGTCAGTGTTCTCATTATTTTTTGTTTTAGAAGATATATTTGTATATTAACCCCCAATATACACAAAACAAGCACAGTTATTATTGTTATATATAAGTAAGTTAATCTCTTAAAATGTCAGTTTTAATTTCTGATGTTGCAAAAATGAATAGATACATACTAAATAAAATTTTGAAAGTGTCACTCAAAATTTCAAGAGTTGAAAGGAGTCCTGAGAACAACTTTTTGGGTACTTCTCTTATAATAGATGTATTATTGATTTTCCTATCAAAATACTAACATACAGAATGCACTCAGTCCATTGTAGCATACCATTAATATAAAAGTTTCATGTTTTGTCCGAGCACAGATAGAGGATAATCAGAGATAAAGATATTTTTATCACCCCACTTCCATTAATTTGAATGAAACAAATGTTCTCTAACCAAAATGTGGCAGCCTCTTTTTCTCTCCTAGTTGTTGTTAGATTTTTATTAGATTAAAAATTAGATTGTTAGATTTTTATTTTTATTAGATTCTAGAATTCTAAAAATGGAATCTGAGAGTCTTTGGTAGCTTTCCCATTGCCTAAACAGAGTGACGGAACTTCAGAGTGCCCTACTGTGCCATCTCCTTCTTGTTGTTTCTGCACATTCCAAATAAATGTCTTAACTTTCATTTAATTGAATTGATATTTGAAGTAAATTATAATTTAGAACTAAAATTCTTTTTTCTTGCAGACTTCAATTAAAGAGGCCCAACAATGTTTATAATCAATGTAAGTATATAAAAGATGGCCAGTTACTTGATGGAGATCTCAAAGAACACCGTTATTGCATTTGTAAGAAGACAAAATGCGGAGATTGAGTTTTTAAAATTATAAGAAAAAAGAAAGACCAAAAACTTTTCCAAGGTATTTTCATTTCATTAAGAAAAATCTTTAACTTCCTAGAAAGAAGCATCTTTAAGATATTGAATGCCTTACAATATAACTTGCAATAAATATAACATCAATTAATTTTAAATTTGTTAACTAAAAGACTCAGACATGTTAGTAGTGAAGAACATGTTGTGAAAAACAGTAAGGATGGAATGAAGAAACTTTTCAAATACAGAGAAGAAAGAACGGCTTCACAAATCTCTGATGAATGAGTTTTAAGTTCTCCAAATTCTTAAAAACTGTTCAAATAAAGTTGAGCAACTTTACATACCTTCATGAGGAGCACAGTTTTGAGAATTTTCAGGTTTTTTTTCCCTCAGTTTCATCATAATGATGTACAACAGATTGGACGATGAGAATAGATGTGACCTTCAAGGAGTGAGTTTTTCCACAAGTCTGAAAAGTAAAGGCTTGGAAATGTTTGTAAAGAACAAAGAAAATTTTTAAACTTTTCTCGGTGCAAAAGTAGGCATGAGAAGTAAAAGCAAGCAACCTTTAGGAGAACATCCTGAAGTATATTTTGACTTTGGAAATTGCATTTGCATTTTGTAATCTTAAGAATGAAGTATTCTAAGGAATAACTTGTCAGGTCGGATTTGGGCGGCTGCAGGGGGAGGGAGCAAGGACACCTAGCAACACACTGCACCAGAAGTGACCAATCAGAGGCAGACCTACTGACCCTAACATCCACCTTGGTCCACCTTTTCCTGAGCAGAACCCCAGCCCTTTCCCCTGTATAGAGACCTTGAGCAGCCAAAGCCATGTGCGATTTCATCTGGCTCTCCCACCCGACTTTCATTCTGGGGGGCTGGAGATTTCACCCAGGAGTACAAAATCTAATAAATCCTAATCCAACTACTTTTGTCTGACTCTGGTGGTCCCTAACCCCCTCCGGCAAGCTTACATCTTTGGCCACCCGCCCCTGCGAGCTTACATAACTAAAAAACAATAAACAACCAACAAGAAAAATACCAAATTTTAAAAGAAACTGAAACAAATGAACTGACTCTATGTTAAATTGGTGATACTATTTCACAGAGAAAATAATCGCCTTTTGTCATTCTCCTAGGGATAGAATTAACTACAATATGAAAAAACACTCTAACTCACCAAAGATGAAGCACTCACCATAAGCATGCAGCTTTCTTTTCATTCCCTCCCCACCCCTCCTTCTCCTTCTGCTTCCTGTCTGCCAGAGGTGAGCAGCTCTGCTCCACCACATCTTCCTCACCATGATATTCTGCCTCACTAAGAACCCAAAGTGATGGATGTTGACAATGGATGAAAACCACTGAACCCGTGAGCCAAAATCCTTCAAGTTGATTTTTTCAGGATTTTGATCATAATGATGAAAAGCTAACCTATGAAGCTTGATTTCATTTGTGAACATATATCCTTTACATGTCCTAGCAGACTTAAAAACTGTTACAAAATAGTCTTTAAAACTTAAATTCTTTTAACAAATTTATATCTGATTTATATCACACTATTCTTTGATAATGATTCTAAATGTAAAAAATAATATAAATGATCAAATAGTCATTATGTAAATACAAAAGAAGAAATACTTTTCTGAATAATTCCCTGATCAGATAGAAAAATTAAATGGAAATTTTAAAATATATAAAATAATTAGTCAAAATTATAAGAATTTGAAAGATCTTTCTTCCACACGTAGCATAAGGAAAAATGGATATATTTTACTCATATATAATCCTGTGATCAGAATTTCAGCAAAGGACAAACCCCCATGGTCCAGGGAAAATATTGCACTTACATATGTAACAAAATACTAGTTTGGTTATGGTAGACAGAGAAGTAGGTCTACCATAGTCAAGAGATTTTCATGCCAAAGCATGTTTGCAGCATAATTTGAAATCTTTAATGATCCCTAATGCAGAAAAAAAAAAATTTGTTCTTAACATTATCCCAACCTCACACCAAAGGTATTTTTCTTAGAACACGTCATGAGTAAGTGGTAGGAGAAGAGTATGAGATTTGCAGTCTTGAGCATTTCTGATGTGCTCATGTTCTAGAGTCTAGCTGGAGCTGAATACAAAGGTGAATCATATTCTGAAACTCAGCCCAAATCCCTTCCAGATCAAATATTAACAAGATCAAAGAAATCAGACATGGCTCTGGTAATACAGAAATTCTGTTCCAGGTTCTTGTAGACCAACACAGTTCCCATCCCCACTTTCTTGATTATAGTTCAAAAGAATAGCAGCAGAGTGTACTAGGAATACAACAACCTGAGAGAAGGGAAGGCCTGGCTGGAAGACCCTTCTGTTGCTCTCTCGCCTTGAAACAGGGTGTCTTCAACGCTTTAGACCAGTGGATCTTGCTGCCCTGTGGCATCTATCCTGGGCTGCTTGTGTAAGTGGGGCATACCCAGTAGAGAATCCACTCAAGTTAGGCAGTTTTTCTTAGCGTCAGGGGACCAGCTCAAAATGAATCTTTGGCTCATGTTGTCCCTTGCTGCTTGTCTTATTGTCCCTCGCTGTCCCTTATTGTGGGTGTTTGCCTCACAGGGCTCAGACAAGTTGTTAGCTAGTGTGAAACACTTCACAGCAAGGTGGAAGACAAACAGCAACCAGAAAGGAGCTCAGTGTAACTAAGATAGCCCAGCCCACTTCGCCTCTGCTCTTAGCAGGAACTGAATGATCAGGTCTCCCTCTGATCTCCAGGAGGAGGAAAGATCTTTCAGACTGTAAAGAGAAAAATAAACAAATAGTTAATATTGTACTTCATTATCCATTGTTTTTCATTCAGTTCCAGAATATAAAAAAAAAAACATCAAACATACGAAGCAGCAAACAGGTCCCACAACAAATCCAAAAATAAGAGATTTGATGTCCCAAGATCATGCAGATACTGAGGTCAGAAGAATTTCAAAGCAAATATTCAAAGTAAGATAAAATTGAGAGGAGAAGAAATCTAATGAATAAATGATACTTATAGTTAAAAATGGAAACTGTAAATAAAAAGACCCAGAAATTCTAGGACTAAAAAATACACAATCTAAAAGAATAATCTATTGGGGCTTCAATTACAGATTGAAAAATGCAAATGCAAGGATGAGTAAATCTGAAGACAGCAGGGTATGGTGGTATACACTTGTAATCCCAGCTACTCAGGAGACTGAGGCAGGAGGATCACCAGTTTGAGTCCAGCCTGGGCAACTTAAGGAGATCTTGCATCAAAATAAAAAAGGTAGAGAAGGTGAGGGGATGAAGCTTAGTAGTTGAGCACTTGCTTAGCATGTGTGAGGCCCTGGTTTTAGTTTCCAGTACTGAAGCAACAACAGTAATAACAGAAAACAGGTCAACATACATGTATGGAATATACAGAAAATCATACATATTTAAGAATGAATAGAAAAAGAATTCAAATAAATAGACCATATGTAATCTGTGGAATTATATCAGGCAGACTAAACTATATGTAATTGAAATTCCAGAAAAGGGGAAGAATAATATTAATAATTTAAGAATTACTGTTAAAAGTTCTTCCCATTTCATAAGGAGCAAAATCTTACAACCAAATATTTAACTACTTCAGGATAAAGTGATCACACACACACACACACACACACACACACACACAACTAGATTAATCAAAGAAAAATGTAAATAAAAGATGAAAATAAAAAATTTATGACGGCTGACTTCAGAAACAAAGGAACAACAACTTTAAGGTGATAAAAGACAACACCAAACCAAATGAAAACAAAATCCAAACCAAAATATTTCTGCCAACTTATAATTCTATATCCAGTATATAATTTTAATACACAGTTAAAAAATTAAGTGAGGTCTTCTGCTTCCATCAAGTAGCATTACTCCAAAAAGTTTCTCTGCAGCTAAAATACCCCAAGCACACACACATTGAGCAAGCATAGGAAGATGCCCTCCCCACAAAGGTGAAAAGAAGGTTTCTGGATTTAAAAAATAACATAGTGATGTGTTCCCTGGGTACCCTTATTACTTCCAATATGACCCAGACAGGGAACTTCAGAAGTCTCCAACATAGAACTGTCAAAAGAGAGAAAAACAAACAAACAAACAAACAAACAAATGAAAATCTCCAAAGTAGCTGGGCATGGTGATGCAAGCCTGTAACCCAGAAATTCAGGAGGCTAAGGCAGAAGGATTGCAAGTTCAAAGCCACCTGAGCAACTGACCAAGGCCCTAAGCAACTTAGAGAGACCCTGTCTCAAAATAAGAAATAAAATGGACTGGGTATACTGCTCAGTGATAAAGCACACCTGGGTCAATCCCTGGTACCAAAAAAAAAAAAAAAAAATTCTCCAAACCATAACCCTAACCCTACTTCAAACAGACACTATCAGGAAGACAAATACCACCTTCCAATATCCCCTCCCCCCATGCAAAATGGAATGCAGAATTTTTCTTAGAGTCCACCTCAGCACTCTTTGCTCACCAGTAATCCATGCTCTAATTCTCCCTCCACAGTAGAGTTAATGAGGTTCAATGGGAAGCTGATCCTGTGGCCCATTCAAAAGCAAGTAGGCAGTGCTAGTCTGGAGAGGTAAACTTGGGCAACTCACAAAAGTGCAATGAGCAACATGAGTCAGTGCCCTACTTTTACTAGTACTGTCAAAGGGGCCAGGGGGAGGCTGGTTTTACACCCAATTCAGAAGCAACCAGATGGTGAGGTCTGTGTCCCACTTCCCCAGGAGAAGTAAGAGAAGCATCAGTATGGCCGACAGGAGAGAGAGACTTTTACCCCACCATCCATCCACACAGATGGTGTAAGTCAATGCCCTGCTTTTCTCAGGGTGCTGTCAGAGAGATACCGTAGGAAGCTGAGTCTTCCTGTCCCTCTGCTATACCATAGCAAGAACAGGAAGACTTCACTGGGGGGAAAAGAGGTCAGATCACAGAGTCTTACAATAAAGTATCCAAAATGTCTACAATGCAATTGAAAACCATTCATTATGACAGCAACCTGTAAATCACAACATGAATGAGAAAAAACACCAATGTCGAGATAAATTGTACCTGAGAATTTTTATCTGGCAAGGATTTTACACGAACATTATTTACAAATATTTCTGTGAGTTAAAAGTTGTTTTGAATTTGTAAATATGAAAAAAGAAGTATAAAAAAGAATCAAGTATCTCCAATCTCTTTAATTTCTACTCAACATGCACTTTTTCTGAATTAATGTTATCATTAGATGTGTTATATATTTCTGACATTTTTACTCTTAAATTCAGAAAGCACATTTTTTGCTACACCTTTTGCTACAGTTTATTATTTGCTACAGTATTTTTATTTACAAAATCTTTCAAAGTTATTTTCTTTCATTTATTATAAGGCAAGAGAAAGTTTCTATTAATGTGCAGATCCAAAGGTAATTTTTTCAAATTGTAGAACTTTTGAAACTTTTTCAACTTATTTGAAAATATTATTCCTTACAGAAAACTGGAATAAAATGCATGCTGAGATGCATTCAGTTTCATGATATATATTTTCTTTTATATTATAACATTAATAACAATATTAATAAACATTTTAAATTTGTATGAAAAAGAAAACGGAAATTATAAAAATAAATACAGTAACAATAAAACTCATTGGTTGGACTTAGTAGTAGAGGGAAGACAACACAGGAAGTAATCAGAGGATATATTAAAAAAATCATTTAAAGCCATAGAACTCACTACCTAGGAAAGGAGGAGCGGCCCCCAAGCGGACGGGAGCTGAGGTCACCTCGCCTTCCCTCCTGAAGCCATGTGGCATTCCTGAACCTCAACCAAGGTCCAGCCTAGCTCCCAGGCACCATGCCGGACAGTGATCTGGGCGAGGACGCAGGCCTCCTCTCCCTGGCAGGCAAAAAAGGGCGCAGGTGGAACTCACCCAAGGAATCCGTGAAGATCCTTCAGGACTGGCCGTACTTGCACCGCTAGGAGGCCTGACGCTCAGAGCACAAGCTGAGCCTGTCTGGACAGACCAACCTCTTGGTGCTGCGGATATGTAATTGGTTCGTCAAACCCTGGCAGCAGCTTCTCCCAAAACACGCTTCAGAAGGATCGCAAAAACCTTAATCAGTTCATCATTTCCCGCCCTGATGGTAAGACCTCAGAAGTGGCCCTGCCTGGTGATAACAGCACCTCCGGGCTGGCCACATCTGTACCCACCTCCACCGATGTGCTCTGTGTGCTCCATGCTGCTCCGCACAGGTCAGGGAGGGAAGCCGGAATTCCCCGGGGAAGAGGGAGCTGGGGACCCCCAGACCCCTAGTGACCCCTGGTAGTGCACTTGCCCTGCTGACCAGGGCAAAGGCTGGGAGCCCTACAAGTGGAATCATTAACATACCACCGCCCACACCCCCAGAGTAGGTAAGGAGGACCTCAGTAATTTCCAGCTGTAGGAGGAGGTGGCGCCGCGGGGGGCTGCTGAGCTAGAGCTTCAGAAGCAGCAGGACCTGGCACCCTGGATCCTGCACACTCCCATCCCTTTTATTTTCTGAGAACCCTAAGTAGGCATCTGACAAAAGGGGTGTTCAAGGCTTAAGCCAGCTCTTCTGGGTTATGGATTCGCTTCCCTTCCATACGGAGAGTTTTCTGTGGATCATTGCCACGCATGGGGATCTTCTCCTGTCTTCAGCAGGAAGGTGCCAGCTGGCATCACTGCATTGTGACAGGGATCTCTGCTGTGCCACCAATCTCCAGGCCTCCTCAGTGATGAGAGCAAGAGACCAGAGATAGGCGTGGTGCTCCTGCTGCTTCTCCAGAGAATCCCTGGGCTCAGGAAACCCACCAAGTTCAGACCTATGCTGGATCCACTTTCTGTCAAATCAGCAGTGAATATTTCAAGTTCATAAATGTGGGCTAAAGAGAAGAGGGACCCAGTAATGGAAGAGCACCAATTCCAGTTGGATGTTTAGATTTTTGCTAAATTATTATTATTTTTGTTTTCTGTTTTGCAGTAGTTTGCATTAATGGCAGTAGCTGGGGAATGAGAGTGAACTGCATGATAGTGCACCATGTCTAATCCCCTGCAGGGAATGATCCACTATTGCAACTGGGGATTGTTGTACAAAGAAGGAGTATTTTATTTGGGGGACCAGCTAAATTCCTGCATCGTGAGAAATTCTAAATGGTAGTCCGCTTTATGCTTTGAACATTAACCCTTACTGCTCTGTCACTGCAACTTATTTTTAAAATGGATGTGTTTCTTTTTCTTCCTCTGTCCCTGCTCCTCCCTAATCTCTTCCCTTTCCTAATCTCAGGGAAAACAGAATTACATTTTCTCCCCATCCTAGGCAGTTATCTCCTTGAGTACACACCCATCACAGGAACAAAGTAATCCAGACTTTGGGATGGTACCAGAAGATCTCAGAAATGACTGTCCCCCAAATTAACAAGTGAATTACAACTCCAGACTGAGAACATGTGGAATGTAGCCTTTGAGTCACCTCTGTAAAATCTATAATGAATCCCATTTATATATAAATGTGTATATGTAATTATAATGAACTAATTAAAATAATGGTAATAATAATAATAGTAAATAACAATAGAATCAGGACTATGAACCTCTGAAATTGAGCCACAATAAACTTTTCTTCTTCTAAGATGTTCTTGTCTAGTCATTGGTCATAGCAACAAGAAGCTGATTAAACAGTCATGGTCAAAAGAAAAAAAGAGAGACCAGAGAATTTCAAGACATAGTAATAGAAACTGCTTAAAATGGAACACACACAAAAAAAGCTAACTAAAAATTAACATAGCCACAGGACGCTATCAAAACTGTGGATTTGGAGACTCCAAGAAAAAGAAGATATATTTGGACAGGAAAATATTTGAAGAGATAATAGTGGCCACAGTTTTCAAATTTAATGAATATTATCAAATCCACTGTTACAGATATTGAACAAACTTTGAGAGTGGAACAAAGAAAGCATGGAAAAATCATAACCCAAGTTCCTGAAAAATAAGTATTCAGTGAAACTGAAGAGAAAAGATGTTGCACAGAGAGGAATAAAGAAAAGGATTTCTGCAGACTTCACATCACAAATTGACCTCAGACTTTCATTCAGAAACTGCAAGCCAAATATAACCTTCCAAATGTCAAAACTGGGATGTGGTGGGTAGGTGTTTGCCACGCTAGAACTTATATTCAGTGAAAATAAAGACAAAATAGAGACATTTCTAGAAAACAAAAGCTGAAAGAATTCATCAACAGCAGATCTCTTTTATAAAAAATGTTAAAAGAATTTCTTTTAAATTCTGGTGTAGGACTGGACCCCACACCAGAGACAAAAGAATAATAGAACTGATACACATGTAAATAAATATAAAGTTTATTTTCATTTTAATTGTTTAAAATAAAAATCACTCTTTGAAGTAAAAAATCACCAAGAGGACAGGACAATTCCAAATGTTCTGAATGTAATAGTGGAACTTCAAAGTCTAGGAAATGAAATTTGACAAAAGTAAAATGAAGGAAAAAATACATTGCTGGAAATCCTCTCTCAATCATTGATAATATAAGCAGCAAAAACTCAACAAAAATATTTTAATAATCTTTAGATATTAAAGAACCCTATCAAACAATTTGTTCTCAATGACATTTATATAACACTTCACCTAACAACAAAAGAATGTGTTTAATTTTACCATGCATGCAAACTTTTGCTGAGGTAGAATATACTCTGGTCCATAAAAGAGATGCTGATTTTAACTCCTTTAGATCTAAACTGAGGAGTGGATAACTGGGTCCAATGGTGTTTCCACTCCTAGGATTTTGAGGAATCTCCATTCTGCTTCCCAGAGTCATTGCACCAATTTGCAGTCCCACCAACAATATGAGTGTACCCCTTTTTCCACACCCTGGCCAACATTTATTGTTTCTTGTATTCTTGATAATTGACAATCTGAATGGAGTGATATGAAATGTCAACGTAGTTTTAATTTGTATTTTTCTAATTTCTAGAGCTGTTGGACATTTTTTCATGTATTTGTTGAGCGTTCTTATTTCTTCTTTTGAGGAGTGTCTGTTTAGTTCCTTTGACCATTTATTGATTGGGTTGTTTGTTTTTTAGTGTTTGAGTTCTTTGTATATCCTGGAATTTAATGACCTAATGAAGAGCAGATGGCAAAGTTTTTCTCCCGTTCTGAGACTCTCTCTTCATGCTCATGATCCTTTTCTTTGCTGTAAAGAAACGTTTTAATTGAATGCCATACCATTTATTTTTTAAATTTTACTTCTTGCACTTTAGTAGTCTTAAGGAAGTTCCCTAGCCAACATGTTGGAGTGTTGGGCCTATGTTTTCTTGTAGTAGTTGCAGGGTTTTCTGGTCTAATGCCTAGGTCTTTGATCCACTTTGAGTTGAGTTTTGTGCTGGATAAGATAGAGATTACATTTTATTCCACTCTATAGAGATTTTCACTTTTCCCAGCACCATTTGTTGAAGAGGCTCTCTTTTCTCTAATGTATGTTTTTGGTTACTTTGTCTAATATGAAATAACTGTATTTATGTAAGTTTGTCTCTCTGTCTTCTGTTCTAATCCATTGGTCTTCATGTCTGTTTGGGTGCCAATGCCATGCTGTTTTTATTACTGGAGCTCTGTAGTATAGTTTAAGGTCTGGTATCATGATGCCTCCTGCTTGCTTTTCTCACTAAATATTTGCTTGTATATTCTGGGCCTCTTATTTTTCTAAATAAATTTTATGACTGCTTTTTCTATTTGTATGCAGAATGTCATTGGAATTTTGATGGGAATTGCATTAAATCTGCACAGCACTTTTGGTAATATGGCCAGTTAGACAGTATTAATTCTTTTTATCCAAGAACATGGGAGATCTGTCCATCCTCTAAGGTCTTCTTTAATTTCTCTCTTTAGTGTTCTGTAGTTTTCATTTCATTCTTTCATCTGTTTTCTTAGATTGATTCTCAAGTATTATATTTTATTTTTTTGAGGCTATTGTGAATGGAATAGTTCTTCTAATTTCTCTTTCAGCTGCTTCATCACTGGAACATAGGAATGCAATTTATTTATGTGTATTAATTTTGTATCCTGATACTTTGCTGAATTCATTTATTTTAGAAGTTTTCTGGTGGAATTTTTTGGATCTTCTAAATATAGGATCATGTCATTGGCAAATAGGGATAGTTTGAGCTCCTCTTTTCCTGTTTGTATCCCTTTAAATTCTTTCTTTTGCCTATTTGCTCTGGGTAGAGTTTCAAGGACTATGTTGAATAGAAGTGGTGAAAGTGGGCATCCTATTTTTAGAGGGAATGTTTTCATTTATTTTTCCGTTTAGAATTATGTTGACCTTGGATTTGTTGTATATAGCTTTTACAATATTCAGGTATGTTTTATCTATCCCTAATTTTTCTACTGTTCTAAACATAAATGGATGCTATATTTTGTCAAATGCTTTTTCTGCATATATTTAGATAATCATGTGATTCTTGTCTTTAAGTCTAGTTTTGAGGCAAATTACATTTATTGATTTCCATATGTTGAACCAACCTTGCATCCCTGGAATGAAACCCATGTTATCATGTTGCACTATCTTTTTAATGTGTTTTTGTATGGTATTTTATTAAGAATTTTTGCATCTATGTTTGGCAAGGATAATTGGTCTGAAATTTACTTGATGTGTTTTTGTCTGATTTTGGTATCAAGATGATATTAGCTTGATAGAATGAGTTGAAAGGGTTCCTTCCTCTTCTTTTTTTAAAATTTATTTTATTTGCTTATTGATTCATTGAACACAAATGGAGTACAGCTATTGTTTCTCTGGTTGTACACAAAGTAGAGTCACACCATCTGTGCGTTCATACATGTACACAGGGCAATGATGACTGCACACATTCTGTTAATATTCTTACCCCCCCACCCCGACCCCACCCCTCCCTTCCCTCTATGCTATCTATCCTTCCTCCATTCTTGCCACCCTTCCCCCCCCTCAGTATGCATCATCATTCATTTATCAGAGAGACCATTCGGCCTTTGGATTTTGGGGATTGGCTGATCTCACTTAGCAAAACAGTCTCCAACATCATCCATTTACCTGCAAATGCCATCATTTTATTCTTCTTTATGGCTGAGTAATATTCCATTGTGTATATATACCACAGTTTCTTTAGCCATTCATCTATTGAAGGGCATCTAGGTTGGTTCCACAATCTAGCTATTGTGAATTGAGCAGCTATGAACATTGATGTGGCTGCATCACTGTAG